>KL198072.1:198739-270967 GCA_000697705.1 Botryobasidium botryosum FD-172 SS1
GGTAGATAAGTGCTGAATTTTGACCCGCCATGGCCACTTTCCTGTGGATCGGAGAACTTCGGATTCAAATCCAGAGTCCGCCATCCCTTTTGAAACTGACAAACATCATTTATTAATCAACAACCTTACACCATCATACTTACTTAAGTGAGACAAAAATGGCGAGTTTCTCATATGCACGAACTCTAGGGATCCTGCTCACGTATTATACGCCTTATTGACGAAACCTCTCGCCTTTCCGTACAGCCCATGCGCGACATCTTTGAAAGCGAAACAGTTATGAAATGCTTTTCACCACGGCTAATCCACGCAGTCTTCTCTCTCCGTTCGCGCACGAAGATCAAGCGCACTCCAGGATCCGTGCGACTGTTTGTCACTCAGATCATTGACACGCACCTAGACGAAGTCATTCGTGACGTAGAGGCTTATCACAACTGGCTGCAGCGGCGGCGTGGGTGCGGCTGCAGTCATATCTCCCGGCAACCCGATCGGCCCCACCCGCCTCCACCTCGGCAGCAGCGACGAGCACACTACCTTCGAGGCTGAAGTCGCAGGCACCATCCTCGCACTCAACATCGTTCGTGAGAGACATAACCCACGCAACACCATTATTGCCCTCGACAACCAATCCGCCATCAAGGCCATTTATTTTCCGCGCAACCAGCCCGGCCAATATCTGCTTATGCTCTTCCACCAAGAGCTAACTCGCACACTCGCCGCACACCCGAATATCAACATCACCCTCCAATGGACCCCTGGCCATGAGGGCATCATAGGCAACGAGCTGGCAGATGAACACGCTAAGAAAGCCGCCAGCGGCGATACCCAACTCTCGTCCAGCATATGTGCAGCGCTGACAAAAGCCCTCCCTGTCAGCGTAGCCGCCACAAGAGCTTCCATGAAAACCCGTACACGTCTAGCCAACGTCGAACACCTACAAACAGCACCCAAACTGGCCCTCGCGAGGCGCATTGACCGCACCATCCCCAACCTACGCCTCCACCACACATACGCCAAACTCCCTCGACGAGCAGCAAGCATCATAACACAACTGCGCACGGGGCACATCGGACTAAATTCTTTCTTACACCGCATAAACGCTGCTGATTCCCCCCTTTGCACTTATTGCAGAGCTCCTGAAACCGTCGAGCACTTCTTACTTCACTGCTCCCGCTTCAACGCACAACGAAGCATACTCCGCGCACGCCTCAAACGGCCCCTTAACTCCCTCCATGTCCTACTCGCTGACAGCCGAGGCATACATGCGACAGTTCAATACGTTCGTGACACGAACCGTCTCAAACACTACTCCCCCGAGTAACCAGAGCCCGCTCTCGCCCACTAGAGACTCGCTCTTCCCTCCCTTGCCTGCCGCAGATCAAGTCCCTACCAACGATTACTCTGCTTCCATTTTCGCTTCACACGGGCACTTTCAAGTTTAGAACTAGAACGGGCACTTTCGTAGTATTAAACACTCAAACCCCCTCTTCCTTACTTTTCACTCATATCTTTCTCCCCCTTTATCCTTTCCTTTCTCACTTTCTAATCTTCTAAACCTGTCCCCCCGTCCCCTATGGGATGGGTCCCCTGCCAAACCCGGCAGGAAGGCTTCTAGATACGTACATACCCCCCTCACCTTATTTCAGACACCTCACCCATGTATTCACCGATCCGCGGCGGTGCACCATAGGCGCTCAAGCGCCTCGAGCACCCTAATTGACTACTACTACTACTACTACTACTACTACTACTACAACTGGCTGCAAGCCATAAACCGCCTCCCAAACGAAATACTTGCGATTATTTTCGAAATTGCAGAATGTGGTGATTCGAACCAGGGTTATAATCAGCTATGCCAGTCACTGCAGAGCCGGGCCTCCGTTAACATTACCCAGGTCTCCAGTCGATGGCGTGGAGTTGGTGTAGCAATCCGGCAGCTCTGGACCACCATTGATCTTGTCACCTTCCCCCTGGCTTCGCTTTTCCTCTCTCGATCCCAGCACACCCCCTTGCATATTTATCTGGTGGGACCGCATGCAATGGCGATCATGACCAATCACATTATTGCATTCCTGTCCCCGTTGCTGGCGCACATCGCACGCTGGCGCACCCTTCACATCAGGTGCGGAGAATTAGGCAACATCCCCCAGCTTCTGTCTACTCCAGTCCCACTGCTAGAAGAGCTGAACCTCAGGCTGGATCTGGACCCATGGTCGCCCACTTTGCTTCCCCTACCACATCTTTTCGCCGACTGCACACCACGACTTCGCGTGCTGCACATAGACAGCCTTCCAGTGTACCCCACCGCGTCCATGTATACCGGGTTGATATCACTGCACCTTAACAGATTCGACTCTGCCGACGGTGTGGGCACCACTGATCACTTCCATTGAGCCTTGGCAGCGTGTCCGCTCCTAGAGGTTCTCAGTTGCGACGCAGTCTTGTTTTCTGACCCAGCCTCCTTCGACTTGCCGAACGATCACATCCCCATCAAATGCGTTGATCTACCACATTTGCAAAACGCGGACCTTTCATTCTTGACTAACCATACCTTGCACTACTTCCTTACCCCGATCTACTTTCCTCCGTTCCTGCGACTAAAGTTGAAGATACGCAGTGGCCCAGAGTGCGTCTTGCGTAATGCGTACCCAACTACCTTGGATATGATGTCTCACCTTCCCAGCATCTTCTTGATTCGCCACATGCGAATCTACTGCCACCGCCTAGCTTTGCGTGTCACGGGTGCAGTTTCGGAAAGTGATTTTGACCAGGGTACCGGTCATATAGAGCAGCAGTACATGCTGGATATAGACTATAGAGACTCCTGGGGAGTTTCACAATGGCACCAAAACGTTGTAAAGGCGCTCCCCCTCCAGCTCCTCGAGTCGCTGGTCATCCGCGCCAGAGGCTTTTACGGTCCTTCACAAGATTTCGTTGACCTACTCACACATGCGTCCTCGCTCACATCGCTAACGATCTCATCACTTTCCTACGCGGACTACTTAATCCATCTCGCTGCCAGACCATCTTCCATCCTTTGCCCCCGCCTACGCGTGCTATGTTTGAAAGATACGGATATTAGTGGTGTTCAACTCATCCAAATCGCCGTGTCTCGGACGAGGATGGTAAATAAAGTGGGCTATTATACCGAGGATGTTGCCCGGCTGCTTGTCCTCGATATTGGGGGCTGCAAAAAGATCGAAAACAAGGTAAAGTTGGGCCGTAAGCTGAGGGCGTTCTCGCTGGATGCGCGGTGGAAATAGTGGAAAAACTATGAGTGATATTTCCTTTGTTATGCACGTCCTCTATACTATAGCTAGCTATAGGCGCTTGTTTTTTTTGCCCAAGTAGTTTCTACTTAGTAGAGTTTTCCGCCGTTTGTGCTGAAGAATTGGCGGGTTGCGATGGACCGTCGGTATCCAACGGCCCAAGCGCGCTTAGGACTGGCTTGTCTGAAACTCTGAGTATAAGTCTGCTCCGCCACTCGTTGCTCGCCAACGCCCGCCAGTAACCAATGACAGTGACCAGTAGCCTCCTGCGAACGATCACAGCCAACAGCCTGTCACGCATAGCTTTGCCACCAGCTTACGATACAATTGTAAGTATGCATGATCATGAACTGTAGAAATCTGCTCGCATATCTCGACTACCTCTTCTCTTGCCGTACAGCCCATGCACGATGTCATTGATTGTGAGACGGATACGATCATGCAATGCTTCCCACTGCGCCTCATACATGCAGTCTTTTCTCTTCGCTCGCGTACGACGGTCAAGCGCGCTCCAAGATCTGTGCGACAGTTTGTCATGCAAGCCATCGACGCACACCTAGACGAAATCATTCGTGACTGGGGGCTTACCACAACCAGCTGCAAACCATAAACTTCCTCCCCAACGAAATACTTACGATGATTTTTGAGATTGCTGCACATCATGCACTCGAACCGGGATCAGCCGCTGCAGAGTCCGGCCCCTTTCAACATTACTATCACTGACCCGGAAGCTGTGTGAGTCCAGAAGCTGCGGAATCTGACCGGCTCGTACATTTCACACCACACACCACAAAATATGGTACATATGAGCTTTTTAATCAGACATTTACCTCCTCGCGAAGCCATCCCGGTTTATCCGAAGAAAAACGGCCGAAAATTGCATGAACGCAAGTGAATCCGCGGTAACGACTACTGGCGTCCTGCTCACTTTCGGTACTTGTAGCATTCCGTACTCCAGCAACTCAGCAGTTCTGCCACCCAAAATGGGTCAAAGGCTCTCTTAGCCCTTCCTTACCCCACTCGTCTTTAGCCGATGGTCGCGCGATGGTCGAAGCTCGACAAAATCATGTATCAAGCTGTTTCGCGGCGAAAGGAGACAGTTGCATCCGGGAGGTGACGCGAAAGTAGATGGAATAGGGCACAACAATGTGACGTATCTGTGACCAGGGCGCTCGGCATTGCCCGCAGCTTCTGGGTTTTTTGGCCTCCTCGAAACGGCACTCTTCGGCATCGAGCAAGACTCGTCCTCCCAAGTATTTTTCTCTGGTAGACTTCCACTCAACATATTTGGGTATACTCCCTTAAAATATGAAGACATACAAGTGTTGTTGTGTGAAGTTATGAGCTGCGCGGTCAAAATCCGCAGCTTGGGGGTCAGTGATAGTACCCAGGTGGTCGATCATGGCGTGAGATTGGTTTAGCGACACCGCAGTTTTGGACGGTCATTGATCCCATCACCCGCCCCCTTGTTTCTCTATTCATCCCCCGATCACGGCATTCTTTTGATGTTTATGTGGCGGGAAAAGGGGGGGTGGTGCTCAGGGCCGACGACGTCGCCTTGTTTTTGTCCCCGCTGCTACTGCACGTCGCCCGCTGGCGCACCTTACACCTCAGCTGCGAGGATTTGCACGATATCTCCCAGCTTTTCGCCGTTCCGGCTCCATCACTCGAAGAGCTGGTCGTGATACTGACGCCAGAATTTTCGCCGCCTACCTTACTACGCCTTTTTGCCGACTGCACGCCAAGACTTCGCACACTGGACCTAAATGGCCTTCCATTGGATTTTTCCGCGTCGGCCTATACTGGGCTGGTATCGCTACATCTTACCAATGTCCTCTCCATCGACTTCATGGGCTCAATTGACCACCTCCATCGAGCCTTGGCAGCATGTCCGCTGCTAGAGGATCTTGTCTGTATCTATACGACGCTTTCTACACCAGACTCTCTCGATACGCCAGGTGCTTATGTCTCCATCAACCGCGTCGATCTACCACGTCTGCAAAGCGCGAGCCTTCACTTTTGGTCCCATCTTGACTTCCAGTATTTCCTTTCTCCCATCCATTTCCCCCCGTTCCTGCGACTCAAATTGGAGTTACCCGGAGACGCAGAATATGATTTGCGCAACGCGTACCCGACTACCATGGATATGATGTTGCGTCTCCCGAGTTTCTTCCTGATTCGCCAGTTGGGGATATATAGCTATAGCACTTATCATGGCATGACTACATACGCCGTGCACGCAGGGTCTCAGAGCGATCTCGATGGGGACATTAGTCAAATCAAACAACCGCACTTGCTGGAGATCCGCTGTAAAGTGGCCTCCGGAGCTCCACGGTTGTACAAATCTATTGCCAAGTCGCTCCCGCTCCAGACGCTCGAACTATTGGTCGTCGGGGGCTTTTGTGGCCCTTCACGGGATTTTGTTGATCTTCTCGCCAAGGCATCGTCACTCACGACGCTCACGCTTTGGTTCCTTCCCTATGCAGACTACTTGATCTATCTTGCTGCCACGCCATCCTTCTACCTCTGCCCTCGGCTACGCGTGCTACGTTTCAAGAATACGGACATTAGCGCCTATCAACTCATCCAAGTCGCTGTGTCTCGGACGAAGTTTGTAGTTAGAGTGGGTCATTACACCAGGGATATTGCCCGTTTCTGTGTCCTTGAGCTCAAGGGCTGCAAAAATATTAAGGACAAGATGGAGGTGGATCAGGCTTTGAGGACGCCCTCGCTGGAGGTGCGATGGAAATAGATATCACGGATGATATGAGCGCCGACCAGACTGCCTTTAATTCTTGTAACAGTCTCAATTGCGCATGCCATGTTTGCAAGTTAAAGATTCAAAAACAAAATGCATGCAAGGGAATGGGTTAACATAGAATGAAGGCGCGGGCTGAAGGAAGTCGTTCGCAGACCAGTACTCCTGAGGGACAAACAGGTGGATGCTGCGGCGGAGTCGGGCGAGGGGAACAACGAAAGAGGATGGGGTGTCTCCATCAATTATACGCATCAGGTGGTACATGTTATGAGGTGGGTTAGGGGTAGTGAACGATGTAGACCAGTAGATGTACGCCCGATGCAGTGGGTTTCCGGACTCCGTGTCAACAAAAGAACTGGCATGCCCTGCTTTCAGCTCGAGGGAGGGTAAAGGTAGCTGGACATGCCCGACCCGACGACCTGTTCCATTTCGGGTGTTATATTGAACAAAAATCCGAGGGTGCGGAGTATGACATCTAAACATGTACTTACAGCCCCCGAGCCCAATGCATGGTTCTGGGATTGACTCGAGAGTGGGAAGTGAAAGGCATGATAGTACACCGGAAAAAAAGCAGGAAGGATGCTCAGACCACAGAGGATTCACCCTCAGCTCTCACCCACCCGGAAACCCACGAAGCCACCGAGTTAAGGACCCGGAGGGACGCACGTCTCCGTTCATGGGCCCCACTCACACGAAGGATAACCTCGGCTGCGTTGGGTCTGGCTTCCGGTCGTTTGCGCCAACAATTGCGCATTAGATCCCACATGCCTTTGTCGAGTCCTCTAAGTGTTGTCCCATCATCATCTACCCGGGTCGGGATTACTCCTTTCAGAACTACCCCTGGAATGGACACATCGTTCGATATCTCTGCGTATGGCTTTTTCATTGCCAGAAGCTTAAACAGTCGGATTAGCAAAGTGTGGTGCTGCTGCTGCCGACTTCGACAACTATTGACTTTACGAACCTGGTACGCTACTCTTCCAAACGCAAAGATGTCTGTCTGCATTGTTCTTTGAGCTTCCTCGAACATCTCGGCCTTCAACAACTCGGGAGCCATGTATCTGTAGTTTCCTGCCTTGTGCCATGAGGACGAATTTTCACTTTCAGCTTCCGCGAGTTTCCGTGACAAGCCAAAGTCACCAATGCAAGCGACTCCTTCGCGCGATATAAGGATGTTGTCCTAAGGTAGAGAGAATATAAGCAGCAGACACTGAGCGCTGCAGAAGGAATGACGCACTCCTCTAAGATCGCCGTGAACGATCCCCTGCTCGTGCAAATATTTGAGCCCTTCAGCAACCTGCAGGAGCTAGGAGGTTCAAACGACGTAAAGATTGTGGTGTAGGAGGGAAAATAGGAAAATGTTGCTCACAAGCCTAACATGATTTTTGTGTGGATTCTTTTGAACGTAATCCCAAGCATGCCCATTCTCCATCCAAGGGGAAACTAGGCACATGCTGGATTCGTCAACATGGAGGCCGATAAAGCGCAGGATATTCGGGTGATCTAAACCTCTCCACACTCGAAGTTCTCTCTCGACTCGCTGAGGATATACGTCAACGATACAACCCACTGAAAAAGGATATGTGAGATAGGTAGCGATACGCACCCTCTTCATCACGTCGCTTGGAACATACGAGTGAGGGCGCTTCATAGCTACCACGCGTTCATCTAGAAATAAGCCCTTCCAGCATTGTGCAAAGCTCCCTCTTGCACAAGGTTTTGGATCCAGTACTCGGACCTCACAACTATCAAGCGGAGGATCGGCTGGGTAAAAGCCAGTAATAGAATATAGTTTGAAAAGGAGAGGGATGCAGTCGGCACGGCTCGATGTTGGGAGTGATAGCATATGCTACTCCACAGATGATTAATATCATGGTAAGCTGAAATTTTCTACCACTCACCCGACGCAGGTCGCGGACCTGACTTTTGGCGACCTCGACTGTCTGGTCGGCGTTAGGAGTATTTCGCTGCGTGAAAACCCGAGACGTCTCTCTCCATCCATTGAGTTCACGGACGCGACAAAAGGTCTCAGCCGCTTCAGGTCTTGCTTTTGGTGGTGTGCGCCAACATTCCTGCATTAGATCCCACATGCCTTCATCAAGCCCTCTCAGCGCTGTCCCTTCATCATCCACCCGTATCGGGTTTACTCCGTCCAGAACCATCACTGGAATTGACCAAGCTTCCGATATCTCCGCATATGGCTCTCTCAACGCCAGAAGCTTAAATAATGATATAACCAGATTAGCAGAGTGTAGTGCAGCAGCAGTTGATAGCAAATAATAATTATGAACCTGGTATGCTACCCGTCCGAATGCAAATATATCTGTTTCTGTCGTTTGAGTGGCCTTGGTTGTTATTCCTATTAATTCAGGAGCCATATATCTGAAGTTTCCCTGTTCGCCACCCGGAATTCCTGCAAGTCTCTGTGATAGGCCGAAATCGCCGATGCGCGCTGTTCCTTCGCGTGATATAAGGATGTTGTCCTTAGGTGAAAAGAACCCCTCGATCAGTAGATATTGACTGCTGTAGAAGAAAGCACGCACTCCTCTAAGTTCGCCGTGAACAATCCCTAGTGTGTGCAAATAATTGAGCCCTTCAGCAACCTGCAAGAGCTGGGAGGTCCAAATGACATAAGAATGATTGCGGTGTAGAGGGAGGGTAGGAGAGTCTTGCTCACGAGCCCAACATGATTTCTGTGCGGATTCTTTTGGACATAATCCAAAGCATGCCCATTCTCCATCCAAGGGGAAACTAGGTACATGCTAGGAAGATGTTCATGTTCGGTATAGTGAATATAGAGACCGATAAAGGGCAGGATATTCGGGTGAACTAGCTCCTTCCACAACTGGACCTCTCTCTCGATTCGCTAGAGGCATACAGTGCTGTTAGCGATGTAATCCACCCGTAAGGGTTATGTAAGTAGTGGTACGCACCTCTCGAGTCACTCGATCTCGGTACGGTGCATATAGCGAGCAAGGGCCCTTCATAGCTACTTCAAATTCATTGAGAAGTAAGCCTTTCCAGCATTCTGCAAAACGCCCGCTTGCATAAGGTTTTGTATCCAACACTCGGACTTCACAGCTATCAAGCGGAGGGTCGGCTGAATAAAAACCCGTAACAGAACATAACTTGGAAAGGAATGGGACGTAGTGAGGACGGTCCGATGCCGGAAGTGACAACATGTCCTATTCCGTGGGTCATTGGTTTGCTATCTTAGAGGGCTGAGCTTTCTACTACTCACCTGACGTAAGTCGTAAATTAGATGTTTGGGGTTGCTGGTTGGCTTGCCAAGCACCTCGGCAAGAATCGACCAAGTCCTCTGTGACGCTCCGCCATCAAAAAACTGCCTCTGAAGATTGACAGTTTTTTTCATAAGCTCGGTAACTGATTCCTGTGTACGAGCATAGCAAACCTCCTGGTGGAGGTCTGGGATAAGTGCTAGCTTCAGTCGAAAGGAAACTGACCCCAATTGATAACGCATGTGTACCTCGAAGGCGCACCTCATGGGTAATACCGAGTGGAACGATTAAGTTATCCACGATCTCATTTGCGCGGATGAGTGCGTGCGACCGTGCCTGGGGAAATGACAGCTCCTCTCCACTTAGTTGAGAATATGCATGTGCATCTACGACGTCAAATTTGGTACATATAATAACAAGGGAGACTTGAGTAAAAAGCTTGTCAGCGCAGTTGAGTGGACAAAGGTTAAAGGCCCTCGCCTTTTTTGGACTGGCATGCCCGGAGGAACTCTCTCTCTGTTCCGGATAGTATGGTACTTAGATTATCAAAGGGCAAACAATACCCAAGATTAAAAATAGAGGTCGATGAATGAACTAGTCGCGATGAAAGCAGAACCTCGTATACCAGATTGCATGAAGTTTCTTTTCCCAGGCAGTGTCGGAGTTGCACTTATCGATAAACTGCTGGGCTTCCCATAGCCCGTAATCTGACCCGACTTCGAGGCCCAACGAGTCATGAAAGATAAAATTGGGCCAGTTTTTGAAGATGAGCTGTGTTTTAATGTTGTGCAGGCCGTGCAAAGTAGCGGGCTTCATTAAATCTGGCGAGAAATGGGCCTCATGAACCTGAAAGCATGCAGTCAAAGAATGCGAAAGCTAAATCCAAGGAAACAATTACCAGATCATCTGAATCGTCCGAGTGAACTAGGTCACCCGACGTGCAGACCTCCGATCCGTCTGCAATTGCTTCGAGAATTGTGGTTTTTCCAGCGCCGGCCCTGCCCACGAGAAGCACTCGAATACAACCATGAGCATTTTCTATGCGCATATTTGAGGTGGCGACAAAGTTTGGTATAAAGGACGGGGAGCAAGGGCGAGCGTCAAGTCCTGGAGGATGTGCGGCGTGGCGACACTGGCGAGGGTGCTTGTAATTGGAGTCACAGCCGCTCGGACCTCGATTGAGTATAGCCCTTGAATGCGTCGTGCGTCATGGCATATATATGCATAAAGATCATCAATATTGACCGCCTATAACGTTTCAAATTTTAGGCCTCTCAACATCTATCCATTTCGCCGGTTTCATATGTTGGCTAGTGCTGGGACCTAGTCCTTTACTTGAGTATACAACGCTTTGGCGCTGCTTGACGTAAGCAATGTGCATACATGTGGTGATAGTACTTACTGCATAGATCGAATTTTGCGATCTGACGGTGACCGCGCAAATTTCAAAAGTACCAACGTACCTTCGATCATACGCCTGTTCTCAGCGCGCAGATACTTGCGAGAGCTACGTAGCGCGTATTACTTTTAAGCTTGGGAACGAGATGGCACACGCGACGAGTTTGTATATATCAGCGTCTGCAAACCGGCATCCCCATGCAGCTTCTGTCCACTCTGCATCCTCCCTCGTCGCGTTTGGCTCTCAAAACGCGGTAGCTCTCTGGGATTCTGCAGTAAGCCTTGCGCGAAATCTCGTTCAAGCTAGCTGACCCTCACGCATGGCATGACTCAGGATGTGCATGACAAAGGCATCTTTCAGACGCTTCCCGGCCACAACGCCGAGGTTACATGCGTAAAATGGCTGGAAACTCGAGATGCTTTGGTTAGTGCGGATGAGAAGGGGGTCATCCGGCTCTGGAGACGTGTCGATAATCAGGTAGGCTCTCTTACATTGTGTTTCTTCCACCACCCGCCTGATGCCGTGTTATTCCTTCCTAGTGGATATCGGCAGCAAGCGTTGAAGCTCACTCGCGATCGATATCTGCATTGGGTGTGCACGATGGCCTCATACTCAGTGGTGCATCAGATGCAACGCTGAAAGCATGGGAAATTATTCGAGAAGGAGATAAAGGTGTGATTGCGGCTCGCCTATGGCCCACTCTGTCATGATATTAACCTGAAGATTGATTGGGCTCAAGAAAGCTTTGGGCTCTACCAGACAATCGACATGAAGCGGCGCTTTCCTCTTGCCATCGAACTGTCTCGACTTCCCGCCTCTGAAGGTACGTGTGCCCCGCCCGACCCGATGGTTAACAGAATGACTCAGGGCTGATGGATTTCCAAATACAAGCCGTGATAATGGCTGTCGCATCAACCGATAGGGATATCAAAATCTTCACGCGCACTCCTGACGGCCAGGTCCGTTTTTTGCACGTTACTTCCTCATGAGTTTTGACGCGACCTTTACGTTGGCAGTTCACTCCATCACTAACCGTCCAAGGTCACGAAGACTGGGTTCGCTGCCTCGCATTCTCTTTGTCTGCTGCCTCTCTAGGAGCACCCTCGTCTCAAACCGAAACCCTTACTCTGGCATCCGGCTCTCAAGACGGCTACACGCGATTGTGGGTGATCAACCCCGAGAATAGCATGTCATCCCCTTCCACTGCAGTAACAGATGCTGGTAAGGGCACAGGAGAACCAGAAGATGACTTACTGGACGCCTTCGAACGGAGCTTGGGCGAGCTTGGAAGTGATGGATCGGGAGGAAAACAAATCTCGAATCGATCCCATTTGTTCGGGGTCCCTAATGCTGACGGAAGGTGAGAGTAAGCAGTCCGGTTCCGTATCTAGATAAAACGACGCCCAATACCACCCTTCTAAATACAAAACCCCACAGCACCCAGCGATACACGCTAGTGTTTGACGCCTTGCTCATTGGGCACGAGGGCACCGTCACGTCTGTCTCATGGCGCCCCTCCTCGCCCCACCAATTGGCGTCGGCTTCTCCGACTCTCCTGACTACCTCTACTGACGGGTCGCTTATTCTTTGGTCCCCTACTTCTCCCTCCACCTCTGCAGCATCTCTTTGGATCAACCGACAGAGATTTGGCGATATCGGAGGAGGCAAGATCGGCGGCTTCGTTGGCGCGTTTTGGGGGAGCGCAGGGAAGGAGGTCATGGGGTGGGGATGGGGAGGTGGGTGGAAGAGGTGGAGAGAAAAGGAGAAGAGCGAGAAAACCGAGGAGGGCCAAAGGAATAGCCAGGCAGAGGCAGTAAGGGATAATGAAGAGGGAGAGGCTGACGCTGTCGAGGTCGAAGTTGAGACCTGGGAAGAACATGGAGCAGTAACGGGCCACCAGGGGCCTGTCAAAGGCATTGCGTGGGATCCGTCTGGGTCCTATATCATCTCGGCGAGTTTGGACCAGACTACGAGGATCCACGGGCTCGCCGGTGTTGGTGCCAAGGATGGCAAGGATGAACAAGTATGGCATGAGTTGGCTCGGCCTCAGATTCATGGATACGATCTGGTAGGCGTTGTGTGGGTCGATCCTCTCCGATTCGTGAGTATCGCGGACGAGAAAGTGGCGAGGGTCTTTGACGCCCCCGGGGGATTTATACGGACCTTGAAGGGGCTGGGCGTCGGGGCTGATGCTGTCGGTTCTGTAGACGAGGTGAGAGCCCTTCGGCCTTAGCTTTTTTTTCTTCAAAAAACTGAATTTGGATCACACAAGCACGCGAGACCTGTTGCAGCTAGCCTCCCCCCGCTTGGCCTCTCGAATAAAGCAATAACAGAAGGTATGGATACCTAGCGAAGTCTAGGGTTATTGTGATTTACTTTATCCCGATACAGACGCAGATAATGCACCACCGACAGAAGATGCGGCTGAAGCACCAGTTCGGTCCCCCTTCGAAGGCGAGCTCGCCTCGGCCACACTTTGGCCTGAAATCGAGAAAGTCTTCGGACATGGCTACGAGGTTTGTCCCACCAACTCTCTCCATCCGCAAATAACTTGACTTCCAGCGTACGCCTCTCTATCCGCTCAGCTCATATCAATCGCTGCATCAAAATCTGGAAAACGCATCGCAACGGCGTGCAAAGCCACCACCCCCGAGCACGCCGTCGTCCGGGTGTACGAAACGCATGAGGCAACGCAGTGGCGGCCCCTTGGAGAACCCCTCGCGGGTCATACGCTAACAGTGACAAGGATCGCATTTAGTCCTGACGAGAGGTTTGTGCTAAGTGCATCAAGAGACCGGACGTGGCGGATCTTCGAGGTCCAGGAAGGTGGTGGTCAATAAACTTCCGATTTGGCTTGCAGCACAGTTATGTTAGGACGCCCTATTTAACATCTTGTCTGTTTTGTCTCGCTCTTAGGGTTCGCACCAGCCGCTGCTGAAAAAGCGCACGCGCGGATTATCTGGGATTGTGCGTGGACGCACGAGAACGACGGGATATTTGCCACCGCCTCCAGAGATAAAACTGTGCGGCTTTTTACATCTGTTTATCTCCCCTTCGACCTAACTGACTGACCAACGGAATTGGGCGGACCGTACAGGTTAAAATATGGCAACCCACGGGGCCCGGTAGCGGTAATGCAGAGAGGAAATGGAAGGCGATAGCAACTATAAAAACAAGAGAGGCCGCGACAGCTGTCGACTTCTTGCCTATTGATGTGAAAACCTCACGGCATGTTCAACCCCCCTCCCCCCCCCGTTATACCTCTATCCCTATGCTAACCTGTGCTTTCCAGGAGGAGAATGGCAATCGGACTTGAGACTGGCGAAGTCCTGATATACAGATCGCCCCGCGAGCAGCCCGAAAAGTGGGAGGTGGAGCTTGCACTCGACACTGCGTGAGTCTTGGTATTGATATTTACGCCCTCTGTCCTTCGCGGCGCACATATCTAATCGTAATCCCAATTGCCTTTGCCGGATGGTTGACGGTTAGGTTAATGCCCGTAGACCAGGTCCATCGCCTCACATGGAGACCACCTCACAGAGATGTCCCTGAGGGCGTTGGACACCTCGCGATCTGCAGTGAAGATCGATCCTTGAGAATTATCAGCGTCGTCTTCAGCCCGGAGTAGCCTGTTCGCGCTGCGTACTTGGTCCTGGGATCTACACGACAAGGCCGGGCATGATGTTGTAGTAAGGATAACGCAAAAAAAAGTGTACAATGATCTGAGTTTCCAAGGGGTGTTTCTGTGTTGTAATGAACGTAGGATACATGATGAACCCAGTAGCATATCATATCCCAGCATACATATCAAGTATCGCAGCATTCTCCAAATGGAATGCCGCCGGAACAAGGAAAAGGAAAGTAGTATTTACTCAACCCAACTGAGAGAAGAAAAAGAAAAGAAAAGAGCAAGGTCAAAAAAGGTTTCATGGACATTTTGTTTGTGGTGGGGTGGATGGGCGGAGAAGAGTGGGGGAAAGGCTAGTATTTAAATGAATGGAAGAGGTGTGGAAGAGGTACTCAGTATGCAAAATGAAGATCAGGTAAAAGGATTGTAATGGTTTTCGATTAGCCGCACGCATGCTACTGGGTGACGTTGTGCTTGTGGATTGTGGATCGGTGAAAAAAAAGGAGAGGGGTGCATGGCCAACAGTCGCGCATACTTGCGAACAGCCATGTAAGATTTGAACGCGAGATCCACTCGTTTTCTGTTATCGAGCTTATTTAAACGCCACTATGGATCAAAATAGATGATGAGAAGAGTTCGCAGGAGGCGGCGACGGCGGGGGTTGTGCCTACCCTTCATCTCCCCAGAAGCTCCATCCCGTCCCAAAAATCCGAGACCTAATCAGAGCTGGACGATCTGCACGATCCAATCATCCTTGTCCATCCCATCCTCGCTCTCCATGTCGATATCCACCTCGGTATCAGTATCGTCATCCGAGATATCCCCATCACGATCTGTGGTATGTTCTTCTTCCCCCTGCAAAGTTCCGCTCTCGACTTCATTCGCTACATGCTCATCCCACCACTTGCGCGCCGCAGTGCACTCGGGGAGCGGCTCCCAGCGCGGCGGGGGGATATTGGAATTGAGCTTGTGCGAGGGTTGAGTAGTGGAGAACGACCCGGTAGAGAACGTCGCGGAGTCTGGCAGATTGAGCGGGGGCATGGGCTCATCTGCCGGTGGGGGCGTCGCTGCGCGCGCAGTTGGTGGCGTAAATAGGGGTGCGAACGAGTTGGTGCCATTGCATGTGCGTGAACGGCCCGGGCCGGAGCGCGTGGGCTTGTACCAGGTTGCGGAGGAGGGGAACGTGATCGTGTCGAGCGTGGGGTGGAGGGAGAACGTAAGTGTGTGGAGGAGGCTGTATTCGAGCTCTGCCCGGTCCGTGGGGTACTCGGGGATGTACTGCGGCAGAATGAGCTTTCGCAGATGTGGCAAACGAGGAAGGATGGCAGGGAGGTCTCTCAGAAACAGCGTCTATGATATGGAGGAGGTCGCCCATTGGATCTTGTAGGTAGGGAGGTAGGGGTACAGGGGACAGGGACTAACCGTATACGGATCCTGACTAAAATGACCGTCGATTTCGAGCTCTTCGATAACATGCTGCCTGAAGTCGTGTGTGACCTCCTGCATCACGCCGATCGTGCATTCCTCCACTTTGACCTTGAGCTCCTTGAATTCCACAGCACTCGCGGCGAAGGACATGATTATGTGAGACAGAGCCGGGCACAGGTCATCGCGAGGTAATGGTGGGTCGCTTAGCGTAAGCCGGCGAAGATAGCGCGGGATGGATGGTGTGAGCGTCTGTACGAGGGTACTAGACATGATGAGATCGACGAGATTGGGTGCGTAGTCGGACAATGTGCAAAGAACGTCGGGTAGTGGCGCAAGTAGATAATTATATAGATGCAGTGATTGGAGATGACGCAGAATGGTGTCGGGCTGGAAGACATGGACAGCGCTACCATAGAGCTCGATGCGACAGACGGTCGGGGCCAGTTGAAGACATTGACTGAAGAGGGACTGAGCGCGTCCAACCAGAGCCACCCCCTCCTCACCCAAGTCCACAATCAAGGTCCGCAGCGCCCTTCCTGCACTCCTGGGCCGCGCATGGAACACACCACACACCCACTCGAGCCGGGAGACAGAATCTATCCTGGTGGTGTGGTAGGAAACTCTGTCGGCGATGGCAAGACACGCCCTGGACGTCTGGGCAAACGCGCAGAAGGCGGATGACTGGGCCGGTATGTGCGTCGATATCAGACGGAGGACCTCGAGTGGGAGGCACGGCGGGTGCTTTGCGGACACCTTCTTCGCGGCCATGCAGACGACGGTGTCGGAGGAGAAGGCGGGCGACGAGTGGCGCGGGGAGGGCAGTGAGCTCGCTGCTAGCCGCGTCGACGGCAAGTCTCTGCAAGGCTCAGGCAACAATCAGAAAAGGCAACCACTTTGCGCCCGGCTACTGGTGGCGCAGCAAACACAACCACACACGCGCAAATCTCACCTTTGGGGCTCTCGAGTGGTAAAAGTGCGCTGAATCGCACAGCGTCGGGCACTCGTACTTGGATCGGTGGGGGGGGAGGAGGAGGAGACTGGTTGGAGTGAATGGGACGAGTTTATCTCGACAGTCGCAATATGAGAAAGGGAGCAAAACCGATGGCCCTCCGATACGGCTCGTGCTGCTCTACACAATAGGAAACTCCTGGATACCACTTCCCGGCTGAAACGCCCGGGCGAACTGACAAAACTACTAGCTTGGAACGACAGAGGCCTCCAAGTAACGAGGCCAATAAAAGGGAGAAGACAATGATGCTCCTCGTCGCCCCCCAGGCTCATCTTGCCTTTGCTTGTGCGCACTCGAATCGATGTGCGCTGCGTATTCGGTTGAGTTTTTGACGTCACTTCATTGGTATACAGAAAAAGATAATCCTTGGGCTTAGATCTGATGGCACGTAATATGTGCCACTCCCCCAATCTCATCGCCCTATAGCTATGGTGACGCCTGGGCCTCGAGTCCGCGACTCGCTGTTGCAGCGTGGCACGAGCATCCCCCGAAAAGGCCCCTTTATCCTGTGGCATCCTGCATGGACTCGGGTCGGATGTCCACCTAATCAATGTTTCGGGCTCGGAACTTGAGGCAGCTGAATAGATTTGGAAACTCCCGAACGGTACGCCCCTCGGTACACGATAGGCTTATCACCGCGCGAGACTCATGGCCTCCATCGTGGAAGCATGCCCTCACGAAAAAGGTCGTGTGAGTGAGTAGAAGTAATCCGTGTGGCCTTGCACGTCATATAGAAGCCTGCGGAAGTCGAGGAAGGACGGACTTGAAACGGATTCTCCTGGCACATGAGGCAGCGGCGAAAATGGTAGGCAAGGACAGCAGTCAGACGCGACTAAAACTTTGGTCGGCTCGGATCCTTGCCGAAAGAGTATTATTGATAACGACATTGAGTTCCGTGCTACAAGTGCTTAGTCCGAGTAGAGCAAGACTATCGGATTTGCCTATGAGAGGACATGATGCTGTAGGCATCTCTGCAGCGCGGGCACCGCGCCGTTTCTCCATAAGAATGTGAGCAAACCTTTGTCGCTGCAGCAGTAGAGGCTGAGAATGTTCTGCTATGTAAGGGGAGGAGGCTAATTACTTATAGGAGGCGACGCTGAGAGAACACGGCACTGCGGAGAGCATAGGGGCTTTCAGAGTATGTATCCAGAATGATAACAGACGATAATGAGCGCTGGTCTTAGTATCGCCGCCGACAGAGAGTTTAAGAGGCAGGTGAGCACCAGCGGAGGTATGGCCGCTCCCTTGAAACCGAAGTGCCGAACGTATCCAAGGGACAGCATCAGTTATATTAGTTTTCAGTGCTGTCCAGTAAAAGCCTACAGTTTGTCACCCGAGCTGAACAATACCATGCGGGTAGAGGTCCGAGAGTACGCTTAGCAAGTGATATTCAATTCATGGCGGAAAGTCTAAATTACTGTGCTACATCGCAGCAATAGACGTTCAACATAAAGCCCCGGGTAAAAAATCACAAGGGACGTACAATCGTCAATCAGGACTTGCATTTTGCGCTGTGCGACTTCCAATCCTTCTTTTGGCACGCCTTGGAGCAGTATCGTACCTTCTTGCATCCTCCGCACGTCATGATCTTCGGGTCCCCTCTCTTCCTGCACACCGAGCATTTGTATGCATCTGGGTTGCGGCCCACCCTCTCCAAGTACGACACCGCGAACAGCGGGGACAGCGCCACCCTGGTCACGTACGGTGCAAATTCCCTCCATAGAGGCACCTTGGACATGCCCTCCGTGTCCTTTCCTCTCCCGCAGCTGCACAGCGGATCTTCTTCCATCACCTCCGTGAGCGGGATCTTCCCCTGGGACCTGTACTCGCAGTTGTCTCCATGCGTCCACGTCCGGCAGCGCTCGACGAAAGCGGGCAACAGCTGCTTCCAAGACCGCATCTCGCCCTCGAGCACCTTCACGGTCATCATCCCCCACTGGGGCCCAAGAGCTTTGGCAGCATATTCAGCATTTCGGGCATGATATCATGTGTGAGAGGGAGCACGTATCCGTCGCAGACTACTGTGTGCGAGTGCAGGTCGTATCGAAGATCGCTGATGAAGAAGATGGTGTCGGAGTTTTTTGTGGTGTCGTGTAGGGAAAAGACTCGGTGTGGAGTTGCGGATTGGATGCCCGAGGATTGGACAAAGATGGCGTGCAGTGTGTCCTTGATGAACATCAGGGCGTCGGTCTTGTGCTTTTTTCTGAGTGAGCGTTCGCGGGAAGACATCGCAGCGCCCAGGTGAGCATTGAGCCAAACGCCAAGGTCTTTCCCCTTCACATCGAGGATTGGCAGACGAGATAAGTTGAGACGATGGACATTCCAGGGATTCACGAAATCTGGAGTCAATGATACGGGGAAAGGATTGAGCTTCATCCCATCAGGCTGGAATGGGCCTGAGACAGGGACAACAGCCTAAGGAGATAGACGTCTTTAGCTATGATGGCAACTGGTACTCAGGATAGGAGCGTACTTCGATATAAGACGATTTCCTGGCAAGGCGAAGCTTGCACTGGCTCCCTATTACGGGGAAAGGGTACAAAACATCCTGCGCGTGGTTGCCGATTATGATCTTCATCACGCAAGGCGATACCTGCTTGATCGTGGGCGTAGCCCCCGATCCAAACTCCTGCTTCACTTGCTTGTTCTCCACTGATATCCGGCAAGTGAGAGAAGCGATCAGCTCGCATTCTTCATCTAGTTCAACTACCACGGGATCAGATTTTCCGATTTGAGTGGGGAGGACTGATGGAGAGGCGGATGATGGAGTTCGGGGTTTTTTATAGGGCAGAGGATACTCGGGTAGGACCCAAACATGTGATGTATCCGTCACCTTGGCAGTAAAGATATTGAGCCACGGCCCGAGTTTGCGAGCGAGGAGTTTGGATGCGAGTGGTGTATTTAGAACCGAGAGGGAGACGCTGAAGTCGTCGATCGGCCCGACGTCCGTCAATATCAAGGTGGGAATGACAAAGGATGTTACAAGCGGCGAGGTCCCCTTCCAGCCCTTGAGATCCTCATTGATCATAACTCGCGGATGACTTTTTGTGCCCGTCGAGATGACCTGCCCAAATGCGACATGGACAGCCGAAAACATGTTGTGTGTTCGGCAGCCCCGCACGTCGCAGTGCAGCGGAGGCGTGCCGATACTCTCTTCGCTCTCAAGAGCGGTCAATTTCTCGCGAGGGACGGCTAGGATGATCCGCACGAGAGGAGGAAGAGTACCCCAGCTCGAGAACGGGCCAACACGCTGTAGTTGTTTATGATAGATGGGGACGGTGTACACGCCATGGCGGTGCAACTGCCCACACAGATCCTGGTAGTTGTTCTGGTCTTGCAGCAGCGACGTGTCTGCGTGATTGAGATCAAATATCCGATCTATCACCGCCAGCCATCGTTGCTCAGAGATGTCTGACCTCTCCTTGACAAACTTGAGAAGCAATACGAAGCTCTCTCGTGTGTAGTGAATGATATTTGAGTTGTAGACCGCTTTTTTGATGTCTTTCTGCTTTGCGAAAAAGGCCAGCCCGTCTCGAGCGAATAGTTCTTGGTATAGGTCGTAAAGGAGCGTTCCAAGCTGGTGCGGATCGAATATGAGCGGCTGCCGCAGTGCTCCGTCTCGGATAGCAACCGCATCCCCTGAGATGGGCGACTTCCAAGTTGTCACCTGGTGAAACTGCACCGTATCAGCCCCTTCCTGAAGAGCCAGATATGCCAGCAACTCGTGCACGTTGGATCGCGTGGCGAAGCTGGAGAGGTAATCTACCGGGCATAAACCGAAGAGTACACCGATAGTCGTGATATCCATGTATAAACGCTCGACGAGTTCCTTCGTCGCTTCCTGTCCGCGAGGCACCAAGGACTCGGTGTAGAGCACGCTGGATTGCGTAGAGGTCGATAGCAGGGGTGCTGTGGCGATTAAAACGTTAAGAAGCCCGAGGTGGTCGCTCAGATTGGAGGTCTCGATGACGTTAAAAGTGATGGGGGCACTCCTCAGGACGTACTCAGCCTTGTTGAGCTGGATCAGCTGGGTTTTCCAAGGTGCTATGGGCACACCCAGATTTAACTCCCCCGCTGTAGCAAACGCTCGAAGGGCGCTGCACACAACGAGTGCTTCACCCAGAAAAAATCGAATGACGGGGGTGGTAGAGGAGATGGAAACACGGAAAGCTGAGCACCAGTCGCTGAACTCAGTTTGAGCAGCGTGCACGGCATCAGCAACAGATACCGGGCCTTTCGTGTTACCAAATAGGGCAGCGAGATGAAAGGGGACGAGCGGATCGGTTCCATAATGGACAGCGCAGCCCTCTCCGGCCAAGGAATAGGCGAATGTGGGGTTGAACAGCGTGGCGGCAGCGATGTGTTTAGGGTCGGAAAATGCCACGCCCGTTGCCTTGTAATTTTGGAATTGCTTTGCAGTGACCTGTATCGCATTTACCATAAGAGGCCCGGAAGATCGCGCCGAGCTGGAGACAAATAGATCCTTCAAATACTGGGATTCTTTGACGAAAGCATGACGGATAGCCTTGAGCTGCTCGCGCGGCAAGTTTTGCATGTTCAAATAGAGAGACCAGTGACGCCGAAGCTCTGTTAACGTGTATTCGGTAGACATCTTCATAAAGGATCCATAAGGCGAAGCGTCCCATTGCTGGAGATTTTCGGAAAATCCGATAAGTTTCTTGCATTGCTCGACCAAGGCGAGGTGTGAGTCCCCGTCGAGGTACATATGAAAGAAAATATTCCAGATGGTGGATGAAGAAGGCTGGTTGTCGGCCACCATGGCGAGAAGGAGCACATTGCGGGCTATTGAAGGCGAAAAGAATAGGCGGGAAGTGAGTGACGGTTCCCTGGTAGTATACAACCATTCTACGCATACCTAGTATAGCTGGCTCTATATCGCAGCAAGTGAAATCAAGTGTGCGGGGCGCTATGGTTATCATCGTCAGACTAGCGTAGCGAGATTGTTACGATGGAGTTTCACACCAATCTGGGATTCGCAGAAGATGGTGTATAGGACATTTCTTGGATCCCCACATCCTAGCAGAAGAATATCCGCAGTTTCCTCGGGCGCAAGATCTCTCGTTAAGCATACCGCTGATGTATTGCCGATGGGATAAGAGAAGTACTTTCCTGGCCAAAAAAGAGGATGCGCCATGATCGTTGTTGGTAAAGGAGCTTCGGTTTCTGTCTCCGCTTCAATTTCACGTTTCGACTTAAACCTCATTGGAATAATCTTCTCGGCGCGAACGAAGCTGAGTTGACGCGGACGGTTGGAGTCTTGGACGCAACATTGATTCTGAAATTTTTGTACGTCGAACCACAAATATCATCCGAGTCTGCTCTTCCGTCTGGAGCTGGGCCCGCGGGTATGAGTCATGATTTATTGTTGCCACCATTCAAATTGGTCCGTTAGCTCACTAGTATCGTCCTGTTCCAGACTTGAACAAATCAAATTTACAAGCATCGATCACTGGCGTTAGCCCATCGGCGCCCCAGTCGCCAAGTACGCCATCCAGCGTCTGCTGTCCACCTTTTAGGTCTACAATATAACTGTTGGTCTTGGGTTTGTCGTGCCTACGGTATTCACCTCGTTGGGTTCGAGTACGCGCCCTCCATTCATGAAACTGACTCCAATCCAAGTCTTCAATACCGTATCCGGACATGAATCAATCCAGATTGTGTGGGATATCTGGATGGGCTAAGGGATTTGATCGCCATCATCCCGAAATGAAAGCCGCCATTTCAGAGAAACTATCTGAGTTGTTTCAACTACTGTACAACATCGGGCACCCCCTGAGCTCTGTGGATGAGAAGGAAGCTCAGGTCCGAAGGCTGTACGTTTCTCCCCTTATCGCAACATGGCTTCACCCCTCGATAGGCCTGACCCATAATCAGCAGTGAACCAAAAGTTCATTCCGAAGCCATGGCTGAACCTAAGGACCTCAGCACGAAATTGAACGAAGAAAGTGAAATGCTCGCGGTAATTCAGAATATTATCGTGGATACCGCCAGAGACTACATGGCGGAAAAGATATCGGCCATCCGGGCTCGACGTAACCAGCTTAGTCCAATCTACCGGCTTCCAAACGCAACACTTTCCATCATCTTCAAACTCGCCGATAGCTACGAACCAAAGTCAAGGCCAAGCTCTGCTCTATCCCTACGGACCCCAGTCGCCCTCTCGCGCGTCTCCAGCCGATGGCGAGAGATTGCCTTCACTACCTCCTCGCTTTGGACAACCATCAACGTAATTAATCGACATGCCGCAAAGGTATTATCGCTCGCTCGAACAGCGCACTTTTGAACATCGAACTGCTACACGATCAAGCAGATCGCTGCTTCCTGGCTGGGAATACCCGCGGCACTTCAGATGGCCATTGGCATTCCGCTCACAGTCGAGCCACTCAAGACCTCGGGAAATTCCTATCCCCCTTAATCCCGCATGTCCACCGCGGGCGTTCTTTGAGAATGATTGGGTTGAGGCAAGGCCTACTCGACCCGTCCCTCTGCGTCCCGGCGCCAAGTTTGGAAGTCTTTCAGGCTTGACGCGCCTGTGGTCGTGATACACCGCCCGCAAGCTCCGCTGGCCATGTCTTGCTCAACCTATTTGCGGACCAGGTCCCGAACCTCCGCACCCTGAGCCTGGACGGCATCTACCAGCCCATAGCATCCTCGATCTACTTTGGGTTGAGCATGCTATGCCTCATCGACATCTCGTTCTCAGACGAGTTCACGGCAAATCGGTTCATCTGCGCCATAACGACAGCCTCTTCACGCCTACAAGAAATCGTCCTTGACGGCCTTCTCTTATCCGACTCGGACGCGCCTGGCTGGACGAGCCCTCCCGAAGGGCCGTAGGAGACGGTTGCCTTTCCGGACCTTCGACATATGGCCATCTGATCCTTTGCGTCAGGCCCAATGCATCGGATTCTCCGCTCAATACGCCTTCCCCCAGATGTTTTGCTCGAATTAGAGGGTCGCTGGCATTCCCTGGGCGACATCTTTTATCCAGGCTTGGATTTCTCGTCGCACCTTCCAAACATTCCGTCTATTTACGAACTACAGGTTGATCTTAATGCCGAAGATGGATGCCGCCGCATTATTGGACTTCTCGGGAGGACGGATGCGCTCAAACTGGAGATCACTGGGGGCGATCGCCCCCGTCGAACCAGGCGAATATGTCGCCAGCTCGCCAGCATGCTCCCGCTCACGTCTGTTGAAGAGCTGGGCATTGGGCCGTCACCTTCTGCAGCCGTCTCCGACATCGGTGCCCTCCTTACCGGTTTTCCATTAGTAGCATCCCTCTTACTCGCCTCCGCTCCCGCCGAAATTGTGAAGTTGCTTCTCGTCACTTCCACCATGCATCTGTGTCCTCGCTTAGGGATGCTGTTTATCATGCACTCTCCGATTAGCGAGGCGAATTTGATCGAGCTGGCCCAATCTCGGACAAGGTCCGAACGATCCGATGAGATCCAGTGTGACACACGGATATCCCCCTAACCCAAGGCCTGCCTATAGTCGATCGAGCTTGTGAATTGTGGTCGTGTTCAAGACCGGGAAGCATTGAATAATATTCTTGCAGGGTTTGGTGTCATACTCGTGCTCACTACGTCCGGGACGAATTAACATTTAACCTCCCCACCACCACCACACAAATGAATTCTCACGCGCGTACTTGTCTTCATGTCCTTGTCGCCGACCATGTGATAGTCACAAAAATCAACAACGTATAGATAGCATTTCTTTACGCTGTGTAGTGCCATTCTCAAGAGTAAGGTCCCTCGCCGGGCATATCGCTGATGTGCCTCCAATAAAAGAAGTATTTTGTGCACGCCAACCATGGTAAAAGAGAGGTTCAGCGATTCGAAAGCTTCCATTTCGCGCTCCGATTCAAACCTCTTTCATAGAAGTTGATTGGAAGTTGAGCGTTGAGCCTCTTCTGCAACATTCGCTTTCTGATTTAAGTATGAAGCTCATCGTTCCCCTCGTTCTGCTTGTTGGCTTAGCTCACAGCGTCGCCTGAGTGTAGCGCACAATTATACAGATTTGAAGCTGAAGTTGAACAAGTTGAGTGGCTCTTCTGCAGAGCGGTTACATAGTCAACTCAACTTTCATCGACCATTGGCGTTGGTCCATCATCGCTCTAGCCACCGGATACGCTATACTGGCGTTCATATTGTGGGCCTACAACAGAACTACCGGCCTCGAGTATGTCGCGCTGATGATTTCCTTTGACTTCATTTACTCCCCTTACGCCACTTCAATTCAAGTTTTCAATACAGCATCTAGATATGAGTCAATCCGGATTGAATTGTACGAGCAGGGCCGATCCTCCTAGTTTCGCTTTTGTGAGTAACCTACGTGATATCTTGTTGGGAAATTATCTCTGATCTGGCAGGAAGGTGGATTATCATCAAGCCAAAATGAAACTCATCGTGGCAGAAGAGTTGCCTGAATTGTTTCAGCTTTTATATGATATTGGGCGCCCTAGCTCTGCGGAAGAGAGGGGACTAAGAGCGCAAAGACTGTGAGTTCGGCCCCTCGTGTTCAAACATGGCTCCATCCGACAGGATTGACCTCTAATTGGTAGCGAATCAAAGGACCGTACCAAAGCCACGGCCAAAGGTCTCAGCACAATATTGGACGAAGAGAGTGAAATGCTCGCTTTGATACGCAATGTCATCGTGGACTCTTCCAAGAGCTACATGGCGGAAAAGATATCCACCATCCGAGCTCAACGTAACCGGCTCAGCCCAATTTATCGCCTTCCAAACGAAACCCTTTCTGCCGTCTTCGAATTCGCTAATTGTCACGAGCCGAGTTCAGGATCTACGCGATCCCTCCGAACTCCAGCCATCCTTGCGCGCGTCTCCAAACGATGGCGAGAAATCGCCTTAACTACTTCGTCGCTCTGGACCACGATTAATGTGGTCAATCAATGCGCCGCTGAGATTTTTGCTACCCGCTCAAACAACGCGCTTTTGGATATTGAGCTGCTGCACAATCATGCACATCTCTGTTGCTTCGTTGGGAATACCCGCGACACTTCCGGTGGCCCATGGTATCGCGCTCACACCCACGCCACTCAAAGCCTCGCAAAATTTTTATCTCCCTTGGTCCCGCATGTCCGTCGTTGGCGTTCTTTGAGGATGCTTTGGCTGCCTTACGGTATGCTTGATCCATCCCTCTGCGTCCCGGCGCCGAATTTGGAAGTCTTCCAAGCTGGGCATCACTATACCTCCCATACACCGCACGCCAGCTCCACCAGCCATGTTTTACCCAACTTATTTGCGAACCATACCCCAAACCTTCACACTTTGAGTTTGGATGGGATCTACCAGCCCCTGCCATGCTCCATTTACTCTGGCTGACCATGTTGTGCCTTATCAACATCTCGTTCTCAACCGAATTTACAGCGAATCAGTTCATTTGTGCTGTGGCAGCAGCCTCTCCGCGCCCACAAAGATTTGCCCTTGATGCGCTTCGCTTTTCCGACTCGGACGCACATGGCTGGACAAGCCCTCCCGATGGACCTTGGGAGACGGCTACCTTTCCGGACCTTAAGCACATAACCATTTGCTTCTTTGCATCAGGACCAACGCATCGGATTTTTCGCTCCATGCGTCTTCCCCCAGACGCCGTGCTGGAGATGAAGGGTCGCTGGGATAACCTGAGCGACATATTTTATCCAGGCCTGGATTTCTCTTCGCACCTTCCAAGTATTCTTTCTGTCCGCGAGTTAGATATCAACTTCAACGTCGCGGATGGATGCTGCCGTATCGATGGGACCGTTGGAGGTACTATGTCTGCGATCATCATTGGCTTTTGTGGGGTGGAGTCGGTGGGCCGTGCCCACCGATTAGGGCAAATATACCGCCAGCTTGCCAGGGTGCTCCCAACCGCGTCCGTCGAAGAGTTGATCATCGAAATAGCGCCTCGTACAGCCATCTCCGACATCGTCGCCCTTCTTGCCGATTTTCCATCCATAACATCCCTTTTACTCTCTCGCCCTTCTATCGACGTCGTGAAGCTGCTTCTCATCACTCCCACTATGCATCTGTGCCCCGGCCTGGAAAAGTTGATCCTCATGTCCTCTCCGATTAGTGAGGCGGGTTTGATTGAGCTAGCTTTATCCCGAACAAAATCCGAAGGGCCTGAGGCGATCCAGCTTGACGCACAAATGTTCTCCGAACCCAAAGACCACTTACGATCGATAGAAATTGTGGATTGTCATCAAGTTCATGATGAGGTAGCATTAGGGCAGATTTTGGCGGGCCTTGGTGTCAATTTGCTATATAACACCTAGTACTTTGCTCACCCTCCAATGCACAGATCTCACTGAGAACCTGATGCGTACGTTTTTGTAATCGTTATAGCGCTAGAGATTAATAGCCCAGCTTGATTTGGTGCTACAGTCTTTAGCGTGGTATTTTGCAAAGCAAAAACCGAGCTTATCGACGCCGAGTTGGTGATGACATTGGGTGGACAAGCGTTTGCGGAGGGCGTAGATGCTCGAGAGTGCACATAGGCAGGTAATACTCAAGATACAAGGGGGAAAAAACTAAACCACGAGACTGGGTCGTGCCGATGAACGCTCAACAATGCAACGCGTGAAATGAATCAAAGATGCGTGGAGGACACACGATCAGGGCTTGCACTTCGCGCTGTGCGACTTCCAATCCTTCCTCTGGCACGCCTTGGAGCAGTACCGTACCCTCTTGCATCCTCCGCACGTCATGATCTTGGGGTTCCCTCTCTTCCTACACACTGAGCATTTGTATGCGTCTGGGTTCCGGCCGACCCTCTCCAAGTACGACACTGCGAACAGCGGGGACAACGCCATCCTGGTCACGTACGGCGCAAACAGGCTCCACAGAGGCACCTTGGACATGCCCTCCGTGTCCTTCCCTCTCCCGCAACTGCATAGCGGGTCCTCTTCCATCGCTTCCGTGAGCGGGATTTTACCCTGAGACCTATACTCGCAGCTGCCGCCGTGTTGCCAAGTCCGGCAGCGCTCGACGAAGGCTGGCAACAGCTGCTTCCAAGACCGCATCTCGCCCTCGAGCACCTTTACTTTCATCATCCCTCCGTCGGGGCCCAAAAGTTTGGGCAGCATATCCAGCATTTCGGGCAAGATATCATGGGCGAGAGGGAGCACGTATCCGTCGCAGACTACTGTGTGCGAGTGCAGGTCGTATCGAAGATCGCTGATGAAGAAGATGGTGTCGGAGTTCTTGGTGGTGTCGTCTTCTAGGGTGAAGAGCCGGTATGGTGTTCCGGTTTGGATGCCCGAGGACTGGACAAAGATGGCGTGCAGCGTGTCCTTAATGAACATCAGGGCGTCGGTCTTGTGTTTTTTCCTGAGCGAGAGCTCGCGGGAAGACATCGTAGCGCCTATGTGAGCGTTGAGCCAGAGTTTGAGGTCTTTGCCCTCTACGTCGAGGATTGGCAGGCGAGATAAGTTGAGACGATGGACATTCCACGGAGCCAAGGAGTTCTCCGTCGATGTCACTGGGAACGGGTTGAGCTTCATGCCATCCGCCTTGAATGACCCCGAAACAGGAACGACAACCTGAAAAATAAACACATTTAACTAGCATGAAAAGCGGACATTTAGGTGGCGCGCATACCTCGATATAGGATGATTTCCTAGCATTTCGAAGCTTGTACTGACTTCCTATCACAGGGAAAGGATACATAACGTCCTGTACATGATTCCCAACTGTAATCCTCATTATGCAAGGTGATACCTGCGCGATCGTGGGGGTGGCACCAGCCCCAAACTCCTCCTTCACCGTCTTATTTTCGATAGAAATCCGGCAGGTCAACGAAGCGACCAGTTCGCATTCTTCATCCAAATCAACGACCACCGCCTCAGGCTTCCCAATCTGAGTAAGGAGGCCTGCCGGAGTGACTAGCGAAGGAATCTGCGTTTTCTTGGAGGGCAGAGGTTGCTCGGGTAGGAGGTAGACGTGGGATGTATCCGTCAATTTGGTGGCAAAGACGCTAAGCGTTGACCCGAGTTTTTTGACGAGAGCGCCCACCACGGCAGGCGTACTCCGAACCGAGAGCGCCACGATGAGATTTTCCATCGGCTCGAATTCGGTCAATATGATGGTGGGGACTATGAAAGATGCCACGAGCGGCGACGTCCCCTCCCAACCCTTCGGATCCTCCCTCATAATCACGCGCGGATGGCTTTTGGTCCCCATCGAAACAACTTGCCCAAATGCAACATGGACAGCCGCGAACATATTGTGGACCTGGCTGCTTCGGATATCACAGTGGAGCGGCGGAGTGCCGATACGCTCTCTCTCTAGCACAGTCAACTTTTCGCGAGGCACCGTGATGATCACTCGAGCGAGCGACGGGACGGTGTCCCAACTGGCAGTTAGGCCAATCTTCCTCGGTACTTGGCGGTAGTAGTGGACTGTGTGTACACCGTAACGATGTAGCTGACCACATAGATCCTGATAGTTATTCCGGTCCAATATCAGAGATGTATCCTCGAGGCTGAGGTTCAGCACTCGTTCGACGACTTCCGACCATCGGCCATCGGGGATGGCTAATCTCTCCTTGATGAATTTGAGGAACAGCACGAAGCTCTCCCGCGTATAATGGATGATGCTCGACTTAGACGCGTTCCTGAGGAGGTTCGAATCGCGCGTGAGGTAGCCCACGCCGTCCTTTGCAAAGAGCTCATGATATATATCATAGAGGAGCGTACCCAGCTGATGTGGATCAAACACGAGCGGCTGGCGTAGTCTGTCGCCCTGGCTGGGGACAGCGTCCCCAGAAGAGGGTGACTTCCATGTTGTGACTTGATGAAAAGATGTGAAGTTTGCTTTTTTGAAAACGTCGTACGTCAACAACTCGTGTGTGTTGGATCGCGCATTAAAGCCCGAAAGGTAGTCGACGGGGCATAAGTCGAAGAGTAGGCCAATGGTCGTGATGTCTGCGTAGAGGCGCTCAACGAAATCTTTCGTTGCATCTTCCTCCATGGCCACCAGGGATTCAGTATAGAGTACAGAGGACCGCGCCGAAGTTGATAATAGAGGTGCTGAAGCGACCAACACGTTCAAAAGTCCGAGGTAATCGTCCAAATTGGATGTATCAATGGCGCTGAAAGTGGTGGGTGCACCCCTCGACACGTATTCGTCTCTGTTGAGCTGAATCAGCTGGGATTTCCACGGCGCAACCGGTATATTCATACTCAGCGCCCCTGTTGTAGCAAACGCTCGGAGAGCGTGGCATGCAACGAGAGCATCCCCAAGAAAAAGACGAACAATCGGTGCATCGGGTGAAGTGGATGCGATGGAGGTGTGAAAAGCGGAGCACCAGTCGCTGAACTCGGCTTGAGCGCCCCGCACTGCGTCTGCGGCCGAGACGGCGCTTTTCGCGTTTCCAAACACTCCCGCGAGATGAAATGAAGATAGTGGCGTGGTCCCGTAGTGGACGGTGCAGCCCTCTCCGGCCAGAGAGTAAGCGAAAGTGGGATTGAGCAGCGTGGCGGCAGCAATCTCCCTGGAATCGGAAGACGTTACGCCATTCCTCCAGTATGCCTGGAACTGTTCTGGGGTAATCATCATCGCCTTCATCATCACAGGTCCCGAAGAACGGGCCGGGTTGTAGAGAAGTCCATGCTCCTCTATAGAAGACTTGGATTGCTTGTTGAACGCGTCGTAGATTGCCTTGGTTCGGTCAGGAGGTAGATCTTGCATATTAGCATAGAGTGACCAGTGCCGTCGAAGCTCCGCTAATGTGTACTCAGTAGACATCTTGATGAAGGACCCATAAGGGGATGCGTCCCATCGCTTGAGACTATCGGAAAAGCCTATGAGCTTATTGCACTGCTTGACCAGGAGGGCGTGCGACTCCACGTCGAGGTAAATATGGAAGAAAGTGTTCCATACGACAGTATCATAGGGCTGATTGTCGGCAACCATCGTAAAAAGGAGCACATTGCGGGCTATTGAGGGAGACAAGTGAGCGAAAGTGGCTTTAAACAGCAGAGTAGGTTATACCCACCCAAAACACCTGGTTCTATGTCGCAGCAAGTAAAGTCGAGCGTACGATTTGCTACTCAAAGAAGATACTATCAGTACTAGTGCACCGTTTGGCTAAATCATTATGAATTTTATGGCTACTCGCCAATATCCCGAGGTTCGGAAAAGATAGTGTACAAGACATTTCTTGGGTCGCCACATCCTAGCAGAAGGATGTTTGCAGTCTCTTCAGGAGCAAGGTCCCTCGTCAAGCATACGGCTGAAGTATTGCCGATGGGATAAAAAAAGTATTTTCCAGGCCAATAAAGAGGATGAGCCATCGCTGAAAAGTGTTGTAAAGCTTGTAGGTGCAGGCCGGTATGCAATCGCTATCAGTATCTTCTCAGTAGCCCCTGAGCCACACCACAATGCGCGTTGGTCGACGAGAGGGAGAGGTGGAAGTTGAATGTTGAGTGTTGAACACGGTAACACGCTGTCGCGCAACTCAATGACCTCGAACGTGCTGATTAGTAAGCAGACTAGTACTTCGAAGTCTCATTCGTTGGGATTTTACGAACCACCACCTACCACCACCCACCCAGCTGATCCCTACCCACCATCAGGCTAACGTACTTGCTGGCGGTATTCTCATAGGAGCTTAAGCTAGGAACGTAGGATACTTAAACTATGGGATCATCGCGGGAGCTCGACACAGCTGCGCTACTAACGCGAACAACGCCTATACAAGAGTCGCCCTGGGCGAGATCCTCTCAAGTACGGCTCTCTACCATCTCCGGATGAGCTGGGGGTCAACTGGTCATGAATGGCTGGGCATATGGACTATCTATCCTAGCTCCAAAAGAGGAGAAGATATCACGCTGAGCCGATTGCCGCTTTACCCCACGAGTCACGAATGCTGGATCAAAGTCTCTGTACACATATGTAGGCGCTGAGCTACTGTGTATTCAGCATGCCATTATCATCTCATTGGAAAGATCCGCGACACTTTGCATGGCCCATGATTTCTCGCTCGCACACACACTACAGTAAATCTCGGCGGTTTTAGTATTCCCCTACACTTCTTTATTGCAGACACTTGTTGGGGGAATTTGACTCCTCCATCTCTGGTGCATTTTTTGCAATGTCCCAGGTCGGGTGCGCCAGTCAACGCCGTAATCTTCGCTACCTATGTTTCACTCAAGCCCAGTGCCCCACCCCTTATCGTAAGATTGGAGAATGCTTACCTTGATACTAACCCTTGGCCTGCTCAGCTTGCTGTGAGCCCGGTACTTTATGCCTATTTTATTTTCAGCTAATTCCATGAAGAAAATCGATGCGTCGGTAGCTTTTCTGCGCCCATGGAAAAACATTTTTCACGGGCTTCTCTCTTTTGATTCTGGCGCACATAGTTAGACGGTCCGACAGGTCCGCCTGATGAGTCATTTCCCTCTGAATTGCTCGAAAGCTAGAAACCATCCAATCCAGCATCCACGTCACTGAGAAGGAAAATCCCCCTCTATCAGAGCGTATGTGTCGCCAAGCGCCCTCATCTCTATCCACAGGCTCGACACCTGTCGCGTATCCGCATTTCATTGAAACCACCGAGCGGGGTAGCCGATGTCAGAGGAATTGGACTACAAACGACTAGCAATGTCCTCGGACATCACCCCTCGATGCTGCTCCTTTGAGTCTGACAATGCAAACTTGGAACGCCACCAACCAAAAGCTACGTGTGATACCTTTCACCGCACCGGCTTGCACTTCAAGCCTCCGCTAATCTTGGAAACCAAGGGCTGGTGATATCCACATGGTACCCCTCCCTTAGTATTGCGGCAACAGCGTCCGCGTTATCTTCGACGATCCAAGAGCTCGGCTGGCAAATACAGTATGTGCTATTTTCAGAACTCGAATAAGAGTTTAGCTATAGAATCAAACCTAATCGGCAGGAAAGAGGTACAGATCTCATATTGAATCCATGCAGGTGCGCCCCGTCCCATTTCATTTTTCTCTAGCTTTTGTCCCCATATCCGCCGTTCTTCCGTTCCTATAGCTATAAACATGGCCACAAAGGTTCCATGAGAAATTTTCGGCAGCTATTAGTATGTGGATATGACTGACACATGCACTCCGTCGGATCAGCGTTGCCAACCTCTCTGAAGGACCATGCGCAAATCAACGTCACCCGTGCCCGCATTACTATTCCAAGTTGATTTCATGACCCACAGATCACTCATACCAAACCTTTGGTTATACGCGCGAGGTATGTGGCTCACTTGGCCTACTCTATTCGGTAAAAGCTCTGGGGGCGCCGCAAAGGCGGCCAAATGGTTCATTAACTATGGCGGCGTACGGGATGCGCATTTGAGATCAGTGGACCAGGGCAGGAACTTCCCGATTCTAAGTATGTCTACAGAAGTCGTCGATTCCACTTCAGGGACGCAGATCTGATGCGGTTCTTGTGGGTGCTTACTGGTGACGAGACTGGACGGTTCTGCCTCCACATCAGAGGTATAGACACATCGATTTTGTTTTAGATCCCTGCCCACGTCTAAAAGCTATCCAAGCTCTGATCTGGGACCTATGTTACTCGGTATCCGGTGCGCAATCCCAGGGCAACAAATCTTTGATCGAGAATCTGCGCTGGTTTGTTGACTGCCTCCCTGTGGCAATTGACTTCGTCTGCACCCTACCTTGTTGCTTGAAGGATAAATATCCCTTTTTGTGACGAGGGTATATTTAGACAGTCCTCTTTTTTCCACTCTAATTGCGCTTCCGCCGGGTCCCTTGATTGTTTAATACCCCTCTGTTCGACCCTGGCTACTTGACATATGGCTTCAATATTCCAGTGTCGAACTGCATAAACCTGAAAGTACGGGTAACTCTAAATCTCTCTTTATTGTCACACGCATCTTGTGCTACGCCTGCAACTGGCATCGCCATATTTAAACGTACTGGCCGTGTCGAACTTCCGAGCAGGGCCGCCCAATCTTAATGACGGGGGCACTCACCGCTGCTGTGGGGGCTCCTGCATCATCCAATCCTTGTCACTTGACGATGCCACAATGGAACCACTTACCCCAATCTGGTAAATTCAAGCCGCTATGGAAAAGCTCGAGGGCGTACGGAAGAATATCTGGCTTCGATAATTGTCGGCATCGGCGGCGGACGCAAGGTTACTGAACGAGGTCAAGCGTGGCCCATATTTAGACTGCTATATAGTGACCGCTCTACAACGCATTTCACCCCCTCCTGCACCACTCGCAACGTGCCTGCCGAAATGAATGCATTTTTAGCCTCCTTCGTCGCCCTCCTTCTCGCTTTCGTTCTTACGCGGATTAGAAAGTTACTCTCTGGTATCAAGGTGCGCTAAGCAGCTTCTATGTATTTGTTGTCTTTATCCTCATCTCACTCACGTCTCCTTTCTCTCAAGGCCGTTGACAATACTCCCGGGCTTCGATGCGCCTTCTCTCCAAGAAGTGTGCTAGGACAACTCTTTCGTACCAGAATCAATACCTCTTTCTTTTGTAACCCCGGTACGGACTTCTTATGGCTGTTGAGACGATCTCGTAAGTAATAACCTCGTAACGCTCTTTCGCACTACTCGCTGATGTGTTTATACTTCTTCAGTGTACAAGGAGACTGATATAGTCTCTGTGGTCCCTTACATTATGGGCAAGCCGCTGGTGTATGTGTCGGCAATGGAGGCCCTCCCGCAGATCACCGGATTTTCATCACCTTTCGATAAACAATCCTGGAATCTTGCTGACAAGTATGTCTTTAATATGCTCAAATTGCGCGCAACCTAACGCCATTCTTCAGTATCGTCGGCGAGAATATCGTCACTGCACAAAAGGAGAAGTGGAAAAGACACAGAAAAATCCTTAGCCCCGCCTTTTCACAAAAAACGTGCGTCTGATGTCTGATAAATGCTGCCCGAAAGGCTACTTATAAGCCGAGCACTAGCTATGAGTCAGTCTGGGATGAGACTAGAGGGATATATCGTGATATGGTTGCATCAGAGGGATGGGGTAACAAGAGCGCCGTCTTCATCCCCGTGATTAACGACCTCACGGCCAAGGTAAATCTCACTCTGTGGCACCTACTCCATGCTATTGACCCGAGATGTAGTTTTCTCTGGCAGTCTTATCGACCTGTGCATTCGGAATTCGCTTTCCCTGGTCCGCGCCTATGTACGCCAAAGGCGAGCAACTGACCGTGCAAGAGTGCTTTCATATATCCGTGAAAGGTGCCCCGATACGCGCACTAGCTCCATCATGGGCCTTCACTCTCCCTTTGGAAAAGTGCGCCCATTTTTCCACCTCAAGAGTCTGTGCTTACCATTACTATTGCATAGACTCCGCAACATCGATGTTGCATTCAAGTCCATATTTGGTTTTATCGAGGCACAAATCGCCCATCGGCGAGCCACCTTTGGCCACGAGGCCTGCGAAGGTGGTCTTAGACCCAAGGAAGCATTCAATTTAATTTTGAATGCTAACGAAGAAAGCGCCAAGGTGAAATTCCAAGACAGCGAAGTCGTAGGGAATACGTTCACTATATTTGTAGCGGGCTATGGTAAGTCTCAGTTTCCGATCCCTGTTAAAGTACCGTTACTTGACCGTAACAATTTCGCTAGAAACCGTCGGTCGCGTTCTTGCAGCGACGTTCTGCCTTCTGGGCTTGTATCAGGAAGAACAAGAAAGGGTTTATCAAGAGATTATGACCGTCCTTCCCGATGGACGTGATCCAGTGAGAATTTTTGAATCCCAGTTCAAGATGACGCATTAACTGACTGATCATCGCACAATCAGACCGTAAACGATTTCGAATCTTTCGCACAAGTACAGCGGTTCTTCTTTGAGTCGATGCGACTTTATCGTAAGATCAAGCTAACTTGAAGGCCTTTTCGCGATACTGACCGGCTGTTTCTAGCACCCGCGGTGCAGCTTGTCAGAGAGGCAACTGAAGACGTCGTTCTCAACATCCCTAGTCGGATACCAGGTGGCCTAGCTCAGAACGTGGCGATTAAGAAGGGCACGGTTACTTCCATAGACATCCTTGGGATCAGTATGTCTGTGCTGTAACAAGCCTGATGACCCGCTGACGGCCATTACTTCAAATTATAGACTATAATCCCCGTCATTTCCCAGAGCCAGAATCGTTCAAACCCTCTCGTTGGGAAAACCCTGCCGTCACTGATATGGTGATGGGATTCGGTTATGGTCCCCGCCTCTGCCTGGGCCGCAAATTTGCCTTGGTTGAGGTGATATGCTTCCTTGTCATGTTCCTTCGTGACTGGAAAATCGAGGTTGACCTTGAGGAGGGCGAGACGAGGGAAGACTGGCGGGAGAGGATGATGACCGGGAAGATAGAGCTCACTTTTTCCATAGGCCCTCTCCCCATCCGTTTAACTCGGAGGATATGATTGTATTTTTATCTAGCTCTTAATTGAAATTTTTGGTCCATCGGGTGTTATTATTGAGGACGTCCGCCCACGCCCTTCACACGTATTGTTGAAAACCAACGCTTGGGAATCTGTGGGTCACTCGTCGGAGGCATCGGCATGCAAGCGGGTCGAGTTCCCAGGACGCCTTCAGGGGTGTTGACGACGATGATAGATCCCGAAATGATGGGTGACTGTCCATATTGCGGCTAATCTCGAGGTCAACAGACATGCCCATCACCCCCCTCGCATGGCACAAGATACTATGTAATCAGATATTTTTAGCAGAGGAGGGCTGAACAATATTAATGAACTTTTAGGCCAGGAGGAGATACGATGACCCAGGGTGAATATCAATATCTAGCCTAACAGAACGCCTGCAAAGAGCAAACAGTCGGGCCGGCGCATTCGTGGCCGTATACAAGTACTAGTACATACACACATCATCATCCCATCAAGCCTTTCAGACTCGAGAAGCCACAGAAGAGAGTAGAAATCTACGAGGACCTATCGTCGAGGCTGAGGACAAGCGCGGCAAACTGTTTTCCGGACGCGGCAGCAGCAAAACAAAACTGCCTTTTCCCCGCCGTCGTGCCACTCCCCTCCGCCTCCCAGTCAAATCTGACCGGACAAGGGACTTTGACGTCCGGCAGGGAAGCGCAGGCGGGGTTACTGGAGAACCCGCCTGGAGTATCAGCAGGCAGACTGTGGGGGTCGCCGAGGCCGAGAGCACCGAACGCAGCTCTTCCCCAAGTCAGCAGCTGCCCATCCGAAGTCAGCGCGCCGAAGTGATTATCGCCTAGGGTAACAGATATGACGAAGTGGCTTTGGTGGAAAGGTATGAACTCGGGTGGGGTTGAAGAAGTCGTGCGCTTGGTACCCATCAACACAATCGACCCAGGCCCCGTAGAGTGGGCCGCGAACATTCGGTCATTAGCAGTAATCTAAGCGACTCAACCAATCAAGTTAGGTCGTAGAGGTATGTAGTGATGGCTACTGACGCGAGTAATCCTCCCTACCGGAGGTCCTCCCAGAGCTGATCTAGGTTCAGCTTGAAAGGGCGGGGCGTTATTCAGGTTTTCGTATCCATCGAGTGTGCTGAAAAGGGGGAGCTGCCAAAGCAAAAGGATCAATGCTCCATCGCGAGAGTGGGATGTTAGGGCAGTTATTACTACGAACATATTCCCAGCCCAAGTCTCCGGCTGCAATCTTCTCTTGCAGTTTAGTCAACCCATTAGCGTGTTGGCCCCCGGTCAAGTCGATTTTTAGCACGTGTCCGTGGTTGGTCAAAGCAACCAGAAAATCATTTCCAGCCGCAATCTGCGTTATGCGTGGGGACAAAGACGCGCCATACCCCGTCAATGGGAGTGGCGGTAGGTCAGGAAGTTGGGGTAAAGCTAGCAGCCGCGAATGAGCATCCCAAAGTTCACAGTCATAAAATGTTCCAGATTGTCTCCAGTCATCAGGAACCCGCAAACCAGCGCCAGAGACCTCACTGGGTGAAAGCGTGAAATCTCGCTGCGGTCCGCAGAACGGCCAAGTCGCGTATACGCCCGCAGATTCAGTGAGCACGGCGACGAAGTAGGACCCTACCTCAACTTGGGCAGCGCTCGTCTCGGGAGAGGTATTGCTCAGCTCAGGACAGACGAGACGGTACGGACTTTCCCATGATGTGAAAATCCAGATATTAGAGAGAGCGTCGACCACGGCTATGTGCATACGACCACAGCTAAGAGTAGGTTATTTAATGATCTGCACGTCAGAAGCCAAGGGCAATCAAGACTTACCTCACGCTCTCAATCTTGTTGGGCATAAGGAGCGTGGCAGGAGCCGAAGCCCTCCCCATACATCTCGGAGCAAAACTTGTCCAAGAGAGGTTACCTAAGTTGGACTATAGGCATGAGTTAAAGATGCGCGTACCCCGGAGTAAAAGCCATGACGCAAACTCAAAGGAGGACTACAACTCACCCCAAACATGGAGCTTTCCTTCGATATCCAGGGCACAGAATAACCTATAGCATACGTCTGCATCCAATACTAGTAGCAACGAAAGAGATGAATGGCACGTACGTTGCACCAGCTTCCAACGCCGCCACCTGAGGTCCGGCCTCTATCGCGTGGGGATAAGATAGTACTTTTCTATCATCGCCGTCTTGTTCAGATATAGTAGCAAATGGGCCCGGGGGCCAGAAGATATTGTTCTCGTTGACGCTAAGGTGAAGTTTTCAGCATAGAGACTTTAGTTCATAGATCCACGTAAACCAGGTGTAAGGATTGTGGCGCAAGGTCAAAGGTCAAAATTATCGACGGCCGCGGGTGGTGTGATCCGAGGAGATGGACAGAGTGAAGAGGGTGAAATGCGTACCCCCAAACGAAAATTCTTGAGTCCCCTTGTAGCCCCTTGTGTATCGATTTGAGATCGACGCCAATCTTGTGAGTTATTCGCACGTTAAAATCTCGCAATAGTAAGCGTTTCCACAACAAGTCATCGGCGCAAACCCCGGCTAAAAAGCTGGAACAGCAGGAAAGGGCCTGGATATCGCGAGCGGCGAGGTAGCAAAAGATGCTCTCTATGAGCACCTCGACGGGAATATGGTTTAATGACAAGGTGCGCATTTCAGTCTTGAGATCTGAGAGCCGTGGCTGGATCGTGGTGGACGGTGGCGCTAATGGCGAGGTCACGTGAGGATCGCGTCTTATTTACAGTTGTGGACGCGGAGGCCCGAGGGCAACACCTCATTACATAATACGGCCTTTGGACTCTACTCACCACCCGCAAGCGCCCCGAATCAGCTGTGGACACTAATCAACCGTCATCGCGATACTATTACCCCTGCGACCCAGGAGATGATCAATAAAGCTGGGCACAGAAATTTTAAATTTGAACCCGGTCCTTGGCCTCTCCCTCTCTCAAAGGAAAATGCCGTAGGTCGGCTCAGCGTGGAATTTGGATTGAAGTATTGCCTTTGGACATGGCAGCTGGGGAGATGCATTACTTGCCGCTTGGCTATATCACAAAGAGTGGTCGGATTCCTTCGGGGGTGCCTGCCTTCCGCTGAAGCTGGACCATTTAGGACTAGTGTTACGACCGGAGGCCCGGTCACACGGACCTAAATGCCCCCGGTGTTATTCACGTCTAAGTACTTACCAGGGTACTCTGTGTAAAGGAGTTTTGAAAAAGCACTTTAACCAGGGAAATCTCATCTAGCGCATCGTGAGATGTGACCCGCCGTTGTAGAAATATCGAGAGTACTAGTGAGGACGCAGACCTGCTTGAGCAGCCCCGTGAATACTTCGTAGGGTTCAAATACGTCACGTAGCCCACCACCCCTCTGCCATATTTTCTTTCACCCATAGCTTTCCTCGATGGGAATATGACCCAAGGACACGGTATGCATCTCAGTTTCTGAGATCGTGCCTGGATGATCGTAGCGGACGATGGTGAGGTTGCGTTAGGATTGTGGGGCCTGAGGTCAAACGTGCGCCAACGAGAACTCCGGAGTCTACATCTACTTGAGGGATATCGCGGAGCAGGTATTCGGCTCGCCAGATATATTGCCTTGAATGGTATGTAAAGGAACATGGAAGCTACAATTACTAGTGCGTATTTGTACGGTAGGTGCGGTCAAGATATCGCGGCCGCAAATTATGGAAGAAAAAACGGAGCTACCGGAAAAGTGAGATTTTGAGAGGGTTAGACGTTATTTGAGCGGTGCAAAAGATGAAGAAAAACGCGATCGCATACTAAGAGCGCACTGTGAAGGGCGATATATAAAAGAAAGGAGCACGGTATGAACAGAAAGCCTCGTGCATCATGCCCAGCACCGGCTACTCTGAGTCTCCAGATCCATCTGTGGCCCAAAAGGCCTCGCGCGCGCGCTCCATCTCGTCTTCGGCCTCCGCAAACCGCTGGTCGGCTAAGGGCTTCCCACTCTGCCCGTTCCCAGTGAGGTTCATCCGGCATTTCGCCCGAAGCCGATTGCCAGAATTGAAACTCCGTTTCAATTCCTTTTTGATGCGCGTTCGATCGTACTCAACACCTTAGCTCTGACCATCGTCCCTGAGAGCTAAGGTGGTGAGTTTTTCATGTTGTTCTTTTCTTTTTCTTCGGCTTTCTCACTAGTAGCTACCTGTAGACTTACGCGCCGACGCGCCGTTTTAGTCTTCATAAGGTCACGACGAGGAGAGGCAGATCGCTCAGGGCCCGGTTACCGGGCTCCCACACATCCGGCTCCAGCAAAGAGATCGAGCGAATCCCTTGGAGTTTGAGGAGACGCAAATGGGTGGTTCCATCGGGAGGCAGATTGTCATCTGTGCCGAACACGGTGCGAGAGGTGATGAGCTCAATCAATTTTTCTGAGCTAATCTCGGAGTCGATGATCGATAACTCGTGGAGTAAGGGACAGACACGATCGGTGGTTAATATAAGGGCGTGCAGGACCAGTGGGGAAAACCTGTCCAGGCTCAGCGTCTTTAAGGTAGGCAACTCGCGCAAAAGGGCGATGCAAGGCCCCGCGCTCAATGGTATCAGCGAATTCGATTGCATAGTTAAACCTTCAAGCAGTTGGACTGGTAGGTGTTGTGGGATTTGCGAGAAGAGTCGGACCGCATATTCGGGACCACCGCCGGCCGCCGATTGAAATGTGAATTCACTCCAATAAGCACCGTCGGACATGCAAGGGTGACCCAGTTTTTTTTATCAGTGAGCAGCTAGTAGCATCATCGGAAGATTCGATGTGCAAGACGAAGGCGATCGCCGCGGGGAGACTGACAGCAAATTCGATAGTTGGCGGAAACACGCTGCCAAAACCGCCTGCGTAGGCGTGCGTGTGCACGTTTAGTTCCGGGAAAGGCGCGAATCTGAATGAGGCAAATAAGTATCGCATTGCATTCTCCTCCAGCCCATGCAGGTCCATGTATCGAAGATGTTGGAAGCGGGCGGGTGAGGTTGGTGTAAAACCCACTAGATCCTCGAAGCTCTCCGGCAGCGAGAAATTTAACCGAGCAAGAAAAAGCGTCGTGAGAAGAGGGCATTCGGATAGATTTTGTAGAAACTGATGGATTGAGTGAGGAAGGAAGTCGATGTCACTCAGATCAAGAGCGACGAGACCCGTGTATAGGGAAGACGATAGCGGCGGAGCAAATGCACGTAGAGTGACATGGCGAAGGCGAGGTGCAGAATCAAGGAAGATAGTAGGGGAGCCCTCCGCGTGTGAGGTTGCCGGAACTGCTTCTGTAGCTTTGATTATTAGTACTTCTAGGCGCGGGGCCGCCGAAAGTAGAAGCGATATGAGCTTGGCAGGCTGCGATATACCGAATAGTCGGAGGGAGTGCCATCGGGAGATATGAGGGAGGAGTGGTGAGAGGAATTTGACGATGTCTGCAGTGTGGGCAGAATACGCTCTTGTGTAACGTTCGTGATAAGTATATTTCAAGCGACGCACTGAGCCCGTGTAGAACTTGCTCCATCCACTTCGTGATCGCGCCGTTGTTCAAATTCCTCGCAAAGAGCATTGACAAGCTGAGGCAAGCTGCCGTGGACAAGAGCCTGCAGTTCATCGTGGAGGAAATCGTCCATGTTGGCAAGTGTTGATAGTCGCAGCGCATATTTAAAGCGCCGACTGCGCGTGTTTGGTTGCAGCTTGCGCTTCATTACGTAACGATATATACGGCCTGTTGCCAACACGCGTCTACTCGAAACTCGAGCGAAATTCAAGTACTCGTACTAGGTACGAATACGTGTACTTTATCTCATCGAGCTCACTCATATGAATAGCACAACTGGTATTGCAGTTCACTTGTCTCGGTGGTTGACTCCTCATTCATGGACCCCAGTTCAAAGATGTTTGCCACAGATGATGAGTCGGCCTCGATCAATATTCTTCCACGCGGTGCGGCCTTCGCGACATGGAAAAGCCGGTTAGGAGAGCTGAAAGGCTCAATCCAGGCTTATCTTACCGCAATTGAAGTACTGCGAAAGAGCATGTTGGCCTTGGGCTCCCCAGCTGCGCCTGGCCATGGCAGCTCCTTTGTCGACGCGCTCTATCACGAAATTGATGCAAGTTTGAGCGAAGTTCAAAGTATGGAAGCACAATTGTGTATAGGTCTGCCATTCACAGCATGGACGTAGAGAGAAAGGAGCTCTAATAAATTTACATCGATTGGGCAGGCAGAACAGTGCTACAGAGCATGCGAAATCAATCTCGAGCTCTCGCCCCTATCAACCTCCTCCCAATCGAAGTTCTCTCGCGCATATTTTCTATGAGCATCGAAGAAGACAAAGATAGCGTTAAATGTCGGTCTCGGAGACAAACCAATTTCGCCGATACGCCAGCGCAGGTCTGTCGGTATTGGCGCGACGCTGCATTCCACACTTCCGACTTGTGGACTCGTATTATGCTCCACGAATCCATGCCCCACCATCGCGCGCGCGCCGAATTATCGCTGAAGCACTCGAAGCATCTCCCTCTCCACATCTTCGTGGAGTGTACGTCTGAAGGCAACGCGTCATGGCTTGACGAAGTCATCCATATCTTGCTCCCACACATATTGAGATGCATCTCTCTCGAGATCGTGGTGAATGGATCGGCGCAGCTGGAGCACCTGTTATGGGGGCTTTTATGGCCAAGGCCACTTCAAATCAAATCGGTCACGTGGAAAAACAAAAAGACCACCAACTATCTCGAGTCCTGTGTGGATGACAATTTTCATGATGTGATGCGAGGTGTCGAACACTTATCCCTCGTCGGCATCTGTTTCCATTGGGGAGACCCAATTTTTGCTGGCCTCCTGAGCCTGACCGTTTCTGACTTCGTAACCACCAACCACTCTGCCTGGGGAGATCCCCGCGGATTTGAGGATGTTCTTCGAGGATGCCCCATGCTAGAGTATTTGGAACTCAGCTCAGTGGGCGTGGCCATGGCTACATGGGTGTGGACGATTGGGAAGGAATAGGACCTATAGAGGAATCGTCGATTTTCTTGGGACATCTGAGGACTCTCACGTTCACATGCATCCCATCATACATGGTGCGCCACATCGCTTCTGTCATCGCGGCCCCCAACGTGGATACTGTCACTCTGACCGAGATGGGGCCCTTGACGAGGGCTGCTGAGTTCGAAGTGGATGCATATAATGCTTTTGACGCATTGCAGGCCATTTTATTGTCTTTCAAGACATCGCTTCTCTCTCTCTCGTTGAGGGCTATTAACATTCCCCACTTCGGCCGTCAAGACGACATTCTCGAGCCCCTACCACGCCTGGAGAACCTCACAGTCTCGCTTGTGGAAAGGGGGTGGGATGACGGCGACCGGCTGTACGAGTTCCTATCCGACGAATTCTGCCCAAATCTCCGCTGCCTCACCATCATGGACTGCCCATGCCTAAGTTATGATAACTCAGGACACGTAGATATGTTCATAGAGGAGCGCTTCAATATGGGAAATCCCATCCAGCGCCTGGCGATCCGATATTGTGGAGACCTTGGAAGTGGGCAGGCGGGATTGCTTGAGCGGCTCCGTCAACGCGTTACAGAGTTTGAGTACGTCGCGTAGGCCACCGCCTCCTAGTTCGGCTTTCCTTTTCTCCACATGGTTTTATCAACTCGCAGGGATGTCGGAGCTGTCGGAACGTAGATAGTCTTCTGATACTCAGGACGCGGGCCTACTATCTTTGCCCTTGAAACTCATAAATCTCGACGAACAATATTATCATACCTCTTCGAGCAATTAAATCCCCTATGGGAATCATGCGCTTGCGCACTCACAGTTCAAGGCAATCTCGGTATCCGACAAGATTGCGCGTCCCCACAGGGTGGACTGGGCTCCGCCGGCAGCGAAAGGTGGGTTTCAAGTGCAACTATTTCAGCCCGGCATTCAGGGCAAGCTCTCTGGGAAACACCCTACTAGCCCGTCGCACTCATCTCCACGCAGCGCCTTGAAGCAGAGGACAATGGCCTGTAATTCGTCGTGAAACGCGTCGTGCTTGCTGTCAGGCATATGAGGGCGCCGATGGATGGCTGACAATCTCTAATTCTGTCCGTCGAAACGTTGGCGTGGACGAGCCTAGTAAATGCGTAGGAAGATATACTCGCTCATTACGCGCGGGGAAGACAGCGGCTAACGTTGCAGAATATCAGTGAACAGAGTGTATATGCGATGCTCCAGAATCGACTTCACCTTCCTCACGCGTAATGAACGAGTGAAGAAGAAAAGTCGTCGGGCGTTGAGTACTTCGACTCGATCCCGATTCCCGCTCCACAGCCACCAAGGCTAAGCCTTCGATCGGACTCAACGCCAGCACTGTTAAGGATCGCCGTTTGATAATAAGTATCTCAACATTGAGTCCCTACCACGTCTGGAAAACCTGAAGCTAGTCTCGCTCATGGAGTGCGGCGACGACGAGCCGTTCTGCAATTTATATCCGCCGAATTTTATCCAAGCCTTCCCTGTCTTGCCACGGTCGCCTGCACATCATACTTACCCTGAACCCATATCGTAGTAGCGAGGAAGCTCATGATCGGGAAAACCCCATCCGGCGCCTGTCCATTCGCCAATGTTGTGACAATGTGAATTGGCGGCCGGACCAGCTTAAGCAGCTCCGTGAATTGGTCGCGGAGTTTGATCAATACATCGCGTGGCCGGATAACACCTCTGCCTTTTCCCCCCTCCCACGGCATTCCTCGATCGGAATATGACTCAAGAACAAGATGCGCGTCTCACTTCCTGAGATTGAGGTGAATGATGGTGAATGCAACGTACGCCGACGGGTGCTCCAGAGTGTAATTACGTGGGGAATATGTCGAGACAGGTGTTCGGTTCGACACCATACGCACTGCCATTGGTCATACGTGAAGGAGCTTGGAAAATAAACGGAAATGAAAGCTAGGGGTACTCGTAGATATTTGTACAGCAGGTACGCTGCGGCCGCAAATTATGGAAGAACAAATAGAACTATTGGAAAAATTGAGATTTTAAGGCTAAATGTTGTCTGAGCAGTGTAAACGATGAAGAAAGAATGAGGCTGCGTACTGAGAGCGCGTTGTGAAGGTCGTTATAAAAGAAAGGGGTGAAAATAAGCGGAAAGTTACATGCCCAGCACGAGCTACTCCCCAGAGCTAGCTGTGGCTCGAAGAGCCTCACGCTCACGTTCCATCTCGTCTTCCGCCTCCATAATCTGCTGGTCGGTTTCCCAATCTGCCATCTCCCATTCCACGACGAGAGGTAGCTTGCTCAGAGCCTGGTTAACGGGCTCCCACACATCCGATTTCGATAAGGAGATCGAGAGGATCCCTTGGAGTTTAAGAAGGCGCAAATGGGTGGTTCCATCGGGAGGCAGGTTGTTGTCTGCGTCAAATAGGGTACGAGAGGTAGCGAGCGAGACCAATTTTTCCGAGCTAATTTCGGAGTTGGCGATTGATAGCTCGTGGAGTAGGGGGCATATGCGGGATTCGGTGGTTAATATGAGTGCATGCAAGAGTAACGGGGAGGAATGGTCCAGGCTCAGCGTCTTTAAGGCGGGTAACCCGCTCAAAAGGGCAATGCAAGGCTCTGCGCTTAATGGCACATGTGCATTGGATCCCATATACAACTTTTCGATGAACTGCACCGGTAATTGCTGTGGGACTTGTGGGAAGAGTCGCGCGGCATACTCGGGACCTACGCGGTCTATTGAACGAAACACGAATTCACTCCAATAGACGCCGTTGGGGTGGTCCACCTTTCCGCCGAGTGTAAAGCTAGTATTATTATCGGAAGATTCGATGTGCAAGCTAGAAGCGATCGCCGTGGGGAGACTGGTGGCAAATTCGATAGTTGGAGGGAAGATACTGCCAAAGCCATCTGCATGGGGGCGCGCGTGCACAGTCAAGTTCAGGAAAGGCGGGAATCTGGATGAGGCGAACAAGTATCGCATCGCATTTTCCTCCAGCCCATGCAAGGCCATGCGCCGGAGATGTTGGAAGACTACGGGAGAAGAAGGCACAAAACTGTTTAGGTCCTCGAAGCGCTCCGGCAACTCAAAATATAAGCGAGCAACGTCAAGCTCTGCGAGAAGTGGACACTGGGAAAGATTGTGTAGGAATTGATGGATGGAGTGAGGAGGATAGTTGATGCGGCTCAGGGTCAGAGTCGTGAGGCCTGTGTATAAGGAGGATGATAGCGGCGGAGCGAACCCGTGGAGATTTACGTGGCGAAGGAGAGGTGTGGAGCCGAGGAACATGGTAGAGGAGCCCTCTGCGTGCGAGGTCGCCAAGACTGCTTGTTCAGCCTGGATCACTAGCATTTCTAGGCGCGGGGCCGACGAAAGAAGAAGTGGTATGAGTTCGGTAGGCTGCGGTATATCGACGAGCTCAAGGGAGCGCCATCGGGAGATATGGGAAAGAAAAGGCGAGAGAAATTTAGCAATGTCTGCAACGTGCGCAGGATATACTCTTGCATGGCGTTCGCGATACGCCTTCTCCCCGAAGAATGGAAGCCCTGCTGCCAATTCAATATCTAGCGGGGCCCCCTTGGAGTTGGCAAGAAATAAAGGTGCCAAGTATCTGCACATGGCGTCAATTTTGGTCCAAAGTGATGGGCTGCTCTGTGCAACAGATCTCCAGCGTTTCGAAACACGCAATAGCGTGAGCGGGGTTTTCATCTCTGGAATGACACACTCCCATTCTTGATCTACTGTTGCAAGCTCAAAGATGAGGGACAAGACTTCGTTGGGGAGGCGGTCGATAAGACAGAGATGGTGATATCGCGCTCGGATAGCGGATAGTCGTTGTTCAACGTGTGAATTGGTTGCCTCAACAAGGAAAGCGTGGGCGAGTGATAGTATGTCGCGCTCTTCATCAAATCCCCTGTGGGATGATGCGCAAGTCTCGAGGCTGCGGCTTCTAGGGATCGAGTATTAGTGGCTGTATAGACGTATATCTCAAGCAACGCACTGAGCCCGTGTAGACTTCTCTTCATTCACTTCGTGGTCGCGCTGTTGCTCGAATTTTTTGTAAAGGGCATGGACGAGCTGAGGCAAGCTGTCGTGGACAAGAGCCTGCAATTCGTCGTGGAGTAAATCGTCCATGATGGTCGGGAAGTTGGAGCGGCGAATATAATGCTATGTACCCTGGGTCGACACCATCCTAAGTACAATGGATGACTGAAAACAAAACCCGCTCAAACGCCGCTTGCCTTTGATTGCGGAATAGTACTGGTATACACAGCGAGCTCACGTCCGCTCTCACACCAGTTACCAGTATTGTTGGTACTACTCACCGTAGCTCGAGCAACTTTCGAATACTTGGTAAGTTTATTCTATATCATCAACGAGCTAGTATCTGTACGGAAAGGACAGCTAGTATTAACTCGTTTCGATTCAGGACCCCAATAACCATTGCAGTTCAAAGATGTTTGCAGTGGATGATGAGCCAGCATCGGTCGATGTCCTTCCACACAATGCGGCTTTCGCGACATGGAAAACTAGATTAGGAGAGCTGGGAGGTTCGATTCAAGCTTACCTCGCCGCGGTTGAAACACTGCGAGAGAGTACGTTGGCCTTAGCTTCGCCTGGCCATGACAGTCCCTTCGTCGACGCACTCTATCACGAAATTGACGCAAACTTGAGCAAAATTAAAAGCATGGAAGCGCAAATGTGTATAGGTCTGTTATCCAAAGCACGTACGTGCAGAAAGGAGCTCTAATAAACATATATTGACTGGGCAGGCAGAACCGCGTTGCAGAGCATGCGAAATCAATCTCGGGTTCTCGCACCTATCAACCGCCTCCCAGTCGAAATTCTCTCGCGCATATTTTCCATGAGCATCGAGGAAGAGAAAGATAGCGTTAAATGTCGGTCGCCGGGACAAACCAATTTCGTCGATACACCACCGCAGGTGTGTCGGTATTGGCGCGACGTTGCATTTCACACTTCCAGCTTGTGGACTCATATTACCCTCCATGAGTCCATGCCCCATCATCGCACGCGCGCCGAATTATCACTCAAGCGTTCAAAGCGTCTCCCTCTCCACATCTCTGTGGAATTTATGTCTGAAGGCGATGCACCATGGCTTAACGACGTCGTCGATCTCTTGCTCCCCCACATATCGAGATGTGTCTCCCTCAAGATTGTGGTGAATGGGGTAGTGCAGCTGGAGCATCTGCTACGCGCGCTTATGGGCCACAGGCCCCCGCTTCAAATGAAATCAATCACGTGGACAAACAAACTGCCTACCGACAGTCCCCTCTTGTATGATGGTTCTTATGATGCGATGCAAGGTGCAGAACACCTATCCCTCACTGGCGTGGCTTTCGGTTGGGGAGACCTAACCTGTGCTGGCCTCCTGAGCCTGACCATTTCTGATTTCGTAACTGCCTGCCACTCCAGTTGGGGACCGCCCGACCATTTCGAGGATCTCCTCCGAGGATGCCCCATGCTTGAATATCTGGAACTCGGTGGCCATGGCCTTGGCCACGAGTATGTGGACGGTTGGGAAGGGATGGGACACGCAGCGGAATCATCGATTTTCTTGGGACATCTGAGGACTCTCAAGCTCACATGCGTCCAATCATACGTGGTGCACCACATCGCTTTTGTCCTCGCGGCCCCCAACCTGGATACTGTCACTCTGACCGAGGTGGGGCCCTTGACGAGGACTGCTGGGTTCGAGGAGGATGCATGTAATGCTTTTAACGCATTGCAGGCTATTTTGTTGTCTTTTAAGACATCGCTTCTCTCTCTCTCGCTGAGAGCTATCAACATTCCTCACTTCGGCCGTGGAGATGAGGACCTCGAGTCCCTGCCACGCCTGGAGAACCTGACAATATCGCTCGTGGAAATGGAGTGGGATGACCACGACGACCTGCTGTACGAGCTCCTATCCAATCAATTCTGCCCAAACCTCCGCTGCCTCACCATCATGGACTGCCCAACTCTACTTTTCAGCTCAGAGCACATAGATCTACTTACAAAGCGACGCTTCAATATGGGAAACCCCATCCAGCGCTTGGCGGTCCGCCATTGTGGAGACCTCCAGGGTCGGCAGCCAGAGCTGCTTGTGCAGCTTCGTGAACGCGTTACGGAGTTTGAGTACGTCGCGTAGATCACCGCCTCCTAGTTCGCCTTTCTTTTCTCTACCTGGCTTTATCAACTCGCAGGGATGTCGGGGCTGTCGGAACGTAGATAGTCTTTTGGGACTCGGGGCGCGGGCCTATTTTTGCCCTTGGAACTTACATATCGCGACGAACAATGTTATGGTACCTCTTGAGTCGAGCAATCAAATCTCCTATAGGAATCATGCGCTTGCACACTCGCAGGTTAAGGCAATCTCGGTACTCGACGAGATTGCATGTCCTCACGGGGTGGACTGGGCTCCTCCGACAGCGAAGGGTGGGTTTCAAGTGCAACCATTTCAGCTCCACATTCAGGGCAAGCCCTCTGAGAAACACCCTACCAGTCCGGCGTGCCCATCTCCACGCAGCACCTTGATGCATCTATCCAATACTAGCTCAGATATTTCCAGGATCATAAAACATTTCGTACACCCATGGAGCTCGGGTCCTGAGAGCGTCCCACGCGCTTCAGGCGCGGGGCTCCTCAGTAAATAGGGAAAACATGGGCTCCGAGATTCAAGTCTCTTCGCGCGTCTCAGCTCAGTTTCACTCTGAGTCTTGATTGATTTTTAGTCGCTGTAAGTTACAACCACCTTTCTCCATTTGGTCATTAGGCCGGCGTGGGCATCGATCTATTTGGCTGTACCCCCCCCCCCCCGGAGTAGGGTTCGGTTTCGGTTTCGGGGAAACATCAGGTTACTTACGAGAGAGCTCTCTTCTCGTCTTCCCCCAGATTACCAATTTAGCCTTCCCTGCCTCCCAAATACGATGGGGAGAAGCCCCGAGGCTTAATGGTTTATACCCACCTCGTATTCCCAAGCCCGCGGAAAGTCAATTCTTTGGGTGTGGGGCAGCCGGAGGATGCGTATGTGGCTAATATTCGAAGTAAATACCAACTCAACGCCACCAGGAGGCCACAAAACTATCGAACAGTGTCCACAGGGTATCCGTACGTAGTCATACTTTAAAGAAACTGAGACCTGCGGATGGCCTGGGACCCCCAGGCTTAAGAATCTGAAATAAGATGTACATTCAGCGTATCGGACGTACGGAAAGCACATGATGAAGAAATAGGGGGAGGAGAGGAAACAACGGCCCAAGTATATACTGAAACAAGCATAAGCATAACTGGCGATATCAAAAGAGGTTTATGCGTGAATATCGTGCGTGCATATGCAAAGATGCGGCATAGCTATCCGTAAGCGATCCGGGGGGTCTGAAGGCATGTGGTAGGAGGCAGGGCAAATGGAATAAACGAGAAGGCAATGGGAGGGTGAGACGGCGGTAGGGTGGGATATGATACAGTGGATTTCCGATGGCAGGGCTGTTCCATTGCAATCGGAGTCGAGAGTCGAGGACGGGGAGGAGAAAAAGGAAAACCAAAGAGACGAGGACGGGAAACAAGACAGGATGAGATGATTATGGGTTGAGCTCCTTTCCATACTTTTTGAAAGGAAAAAGAAAAGGATATTAGAGAGTCGGGACAAGAAGAAATGGTGATAAAGATGATGAAGATATGTAGAGAGAGGCACGAGCATGCGAGTCGGCGCTGCCTGAGCAATGACTCGTCTGTTGGCCCTCTATGGAAAACAGCATGGATGGCGAGAGAGCGGGGTCAGTGCCCAGAGGCTAAGACGCCAGGACTGTCGACTCGAGGCCTTGGAGGTCTTGTGAACCCGTCCCGAATAAAAAAAGCGGCTCTAAGCCTGGTTTGACGACTCCGACGGCGCAGCCTCCCCGAGCGAGAACGGCAGATCAGGGCCGACTCTAAACACGCCCGCCGCCCCGAAATCTTGCCACAGCTCGTCCAAGCTCGTCTTCCCATCAAGCCCGGCACCGGCGCCCCCACCGGCCGATCCCAAACCCGCAGTGCTTCCTTTCCTACTCCCACTTCTATTCGCATTCCCACCTCCCTTTTCGTTGGGAGCAGGACTCGCACTCCCCGCGCCACCACCGCCACCACCACCACTCCCGTTCACTCCCGCTCCGGAGCCCGCGGCTGAATTGGAACCAGAAGCAGCGTTGTTGTTGCTGTTATTGTTGTTACCGCTCCCCATATCAAAATCAAGATCCAGCTGTCCCTCATCCGTGAAATTATGCAAAAAATCGAGGCCCGAGAACGGGATCCCGGTCAGGTCGAATCCGCCCCCAGGGGACATGGACGACGAAGACCGCAGATACTGCGAATGCGAGTGCGCGTGCGGGTTCGAGTACGGGTATGAGTCGTTCCGCTGGTGATTGCGCGGATTATGACTATGGCCGAGAGTGGGATCAGAAGAAGAGGAGGAGGCGGGATCGAACGGGAAGAGAGGATAATTATACGACGCCATCGTCATCTGGGGCGATCCTTCCGAGAACGGCGAGAGCGGTGGGAACTGGCGGAATATCCCGCCACTCGAGCTGGAGCCTTGTGGATCGTGCCCGTGCGCAGACGGTGACTGCATAGTCCACGTGGGCGACACAGCGTACATCATTGCCGGATGCCCCTGCGACACGCCCACATTCTCGTATGCAAACCCGTTCGGCGGGGTCGTGGTCGAGGACGAGGATGCGTGATGCTGCTGTTGTTGAATTAGCGCACTCGGAGCGATGGTGTACGAGACGGGGAACGCTGAGTTGATTGGGGACGGCAAGGAGTTCCGAGAGTTGTACGCGCTTGGAGCTGATACAATGAAACAAAGTCATCAGCCATCAGGGAGATGTCCCCTCTTTCAATACTATAGAGGGATACTACACACCTTGAAACTGGTGATAAGACACCGAACCCGGCGAGTGAGTCGCCATGGATGGCGAATTCCCCGCTGACGCCGACCTCCCTCCCGCACCAGCACCAACTCCCGCACCGGCACTAGTCGAAGGCATACGTTCCTTCGAGTGCATCCTAGACCCCATGCGCTCCGTCGAATGCATCCTCGATCCCGGACGCGCCTTAATCCTCCGCCCCGCCGCCCTCTGCCTCACGCCCTCCTCTCCAACACTCGCATCCTCCGACGCGCCGGCCTCTCCCACCCCACCCGCCCGTTTTCTCCCTCCAGGCTGCCCCTGCGCAACACCACTAGCACCGCTCTCCCTCCCATCCCTCGACTCCTTCGTAATCCCCACCAACTCCTCCAACAAATCCAAACACTTCCTCGCGCCCGGCCACCTCCCCTCCAGCGCCTCCAAACACCTCACACACGCCTCCACCTCCCCCATCGCCGTCCTCGCCGCCCCCGCGTCCGTCGCATGCATCACGCACAACAATATAATCACCGCGCTCGAGAACAAATACTGGATGAAGAACGCGAGGTAGTGCGAGGGCGGGATCACACCCTGCACCGACTGCGCCAAGAATATCAAGCTGCGCGAGGCGGAGACGGCCTTGGCGACGGACGCGGGCGAGGCCGAGGAGCGCGTCATGCCGGGGCCTTTGCCCCCGTTCAGCCCGCCGCGGTCCCGATTCCGGTGGGTGTTCCGCCGGGTGGGGAGGAAGTTCCGGTGGAGGGTGATCATGAGCGCGTAGTAGCTCGTGCACAGCACCGCGCCGAGGGATACTTGCTCCGGTGTGCGCGGGTCGCTCTTGTACGCCACGGGCAGCGCGTCGCACCATGCGTTGAGTTCTGCGTCGAGCCGCTCTACGGATGCTTGGAGCTCTGAGAGCTTGGCGGGCTCGAGCACGTCTTTGCACTTGTCCAGCGCGTAGACGGAGCGGAGGATCTTGCCCGCGAGCTTGTAAAGGCTCGTGAGCGCGATGAAGCCTTGCATCAACGTCGGTGTCTGAGCTGACTGGAATTGGGGAGATGGAGAGGGTGAGTGCGTGGGCATCGCGGGGCTACCCACTGGCGTTATGCTGTTACTGTGAGCCTGGGGATGAGCTTCAAAGTACGCTGGGAGATCGGCTTCATCGATGGGCAGAGGAAGCTCAGCGTCGCAATCGTCGTCATTGATCCCGAGTGGCCGGCCAAGCGCTACGGCCAACATCCTATTCGGAGCCAAGAGAAGGACAAGATTAAGATTTAATGGTTGTTTCGTCGTTTAAAAGCAGGTGTGATATACCTATCAAGACCATAGACACACCACCACACCTTCCTCCGGATCTCCATCTCAATTGGCTTGAGAGCATATAGGTTCCGTGGTGAGCGCTGTTATTTGAAATAATACCATGAGCCCTTGGCTAAGAAAAATAAAGTGAGAGCACAGATTGAGACGTACGTGCAGCCCCAAATCTTGTGCGATCCTGATAGCCTGCCCGCAGAGCAGCCACGCCTGCGGGAGCGAATTGATCGATGCCAAGAAAGACGACAAGAGCACGAATGCTTGGACATGCGCGAGCTGGCTCGCAGTCTGACCGATATAATACAGTATCATCGCGCTGTTAAAATTCCGTGAACCATGAGTTGAGACATTGGGTCCCAAACCAACGAGGAGAACAATAGTAGGTGGAAAAAACGAACCGCTCATAATAAACCATACCAAGCCCGCCGTCCTCGCCCACACCCGCACCCTTTGGTTCGCCTCCGTTCTCATTCCCATTGCTTGAGCCGCCTGCCTTGCCGGTCACTCGCTCATCGTCCACGAACCTCGCCGCGCACGCAAAGACCGCAAACACAAGCGAGACAAACCCGGCGTCCGAATGCGTCGGTATCTGGTGGCATTCCATCAGCCGCGTGTACTTTGTCATGAACCGCAGCTTGTCGACTACGGGCAGCGTGTGGTGGAAGTTTGTGAAGTATGCCGAGACCTTTGATCCATTCGCAATCGATCGGGAGCGCAAATCAGTACTATTTTCAAGATTCAAGAAAAAGGGTACGAATGTGAGACAAGACGCACGAGTTTATCGGCCAAGTCCCTGGGAGGATATTCGACTTCCTCCTGATGAGGTAATGCCCGAATACGGCTCCCGAACCGCAAACTGGGCTGGAAATACAACATATTCACAGCGGGAGTTGACACCGAGGGTTCAGGCGGGGGTGTGACATCCACCATCTCATCTCCGTCCTCCATCGCCTCTGCTTCGCCCCGCTCGCTCTCGGGAGACGACGCTACAGAAGGATTATGGGCCGTGCTGATGTTGGAAATGTGCTTGAAGGCCTCGATGAGTGAGACGGTGGAAGACCCGCCGATCCATCGCAGATGGCCGTGGTCGTCGAGGGCGAGCTGCCCGAACTGCTCCGTGACGTCCTCCGGCTCGGCGGGCGGCTCCTGCTTGACGTACTCGCCTTGTTCCGGATGGGCAGCGGGTGCGTGTGTCAGGTGACTTGGGTGGTTAGGGTGGTTTGGGTTGGTCAGGTGATTTGGATTTACGGTGGCGTTGTCGGAGAGTGGCAGTGAGAGTGGCAAAGAAGCAGCGGGATCGGGGGTTTGTAATGGGAGGTGCGACTGAGGCTGAGATTGTGCTTGTGTCTGGGCTTGGGCCTGAGCCTGGGCCTGTGCTTGGAGGGAGGAGAGGGCGGCGGGGGTGAGTGCGATGCCGTTGGGGGATTGACCTAGGAGCTCGACGACGGGTGCGACCTGGGTGAGGAGGCCTTCCATCTGAACCAGCCGTGCCTCGAGCTCCTGCACATAGCTAAAAGAGCAAGGAAAAAAATGCAAGTGAGCGAGAAAACAAATAAAGAAAATAAGAATGAAGAGTGCTCAACTGCCTGGAGAGTGCTGCGCGATCCTTGGTCTGGATCCACGTGCAGTTGTTGCCACCCTGGGTGCACTGTGCGCACACGGGCTCGCGCCCGTCGCACTTGATCTTCTTGCGCCTGCGGGGGGTGAGACGTGAGCAGCAAGGCGGGGATCGGGGGGGCGGGGTGCGCACCTGCAGCTCTCGCACGCGCGCCAGACCCGCCTGCGCTGGAGCTGGAGGGGCTTTGCGGGCTCGGGGGGCGGGCGCTCGTCGTCGCGGCGCTGCTTCTTGGCGATCGACATGCGCGGGTGGTAGATGGGGGGGCAGTGGATGGGGAAATCCATTTATACAGCAGATCCCAGACACGGGGGCAGGCGAGCAGCCACTCCCTTGCAGCCCTATGAGCAGCCCGACGCTAAGTAATCTCGCCCTGCAAACAGCGCCAAACAGCGCCCTTGTCCCCGGCTTTGTGTCGCCGTCTGAAATCTGCCCCGTGACGCTCCACGCTACCACCACCGCCCGAGCGCTGTCTGAAGCTCTAGGTATATTAATATTTGTTTGCTGGGCCATATAAGGCCTGAACGTCTCCAAAGAGCGGCCCGCTACAGTAGTGGGAATTCATCTCGTGCGTTGCGCAATCGTGCTCTCACCGCGAGAACACTGCGCAGCGCATGACTTGCATTCTTCAATTACGGCTTCCGCTGCGAAGTGCATCTTCTGCTGTCTTCTGCCGTCGACACCCTACAACACTGTCAACGCTCGAAGCATCGGCCTCGCCCGCGCCCTCTTTCTTATGTCGCACAGATGATGCCATCCTCCAGAGTCGCGATCTCGAGACCTCAAAGGCTTCAACGTTGAATAATCGCGTCTCTGCTATCTACCAACCACAGCTCTTCCCGACCCACCAAGCACGCTATCTCTTATCACTATCGTCCTAATCTCTGTTCCGTCGAGTCTCCCCCGCACTCTTTTGTACATTACTAAGCACCTTTTCATTTCTCGCGCGCGTCGCCAATCCCGGGTCCTGGGCCTGAGCATCACCGTTTCGCAAATTAAACATTCCCCACGAGTTCCCTCACTTGGCACTGGCAGCTAACGTAACTCTCCCCGCCATCCCTCTTCTCTCTCGCCTTCCAACACTGATTTCCACGCTTATTTGCCTATTAAAAACATTCTTTCCCCGCAGCCAAGACACAACTGAATGGCTCTTCATGCCACCTCTTGATCCATCCCTCGCTCAACACACCCGGGTGACCTCGATCTTTTATCTTCGACGCTGCATCCCTTCCATCTGCCATATCGCTTACCGGGCACCTACTCGCCATCTCATGCGACATACTCCTCGTACGACGTGAAATTATGTCTCTATCAAGCGTTTTCTTTTCCTTTTCCGTTTTTCTAGATAAAACCCCTTCCTACGCCCTCGATCCCTCGTTCGCACTCCGCGCCCTCAAGGCCTCAAGTGGCAAGGCCCTCTTTGGATCCACCACTGCATGACGCTCAACTCTCCTATCTCTCAGTCCAGACCGCTCTATCACTGTATCAATGGCCTGATTTTGCACGTCCCCTCAAACCTCAAAATCTTAACCCTCCCTCTTATAGACGATACTCTCAGCTTCCTTCCCCGCATCTATAGGTAATCCGGCTATCTACGCATCAGCCACTCCGCGTGATCATGATGCATGATCGAACGATGATGATCGAAATTCTCGACCGCTGGTGTCCCAACCCCCAAAAGACCCCGTTGGAGTTTGACCTTCACCCCTGTGCCTTTATATCTCTTTCGCGCTAGTCCCTTCACTAAACTCTGCCAAACTCCTCCGAGTCTAAGCTCTCTATAGTTACTCATCCCTATTAATTATACGCAGAGTCAAGCCTAAGCGGCGCTAAAGACACGTGTCGCTAGGCGATACTTCTCAAAACGGAGTCGGGTGAGTGATTATAGGACATATATCGGGAGTAGGCTGTCTAACCCAATTCCCTAGCTATTCGCTATGCGGTCATAGGTCCAAGTTGGTTGATAAATAGGTATAGGTAAGCTGCTGGTGAGTAACCGCAATACGTCAGACAGAGTCATCAACACTCAGTCAAGGCCGGTGAAGGCTGTCGTCTGTTGGAATTCTCGCGAGTTTCAGGGGGTATCAGCTGCGCTCTGCGGGCCGCAACATCGCTATGGCCGGGGAATCCGGAAATAGCAATTCGCTCTGTCCTCAATATAAATCCCAATGCAACTCATGGCCAACGAGCGTCGACCACGTTTGCACCAAAGTACCTGCCGGCCTTTATGGATTCATTCCCTTGAAACGTCGTGTCGCGCGCATTCCGAGAGCACCCGAATTCCGTCGTTCGGATTTGAACGTTTCGACATTGCGCGTCGAGCGTTGGGCGTTGGAAATAGGTGTTTACATACATAGTGAACGTTGACTTGCAGGGACGGTTACGAATAATTAACTTTTTAGCCTCGAGCAGGGCATGAATCCCGCACCGCGCCGACGTCGTGCGGCCGGTGGACACGGGGCTAGGCTACTATACTAGCTGGTTCGAGCCTCTCTGCCACGTTCTCCGCGCTGCCATACTTCATATGTAGTTCACTGAGATTTCGAGTACGAATTCTGTGGGATCTGGATCTGTATCCTCACTTGCAAACTTCACAGCGTTGTCGTACTTATTTAAAACGCTATCTTCGCGAGGCTCGAGGAGACAGGACCCCTCTTTCCAAAACGCCAATCATTATCGGAGACAGGGGAGTTGAACCAGACTGGAGATACTTGGCGCGATCGCCGTTCTTACTTACCGCGACGTCCTTACGGCTGGCGCTGGTACTGGTCCCTGGTCACCAGTTCACCATGGCTCCCGGGATTTCCAATTTCCAGGCCTCCTCGACCACGATAGGGGGTACATAATTTCAAAAGGTACGTGATCGGCGCACATGTATGCGCGATCAATTCGCCGGCCCATTGATATAGATCGATAGTAACTATGTACGTATAGATTGGGCTGGCCCTCGGCTGGCAGCTGCAAGGCGGCCCAGCACTTTACATAGCAGTACTTGGCACTGATCCAGCACGTTACCAGCGACCTGCCATGCCATTTGCCGAGCGCTTCAGACGTTGTGCCTCAGCTCAACTTTCAAATGCGCCCAACGCTTAGCGCTTAGCCCTCAAGGCCTCACGTGGGGAGGTCACGATTTTCGTAAATTTCTGTGCTAACATTGTCATATGTCGTTTCGAACGCTTAGAGTACCTTATAGGCTTCAGGGGGTGTCTGGGCTCGGCAGGCGCCAGCTTGAGGAGAACACACGAGGTCGCTTCACAAGGGTAACAGGTGAAATCTATTGGTATGCTGGTATACTGGTAGGTATGCATAGCGGCTTCATTGTGAGTCTTTCAGACATGGCGGCCGTTACTTTGTCGACTAATACACCGTCTTAAAGGTCCTTTCATGAGGAAAGATCTTCAAGGTCGTGTGTTGACTGGCCAAAGCAGACTGAGGATATCAGGATCGCATTACTGTTCACCACACCCGGTGCATAGTTGCAAGGAAAAACCCACTGCCCTACGCCTTAGTTTGAACAAATGGGGCTTGAAATGGACGCATCGCGCTCTGAGACCGGCCCACTACTGCCATCCATTTGCGCTGAAGCCCATTCATTCTTCGCGTTCTTCCGTGCACCGGCGTTCTACTATCCCGATCTCTAGATGTTCAAGTGCGCTGACCTGTAAGATCTACTCTCAAACAATCACGATAAGGACACCGCCAGCAAGGGCCTGAAAGTTAAGTACCGATAAAACCTATCAGTAGGGCCTGGAGCTATACGCTTGAATTGGGATCACGGGCCACGCTGGGCACTCTGACATGGCCACCTCAACGTGGAAGTACTCACGATGCTAGTTCAAAAATGGGAGGCACTTACGTACCGATGTGTCGCATACCACGACGGTGTGCTTTAAATTGCGGCAAATGCCATACTTATAATGGGACCTGGGTACTTTGGAGCGACCCCTGCCGCAGCAAGAAGCCTCACGATTCGAGCGACCTGTGAGCCTTCGTTCCCACCAATGACCTCCCTCTCTTGAAATAAGCTAGTTGGCTGATGTTCTACAAAACTTATAGCCAGACAGTTGCTCGAGCTTCAGGACTTGCCGAATTTACCTTTAAACGCAGACTTTACCGTGAGTCAATCAATGCCATCAGTCACGGAGAGGAAGCTGCCACTAACCACGAGAGCCCACGTAACTACATATCAGATGTCGGGAGGAATCGTCGTTATCAACAGCTCTACCGCACCTGTCTTCTGCTACGTGGCAAGAGAGCATCAACCACCTGGTGGCGACGGTGGCTGGTACAAGCTGGGCCCGGGGGTGTATGACAGGTGGGACAGGCCCGGAGGTAAATGGGAGGTCGTGGGGTTCAGAAACGGAGACGATACCGTCAGAGGCGCCGCCTTTGCGCGGGCGGGATCTACCGTCACTTTTAATGGTGATTTCACGCGCATTCACGTGCTTACTCCCCAGGTTGGCACCGAGTTACGCGCCATTGCTGTATGACTCAAGCTGTTACATGTTATAGGCAAAGAACTTGGAGAGTGCACCTGGGGGGCTCATACCCCGCTGTGAATCCCCTGTGGTCCCGCCAAACTCGTCTTTTATGTAACGGGGGACTGATTGCGGAGTCCCGAGCGTTCTAGTACGAACCTCGCGCTACGTACCAGGGAAGTTATTCAACGCCAGGGGAAACGTTCAATTCACAAGAAAATGGCACTCGACCTTCGGAATACATTTACAGAAATAATCAATGGAGAAACCGAGATATGACAAAAAACCGCGATGTACATGCGATAGCGTACTGATTATCCCAAGTCCGATATCCCGCGATATACTTGTACATCACCGGAATAGCAATTGCCGTAAACGCTCAGCCGAGACCGAGCCATTTGCCCCACCCGGACGACCCACCATTTGTTCCTGGGCGTGGATATGGGATCTTCTTTCCTGCCAGTGACTGTATCGTCTTGAGTTTCTCGGGCTGTTGGTGTTGAAAGGGCAAGCGGCATCCGGTCTGTCAGTCCCCTGAACACCCCGAAAACATTTGAGTTTGATAGCGTACGGTGTATGGCGCATAGCGGGACTTTAAGATGAAATCGAGCCTGGATAGAAATTGGAATCAGCTCAAGGTGGGAGGCCCGTAAACTTGGTTTTGAGAGGCAGCTCACCATCCGGGGACATCCATAAACGGCCTTCGATGTGTGAATGTGTCAAATCCGGCTTTCCCTCCGTAGGATCCATCTATTTGCGACCATCGATTAGTAGAGAGGCTGACATGGTCCCGCAAGTTCGGCAAGTTTATGAAACTCTTACACCCAGACTATCGAGGTGTTGAGTTTGGTTCGTTAGCTCGCAGCCAACATTCATAGCAAAATGGGCTCACAGCTCCAACACCTCCGATGGGGAAGTCTACACATGAGGCCAGATCATTAGCAGCTAAGAGATAAAAATTTGAGCTGCGGGAGCAGAAACCTGCGTACCATCAACTTTAACGCAAACGTATATCACTATTTATGAGAAAGGCCTCCCAGACGTGGCAAAAAGAAAACATACTGGCAGCTTGCATGAGGGTATCATTCATTACGACCCCTCCACTCAGAGTATTTTCGATCACTAAGAGTTAAAATCGTGAATGTAGAGCCCGGAGATTAAAAAAATGAGGCTACCTTTCGTCTTGAACTTTGGATCATCCGAAAACACGTATACCGTGAGAGGGTTATCTCTGTCACCACGGCAGAGAGTGTTATCAGGATTGGCAAACAAAAAGAACGGTGGATAATGAACATGGCATACCTCGAAGCGACAAACTCTATCGCACTATCCAGATCCTATAGCGATGGTAAGCCACGTAAGTACGTATTAATTTCCCAGAGCCATAAAGACAGCTTTACCTCTACAGGAACGACTGGTAAGATTGGACCAAAGATTTCCTGCTGCATCAGCACATCATCATCTTTGACGTCCCTTACCACGGTGGGTGCAACCCAGAGGTCTGCCTTATCGGTTTCGCCGCCCACAACAATGGCTCCAGCTGTGTTATCTAGGAGACCCTTGAGACGATCGTGGTGGTGTGGAGCAACAATGCGGGACATGGACGTGCGAGCATCCTCAGGTGTAGGGAAGAAGGTATTATACCTGGAGAGACGCAGGCGTGAGCCGCGCCGGTCGTATTTTTAGAGGATGAAGATGAATCTTACGCTGCTTGAAAGCCGGCAACGAGCTCATCTTGAACGGAAGCCGGGCAGAGAATATAGTCAGGCGCGACACATGTCTATGTCCGCGTGCAGAAATTTGCTCAAGCTGAACGGAAATGTGTGGAAGGATAGGAGGGTGCCATACCTGTCCCGCGTTGGCGATGCGGCCCCAGAGAAGTCGTTTGGCGGCCAGGGCAAGGTTGGTCTTTGGATCGATAATCACTGGGCACTTGCCTCCAAGCTGGCAATGATTAAAAACGATGAGCAAGGCGGATCAATGTGTCGGAGGCGGATACTGCTACCTCAAGGGTAATTGGAGTCAGACGTTTCGCCGCTGCGGCAGCATAAATCCTGCCGATAGTTCCACTCCCTAATAATAACAGGCAACAATTGAAGTGTGTCTGCCAACGAAAGATATAGTCTCTTACCGGTATACATTACTAGGCAAGTTGGAGAAGCAAAGGGAAGATATGATGAAACAGGTGAGATAGAAGGACGCGGAATGACGCACTATGGTCCCATTGGAGCTCGAGCAGCTGGTAGAAGTAGCGCATGATGAGGGCGCAAGTACATTTGGCAGCCAAGGGTGAGGGCGTACTTTCGTCGACTCTTCCACACCGCCATTTACAATTCTGTAAAGCTCGGGGTCGAGATACTTTGGTAGGAGCTCCGCAAGCAGAATCGAGGTTGCAGGTGTAAGCTCTGACGGCTTAATGACTGCAGCACACCCAGCAGCAATAATACCGATCTAGAATAAATTCAATACCTAAGGGAGAGGAGAAATGTGAACTACATGTGAAATGATACACACAAGCGGCTTGAATGTGCTAAAGACTATTCATGGCATTCATCGTTATCAATACACGCGATAGCGCATAGTATGAAAAGTGAGAAGCTTACTGGGAAAGTTGAAGGGTCCGACAAGGAGCACCGTCCCCTTCGGCTCCTTGAGGATCTTGGGCCTTGTAACGAAGAAGTTGAAGTCAAACTTGACCCCTTCTGGCTTGGCCCACGCGTCCACTTCGTTGTACGCTCTGAGGATGAAGCCCGCCATAGTATTGATCTCGAGAAAGATGGATTCTTGTGCGGGGCGGCCAAGGTCGGATGCCAAGGTTTGTATGAAGCGCTCCGCATTGTCTGGGTGTAAAGCAAGGCAGCGCGATAATCGACGACAAGGCAATTTGGTCAGTATCCGATAAGCATGGGGATATTTATCAGCAGGCCCACCTTGGAACATATATCCTAGATGCAAGAGCTGCTCCTTGCGATACGCAATGGAGCGGGTTTTTCCCGTCTTGAATCCCTGCCGCAGGGCATCTCGAATCTTTATTTTGCGCAACAAGTACCGGGGCGTTAGTGCCAAGTACCCTTCGCCAGTTTCAGATGCAACTCTAATTTCGCTGACCTTTGGGATTTCTTCGATAGGTGTATACGCTAGATTCGAAGTCATTGGTGAATGCAGGGATGGGTGAGCAGAAGCAGCAGATGCGACGCCTACGAGAGTACCCGCGCCGCTCAAACTGTAACGCATCAACGCCCCAGCCCCGCTGCCCGCCGCCGCTGGCAACCGACGCACCGCGAACACCGGCTTCTGTACAAAGCTATAAATACCATCAAGAGCCATGTGGCATGTTCCATTCATGTCTTTCTTTCCTTTCCTAGAAGATTGCATACGTAATGCACAAGGCTTACATAAACGACAGCAAAGATGTTTTGCTGAGGTACGGCGCTGGTCAAGGTGCACAAGAGTAATAAGCATTAGACCGCATCTTCTTATCAGTGCAAGTACTTGCTACCACGAGCACCACGCTGCGCACTAGAGAAAACCGAGATGCATGAGGGTCCGTATCATATAGCAAAGCAATTGATAGAGAAACCAAGCTACTACAAGAAGAAAAAAGATACATGCGATAGTACACTATTAGTTACCTCGCGTCAGATACCCCGCGACCTTGGTTCTGTTAAGAGTTGCAATCGCCGCAAGCAAGACGCCGAAGCTCAACCACTTCCACCCAAACGACGCCGCATGATTTGTTCCTGGGCGCGGATACGGGATCTTCTTCCCGCCCATCGACTGTATCGCCTTGAGTTTCTTGGGCTATCGTCATTCAACGAGAAAAAGTCAGTTTGTTGGATATTTCGACATAGATTGGGTTTAAGTAGTCCGCACGGTGAATGGCGCATAGCGGGATCCCAGGACGATATCAAGCCTAGACAGGATTTACATTCAGCTCAAGATGGGAGGCGAGCAAGCAGTAAACGTAGCCTCAAAACGCGACTCACCACTTGGGAACATCCATAAACGGCCTTCGATGCGTAAACGTGTCAAATCCATTTTTCCCTCCGTAGGATCCATCTTTTCGTGAAACTCGATTAGTAAAGCCGGCACGATCATGCTGCACCAGGGAATCTATGAGACGTACATCCAGACTGTCGGCAACGTCGATTTATTTTGATTAGTTCGCGATTAGCAAGGATGAAGAAACGGGCTCACAGCTCCAACACCTCCGATGGGCAAATCTATAGATGGGATGAAATCACAGTAATTATAGATACCCTAAGCTGCAGGGGTGGAGACGTGCATACCGTCAACTGCAAGGAACACGTAAATCAGTAATTATAACAAGAGCCTTCAAATTGTGGCAAAAAGGAACATACACGCAGCTTGGATGAGCGTATCATTCATTACGACACCACCACTCAGAGTGTTCTCGATCACTAGAGTTCAGCATCATGAGTAAGACACTCGTATATGAGAGCATGAGAAATAGGAATAATACCTTTTGCCTTGAACTTGGGATCGTCCGAGAACACGTATACCGCGAGAGGGTGGTCTCTGTCGTAGTAGAGAGACTGTTCAAATTACCAAGCAAAAAGGATGGATAAGGGCATGACATACCGCGAATTGACAAATTCGATCGCACTATCCACATCCTTTGAGGAAAAAAAAGGTAAGCAAACCTCTCGATTTCCCAGTGCCGTAAATCCGGAGCTTACCTTGACAGGAACAATTGGTACGATAGGACCAAAGATCTCGTGCTCCATTAATACGTCGTCGGCTTTAACATTCTTCACCACGGTGGGCGCAACCCATAGATCTGCTTTATCAGTTTGGCCGCCCACGACAATGGTGCCGGCCGTGTTATCCAGGAGGCCCTGAAGGCGATCAAAGTGATGTGGGGCAACGATACGGGACATGGATTTGCGTGTGTCCTCCGGTGTAGGGTAGAAGGATTCATATCTACGCAGACCCGAGCGTAAGACGCGCGGCTCATATAGCTGAGAAGAGGATGAAAGCAAGTCTTACGCCGCCTGGAAACCGGCGATCAGCTCGTCTTGAGCGGAAGCCGGACAGAGGATGTAATCAGGCGAGAGACACGCCTATAGCATCGCGCAAAAATTTAGCCAAGTTTAGCGTAGGTTGATCAATGTATTGAAGGGCGTACCTGGCCTGCGTTGGTGGTTCTGCCCCAAAGGAGTCGTTTGGCGGCGTGGGCAAGGTCAGTTTTTGGATCGATGATAACGGGACTCTTGCCTCCAAGCTGTTGCGCATTAAAAACAATAAGCAAAGCGAAACAACGTGTAAAAAGCGCGTGCGCCATTACCTCAAGGGTGATTGGAGTGAGATGTTTCGCGGCTGCGGCTGCATATATCTTGCCGATACCTCCACTCCCTGATGGCAGACACCAGTTAGACTGTGTAGGCACGCGGACAATATAGTGTCTTACCCGTGTACATGACTAGTCAAGTTAAAGGGGCGAGATATGATGAGGCTAATGAGTTTTAAAGAAAACAGGCTGAGAGCGATGTAACGCACTATGGTCCCATTGGAGCTCAAGCAGCTGGTTGAAGCGGCAATACAGAGTTGAGGACGCCAGTGCCACCGTTCTTGGGAACAACGACGTACCTTTGTCGATTCTGCCACGCCGCCATTCACAATTGCGTAAAGCTCGGGATCAAGGTACTTTGGTAGGAGCTCCGCAAACAGGCTCGAGGTTGCAGGTGTGAGTTCTGAAGGCTTAATGACTGCAGCGCATCCAGCAGCGATAGCTCCAATCTGAGATTTTGTTAGCTAAAGGAGGAGCTGGGTGCGGATTGATTGGAAACGATACATACAACTGGTCGGAATGTGCAAAATACTATCGTTGTTGTCAGTTTAAATGATAACACACTTCCCAAGACATAAGTGAACTCACTGGGAAAGTTGAAGGGCCCAACAATGAGTACTGTCCCTTTCGGCTCCTTGAGGATCTTGGGTTTTGTGAGGAAGAAATCTGCGTTGAATGTGACTCCTTCGGGCTTGGACCACGCTTCCACGTCGCGGTACGCTCTGAGGATATAGCCTGTGATCGTATTAATCTCGAGGAAGATGGATTCTTGTCTGGGGCGGCCAAGGTCGGATGCCAAAGCCTGCGTGAAACGCTCCGCGTTGTCTGGGCGTATAATGAGGCAACGTCCTCAGTACTCGATAAGCTTCGTGGGGCTTGCTGATGGCAGGCTTACCTTGGAACATATATCCTAGATGCAAGAGCTGCTCCTTGCGATACGCAACAGAGCGAGTCTTTCCCGTCTTGAATCCCTGTCGCAGGGCATCCCGAATCTTTATTTCGCGCAACGCGCACTCAAATCGTTAGCGCGCCAGCTTCGCAGAGTACCTCAGGTAGAGATACCCCACCTTTGGAATTTCTTCGATGGGAGTGTATGCTAGGTTTGGAGCCATTGCTGAGCGCAGAGATGGAGTGGGCAGAGCAGGCAAGATGGCCACCAGCACCATTGAAAAGTCGAGCTATAAGTAGTCGCGCAAAATCGCCGCAATTAATCCGCCCAAGTGCGTCATTACATAGCACCGGGAGGTGTCCGAGGGCCGAGGGCCGAGCGTCGGGCACGGAGTTAGTGTAATCGTTTGTAAGTCCGTGCCCGCCTCCAGTCGTTAATATTAGAACTCGCTGCTTATGTATGTAACACACGCCCGAGCAAAGCTCTGAGTCTTGCTTGCCGCGACCGAGTCCCGCCTGCGGCCTCAAGGCCTCATGTATAAGGGCCAAAAATTATTGAGTGAAATATTGAGTTACCAGTACTCCTTGGAACTTGAAGCTTGAAGTCGGCCCACATATGGGCCCACGAAGATCACGTCGGTCATGTCACAAGTTGCGTTATGGGCATAGGGTATACACTACACCAAGTCAGCAACCTCTTTCGGCGCCTGAGTGCATATTTTTTTTGAACAAAAACTACATTATGAAGAGAGGGTTTCCAGAATATGTATGTATGTAAAAGCCGCACGCGGACGGACAGGCTGGAGTGGGGGGCGGGGGGTGGTAGCGTGTGTGGTGCGGTACAGTAAATAGAGGCAGAGAAATGATGCCCATTTCTAACGATGCGACGAGAGCGGCCGCCATACTCGCGCGTTACAATCGTCAGAACCCTCGGCCTCGGCCTCTGGAAATTTCAAGTCAGAACAGTGAAGGAGAGATAGGCATGCGTATGTCAAACGAACCTGCCGCGAGCACGGTATGGTTGGTATCCGTGGCCACCACCGCCTCTGTACCCGCCACGATATCCACCCCGGTACCCTCCTCGCCCACCACCGCGGCTTCCACCACGTAATATGAAGGCAGGGACGTTCGTGCGCTTCGGCGTGACCTGTGGGCCGCCAAAAGGATAGTCAGCAAAGACCAAGGCCAGGCTAAAGTGTGAGATGCGGACCTTGATCAATCGACCTCGGAACATTGAATCATTCAATGCCGAGGCAGCATCAACAAAGGAGGGATCGGCGAATTCTACATATGCGTATCTGTTTTTGCGTGAAATGAGCCAAGATTCGTTGACGCCCAAATCTTGCGACTTACCCCTTTGGATGTCCAGTGAACTTGTCGCATAAAATTGTTACACGATTTATTGTGCCGCAGCTTTGGAAGTGGGCTTGAATCTCCTCGGGAGATGCACCGTAGTCCACCTTTTTGAGAATAAAAAAATATTCCAGATTGTTAGAACAATTTTTTATGATGACAGCAGGAGTAGGACAGACGAACATTTCCAACAAACACGCTTCTACCGTCGATAACCTCCTTTTCCTCTTCCGTAGCTTCATCGCCCGTCGGAGTGAGGGAGTCGGAATTTTGTGCAGGCGTATGGGTTGCAGCCTCTGCCTCCATCTGACGTAGCTTGCGTGCCTCCTCCTCCATTTCCTATTGGAGCGAGACACATGTTAGGAATATCTTTACTGGCAGGTACCGAAAGAGATAAACATGCCTTCACGCGCTGCTTCATGGCCTCGAGCTCCTGATGAGTAGAGCCAGAGTTGATTGGAGGAGAGAATTTCCGAGAGAAATGACGAGAGTGGCGTGTAACAGGCATGGCAAGTGGCAAGCAAATTGGTTGAAACGGAGGGGTGGAAGAGTTAAGGTCAAGGTGGTCAGCATGGAGACTAAGTATATATAGGAACGAGGTGAAATAGAAGAAAGAAGAAGGCCACAAAGCGCCAGACTGCTGCAAGGCCTTTCGTTGGCGGGGAAACACGAGCTGGCCTTATGGCACAAAAGCTGAATAATTCGCAAACGACCGCACCTGGTCTTCATCCTCGAGATCATCTACAGAGTTGTGGAGCGCTGTGTTCTCTTCATCTGCCATGATTTATGCAAGAGTTGGAGGAGAAAAAAAGAGACGAGCGCCGCGGGAAATGATATGGACGAGCAGGTGGAGATGGCAAGGAGGCCTGTGTTGCACGAAAAGACCGGAAGCAAAAGGCCAGCCAAAGCTTATGGCTTTACTTTAGCTTTCTTTCCAACGTCCATGGTCAATGCGCCTCGATACCGAGCATCTAACCCCGGGGCCTTGCAAAGATCCTGAGAGCTGAGACTTGACGATTTTTGCTCGGAACTGTTCTGCAGTGGCGACGAAACCCAAAAAACTGTTACCAGATCACAAGGTGATCAGCCTGCAATCGGGGCTCGGTATCAACTTGTCACTCCTGCGCGAGTTTCCAGCGAGTCGAGCTGAGCTGGAGGTAGTGACACTGGGTTGTTTACGCGATGCCGTGAGACCCATGGCTATGTCCCCAGCACACGCTCACACGCGTGGGCTCAAGACACCCCTCTCGCTTGTCTTCGGCCAGCCAGCCATCACGCCAGCCATAACGACCACTAACGATTCTACAACGATTCTAAGGCAATGCCGTCTTTCTTTCAGAAGTTGTGTTGCATGGGCGAGCGCCCCGGCGGCAGCCAGCCCAGCTATGTCGATCGATCCGATACTCGCGCCGCAAGCACAGCAACTCGATCTAGCCCAATTGCAATCAAACCAGGGCTGACCAGGGCCAGCCACTCTTGCCGCTCCTTGAGCGGTAGCCGCCCCCGCTCGAGGTCATCTCTGGTCTCGAGCCCATTGGATGGCGCTCAGTCAAGTCCGTATGTGAGCGGTGCCCCTTGCTTACCGGCGGCAAGTGGGATCCAGTACGCAGCTACCTCTCACAAGCAGCCACTCGACAGCCCTGTCGATCAGGACGATGCAGACGTGGTAGTGCCCCCGCCTCTACCGCCCAAATGTACTGAGGCAGAAGTGCTTCCGATACCCCCTCCGCATGCCGAGTCACCGATCGAGTATCCCGTCCAAATGGACCTCGTCAAGCATCTTGCTTCATCTAAGGTCACTCAGGCCGCCGATGAGGAGGATGGGGCTGCTTCAGTTTCAGCCGCTACGACTGGACTGGACAACAGCCTTTTCACATCATACGGTGCTGGCTCACTTCTACCGACCGAGGAAACACAAGATACGAGCGTCGCTAAAATATCTACCTATATCTCCGAGGCTCCTTCGATAGGAAAGGGATCATCATCTTCCCTCATGCTCGAATTGAGGTAGATATCGCCGCCCCGGTCGCTGAGGGTGGCTTTGGCGTCTTGTATCGTGGTCAGATGGCGGGAGAAGGGAGAGTTGCTCTGAAGAGGCTGCGTGCCACGGATCTAAATGCGCTGGCTCGAGTGAGTATCCTCTATGATGGATTATCATTATATTATCTGACTATGATGAACGCTCAGCGATTTGAACGCGAGATTGGGATCTGGTCCAAGTTCGACCACCCACATATACTCAAGCTCTTCGGAGTTTGCCGTATCGACCGTATTCCTCACATGGTTTCGCCATGGATGGAGAATGGAAGTTTACTCGACTACTTTGATAAAGAAGAGAATGTTGTCGTTGACCGACTTCGAATTGTATGTCATTTTCTAGCCCCTTCACCAGATTAAGTGCTTACACTCGCACACACCCTAGCTTTTCCAAACCGCTCTTGCGCTTGCTTATCTGCATGAGCAAACGCCGCCGATCGTTCATGGGGACTTGAAAGCGGTGCGCCTTTTCTTCTCTGTCAGCATTATTTTGTATTCTCAAGTACTCCTATCCAGGCAAATATCTTGATATCCGACAATGGGGATGCGCTTCTTTGCGATTTTAGGCTGACAACCATCACAGAGGTGCCAGAATTTCAGACGAACACGCGTTCAAGCTTTGCGGGGTCGCCTACGTGCATGGCACCGGAGTTACTCGCTGGTGTAGTACCAAAGAAAACTCCGGCGAGTGATGTTTTTGCGTACGGGATTCTCATGGCCATGGTAAGAGCCTGGCTTCTTTAGCATGCTTACCAGCAATGCAGAGCTAATACCGCATCTTTTAAACCAGCTCCTTTCCCCTAGAGATCCGTTTAAATCAGGCAGGCCTAGTGCTGGGATGATGGGCCTCGTCGCACGTGCTGTTACCCTCGGGTATCGTCCGCCTCGTCCTTCCATGGTTCCATTTGAAGTATGGGCAATTGCCGAAGCGTGCTGGCAGCATAACCCCTCGCACCGCCCTTCGATGGACGAGGTTCTAACCGCGGCGCCGTACATACCGTACTCAATGGAGAAGCAAGCTCTCGATCAGCTACACACCCACGCGGACTCTTCCCCTCCTGGTACCCCTCCCGGTACCCCTCCAGTAGTCCGCTCTATCCGCGAACTGCCTCCCCAGTTTCTCTTGCGAACACCCATCGCGGCTGATTTCAGCAAATGCAGAAGACAGCACCTGGACCGCGAAGTCTTCGTCGGTAAATCGGGCAAGGAGCGGTTCAAGCTAGAGCTTCTGGTTGTCTCGAAAGAACCAGAAAGGCAGCAAATTCAGGTATGTGAAACACAACAGATTGCCTCAAGGAGGCATTGTCACCTAAGAATATTTCCCCTTTCAGGTGTTCCTTCACAGGGCATTGAGATTTCGGATGTTCAGGTGCCAATATCTCGTCCCTTTTCGGGGCATACGTGGAGGAGAGCTCTACACTCGCGTTTACCCACCCTCGAATGATGCGTCTCTCAAAGCGGACAAGCTCTGTCTCCTGTCTCCTTGGTATTCCAAAGGGAATGCCATTGGTAGCGAGGGATGGAAGTTGAACAGAGCTGTGAGTAGTCACTACGCAGGACATTCGTGATGTATCCCTGATGTCCCAACAGCTTGTTCATGCAGCTCGTGCATTAGCGTATCTGCACGGGCAGAACCCGCCAGTCGTGCATGGGAACGTAAAGGGAGTAAGTTTGATTTGCGCCTTTTATTTATTCTAGCTCTTCAAGGGACTAACAGTTCTTTTCAAGTCGAAGATTCTCGAGACTAGCAACGGGGATTTCGCGCTAAGCGGGATAACTGAGACCATTCGTCTTTCTGATGCCCCTAAGTCACGGGATAAGCTGCGCTGGATGGCTCCGGAACTATTCGACCCCGACGAAGGTGAATCTAAGACAACCTACACTGATGTGTATGCGTTTGGGATGACTATCATCGAGGTATGGATGCCTTCCCACCCAAAATTCGAATCTTCTCTAATTCGTGCTCAACTACAATTAGCTTTTCACAAAGCAGCCGCCGTTCATGGATACGGCGTATGATATCGATGTGATGGTGGGCGTGATTGATCGGAGGCGTCCTAGCCGCCCGGATGGTATCGACAGAGCCCTTTGGGATATAGCCGAGGAGTGCTGGCACCACGAACCGAAGAATCGGCCGACCATGGCAAATGTAATAACCATGTTGGAGGGGCTCAAATATAGTCCTTGATTTTATCCCCACTCTGCTACTTTGCTAGATCGATAAACAGCTTTATGAAGTTTTGACTGGCAATATCTCTTCGGTCTATAGGGCTAAAGAAAGCGTTTTTTTGCCACAACTTTCTGGAATACGGTTCCATGCCCCTCTTTCGGGCCCGGGATTTCCAATAAGCAGTACAGCGGGGAATGAGCGCTCCCGACTCATCGCCATTTTGATAGGCCCGATACTTTTTGAGGGACGATGGCGATGAGCGAACTCTTTGCCACTCTTCCTGGACGGCAGCATTTCAGCCCTGGTCACTCTGGCCGAACTCTCTCATATTACCCATTTAGCTAGTGCTGTTGAAGGATCACATGCGCGTGCAGCCAATGACCATAGCTACGCAACAATTTAAACGGGAACTCAGCGTTTTTTATATATCTTATATGTAGGTATAGATGCAAATAAAATAAAGGAAGTCCCAGGTGGTTGCTGGGCCTTTCATTGGTGGGGAAACACGAGCTGACCTTGTGGCACAAAAGCTGAATGATTTGCAAGGGTCGCATCTGGTCTTCATCCTTGAGATCATCCACAGAATTGTGGCTACAGGGTTGTGTTACTTATCTTCATCTGGCAATGCGAGACTTGGGGCTAAAAAAAAGGTGAGTGTCGCAGAGGATGGTTGGAGAGAACTTCCAAGAGAAATGACGAGAGTGGCGTGTAACAGGCATGGCAAGTGGCAAGCAAATTGGTTGAAACAGAGGGGGTGGAAGAGTTAAGGTCAAGGTGGTCAGCACGGAGACTAAGTATATATAGGAACGAGGTGAAATAGAAGAAAGAAGAAGACCACAAAGCGCCAGACTGCTGCAAGGCCTTTCGTTGGCGGGGAAACACGAGCTGGCCTTATGGCACAAAAGCTGAATAACTCGCAGACGGCCGCACCTAGTCGTCATCCTCGAGATCATCTACAGGATCGTGGAGCGCTGTGTTCTCTTCATCTACCATGATCTAAGATTTATGCGAGACTTGGGATGAGAAAAAAAAGGTGAACGTCGCGGGAAATGATATGGACAAGCAGGTGGAGTGTAACGGATCGGCCCCGAAACC
>KL198073.1:0-12063 GCA_000697705.1 Botryobasidium botryosum FD-172 SS1
AGTGCTCTCGGCCCTCGGCTGTTGAATAAATACAGAATAAATCGTACGGTAGAGAATCAAGATCAGCGCATCGAGATCAAAAGCTAAAGAGGAAAAGCGCACCGATAAGCTGTTCGTTAGGCAGATACCACGCCTTCGAATCTGGCAACGGCTCGTCGCCCTTGCGCTTCTTCTTCTTTGGTTCGAAGACGATGACGTCCGACTCTTGAGTGCTGGCGCTTGGCTGCGACGACATGGCGGTAGTACTGCTAGCGCTCGCCGCTGATCGGTGATGCGCTGACGTTGCTCAGTCTAAGGTATTTGATTTACATTACTTAATATTTCTATGATGAAGCGTGGACCCACGGGTCACCCGCCGGTCACCCGCGCTCACCCGTCATACGTTTGGTGGGTCACGGACGGGTGGTGGGTCGCGACGGATGCTACCCGCGGGTGCTGTCACGGGTCGGGTGTGGGTTCACCCGGGTGAGGCCTACCCGTGCTAGTCCTTACATCAGCATGGCCAGCGCTGCGGGTTCGACGTCGACGTCATGTCTACACTTCAAACACCAGCTAAACCGATCTTCCTTTCCCTCATATTGAAGTCCCTCAACTGCATCAACATCTAACCCAGCACCTCTCTACGCACCATCCTTTAAGCAACATCAATGGCGACCACATTTCCGGCCCTTCCTGGATTCTACTCGCTGCTTTTCTTGCACTTTGAACCCATTTCTACTTTCACGGCAGCCGTGACCATCTGGTTCTATCCCGGCACGTCGTGGTACTTTCACGAGCTCATCCCATCTCCGACCGTGCAAGCTCCCGAGACAGTCTTGGATGCTAGAAGCCAGCAAGCGTTGTGGCACGTCGCAAATTGTTCGTCTTTCCCTTCACTTCATGGACCACGCCGGTTATTGAGCTGCGAAACGGGAACCACCTTGCTTTTTCGCTGGTAGGCTACTTTTTGCTGGGGCTTATCTCAAGTTTCGGGTTCCGCGCGATAAGGAAGACTCTGCGCGACCGTCCTTTGGACCAGGAAGAGCTCGTCGCTGCTACGTTAAAGGCACTGGCTATAGCTGATGTACGTTCATTATCCGTCACTCGCGCTTAAGCCACATCCACAGCACTCCCAAGTGTGGGCGGGTGCGGGTTCACCACGGGTTCTGATGAATAACCATTTGCTACGAATTTGAACCTCGTTGGTTTAGGTCTCCCAGTAAGCACCAATGAATATTGTCCCCAAAAAGACCACCGAGTCAGCTACTCATTATGTACCCACGCAACTAGCATCGCCGTAACGTTGCTCTCTCTCCCGCCCTCGATCGCGTTCGACCCCTCGTCCTGGAACACAATGGTCCACGGAAACGTTACATTCACTACGTTCCTATTCATCTCAAGGTCTGACTCACCCGCTTTCCTTCCTCGCGGCGAGTATTCTCAATAGCGTGCTCCTCTTCTTAGGATGGCATGGTTCTTCAAACTTGGTCGCGAGGACTTGGGTCGTACGCAGAAACGGGCATGACGCATGAGTGCATGAGCTATGCATGGGATTCGGTTGGATTTTATGCAAGTACGCGGTACTTAAATATGACAATGAACTTCTTGTAAAATAATGTAGGGGCAAGGCTCAAAGTACGAGTATTTGAATGCCACCGCTGGCGGCGACGTCGACACTACCTAGCCGCGAGCTCGTCGGCCACCCGTTTAGGGCTGAATATTTTGACTCCGCCGCAAGTTGCCTCGAGGTGTGAGGTTGTCGACAGTTGGTCGACGAGCTTCAGTCAGACCTTTGCGGAACGCAGATAACTGGTAAGAGTCCTCTTGTTTCGAAAGGGGGGAGAAAAGAGCTAAGCTCGAGAGATACGTGAGATCACAGGATTTAAGGTATCCTCGGGCGTGTTTTGTTTTGTTTGTGAGAGAGAAAGAAAGTAATCTTTGTAAGCAGCTTGTGACGGTTGGCTCCGGCACCGGCCGGAGGCCGATCCGTTACATGAGGCAAGCTCGCGCAATTCGCCTTTCAACACTAGTGCGCGCTTATCAGCTGGCTATCTTGCATCTCGCATTTTGCATTCAAGCATCTCCGCACCTGAATATCTTTCTTCTCTGATCTGAAATATGGAATCTTCTCATCGACCCCGCGTTATGAATCGATCACCTTCGACTAACGATGAGGAGGCCAGCCTATTTGTGTAAGTATACATTGGATCGTCGTTGTGGCATGCACGCGCTTATAGTCGCGTCCGTACCAGACCTCAAAATCCAGCTCAACTCCAGGCCCCAGCGCGGGGGGAAGAAACCGTAGAAATCATACGTACGTATCGCTATCCTTGGTGGTGTCGAGATATCGGCTCACTGACTATGGTGGACAACCTTAGGCCTCAGCGCTGATAACCTCCCTGTCAACCGTGTCGTCGGCCTCGAACCCAAGACTTATGCCGTCCTCACTATGGCAGGCCAAAGCCAACAAACCCAGATTTCCGCAGGGAGTGCGCCTCATTGGGAGGGCCCGTTCATTTTCAAGTTGTATGTCTCCCCGTCACACTAGTCTATATCATATATGTATACCAACGCATTATTAAAGCGAAGCGAACGACTCTGTCCTACTCAAGGTCGAGGTTAGAAGGGTGCCGACATTTAGACAGGAAAAAGTTCTCGGGATGCTGGAATTGGGAATCTCCGATATCAGATCCTTGCTCGGATCCACAAATAGTCAGTACCCATCATCCCGGATTTCTGGGTTATGATCTAATAGTTGTCTCGTTTAGGGCTCAACATTAGCCCTTTCGAATTCACTGGCGAACTCACCATGGTGAAACGCGTTGCGCTCGATCCACAGCCATCGGTCACCATCGAGTTCCAACGGTCTGCTGCGCGCACCCCATCCCCCAACCTTCTGGAGGAAGCTGCCAGCGCCGTTTTGGAGGCGGAAAGTAGCCTGGCTCAAATGCAAGAATTGCCATTGCCAATCCATGCGATTAAAGCAATTCCTACGGCTTTCCCGGAAATTGAGCAGGTAGCTCAAGCCGTACCAGATGTCTTGGCACCTCTCAAGAAGGTGCTCAACTCTCTGGATGCCTTCGTCAAGATCGTTGACGATGTGTCTGAGGTTAGCAAAGGCATAGAAAGCATCGTTCCAAGCACCCGCTTACGTGTATCGTGCAGATCTATCCATACGCGAAAGTTGCATGGACTATCTTATCGGTTGTCTATAAGGTATATATATACTGGGTTTGTACCAAGGTGTGTACTAATCTCACACGCTGTCTCCTAGGTCGCGAAGGCACAACAGGAGCGCGACGATGCCATGTCTGAGCTCCTCGAGACTATGTCCACTACTTTAGCGTTCACTCGACAAGCCGACGACGCCCGCTCCATGGTTACGACCCATCGGGACTTCGCCTTGGCTTTGGCGATCAAAGCAAAAGAATGCGCGTTCTTTATCCGGGAATATGCAAAGACCACCGGCTTCTGTGAGTTTGCGCTGTTGACTCCTATAAGTCGGTGACAATTTCTGATGCCAAAGTTCCTCAGTGCGTCGTCCGGCGAAGAGCCTCTTCGCGGATGTCAGTGGTGACATCAATCGCTTTAAGAATGATTTCAACATCCTTCGGCAAAATCTCGACATGGGTGCGATCCTCTCCGTTGCGGCCATGTTTGAGAAGGGTCTCTCGGAGCCCAAGCTGGACCTAATCGAAACAAGAGGGCCCACGATAAGCGCTGATCATCAAGGTGAGTCAATATCGATTTCCTCTCATCAAACTAAATTCAAGCAATTGCTTTATCTTATAGGTATACTGAACCAGCTTATGGCTATTTCCTCTTGGAATTCCCACCATGTTTGCCTTGAGAATACTCGGGCATCCGTGCTGGATGATATTACTCGCTGGGTGCATGATGTTCCCGAACATGGCCCCAATGCCCCTTTTTTCCTGTCCGGTGGGGCAGGAACAGGGAAGTCGTCTGTTGCCAACTCCATTGCTGCTCAATATGACAGCCTTGGCAGTCTTGGTTCAGCGTTTTTCTTCGACCGTGCTGTTTTCGAGCGAAATATCCCTGATAGACTGTTCCAGTCAGTTGCTCGGGAGCTTGCAGCTCGTGATCCAATTATCAGGGAGGCAGTTGTTGCTTCGCTTAGGCAAGATCCGGGCTTGTGCAGTGCAGATTTCATTTGACAATTTGCATCTCTGGTCCGTGATCCCTGTCACCAAGCAGCCACTGGCAGCCCCATTGTGCTGATTTTTGATGCATTGGATGAGTGTGGTGACCGAAAGAAGTTGTTAAACCTCTTTTCAAATGAGCTTCCAAAGCTCCCACCTCGATTCCGGGTCATTTTGACTGGGAGACCACTGCCTGACATCTTGACTATGTTCAAAGTGTCTGTGCTGATATATCCACTCTCCCATGATGGGGATGAGGTGACTGGTGACATCTCTACATATGTTGCTCAGCGTCTTCACACTGTTGCTGTAGAGGGAGGTCTCCCAGGGGGCTGGCCTGCTCCAAACACACTGCAAGCACTTGTCCACAGTGCAGGTGGCCTTTTCATTTGGGCCAAGGAGGCATGTGATTTGGTTGAGAGCAGCCTGGACCCAGAAAGGCAGCTTGAATGGGTTCTGTCTGCAGGATACACTTCCACAAGGATGGATGCCATGTATACACTGGCCCTCCAAGATGTGATCACTCATGAAGCCCATGAGTCATTTAATGTGTTTGTGGGTTTGATCCTGGTAGCCAAGGTCCCACTCTCAGTGGATGGCATTGCTCTGCTGGTGAAGCAGTATCAAGTGCAGCCAAGCATTCCTGCATTAAGGCTGCTTGGTCTCTTGCAACCCTTATTGGATGGTGTAGACACACTCAACACTCCAGTCAAAATGCTCCATCCATCCTTCCATGACTTCCTCACCCATGACTTGGGCTATAGAAGCACATTTTACATTGATAAAGCCATCCACAATGAGATGCTTGCACTAGCCTGCCTAAAGCTTTTGAATACAGAGCTGAAGTACAATATTTGTGGGCTTGCAGATATCAATGCTTGTAATGAAGAAGTGCCATCCCAGGCTTTCAGTCAGGGCATTGGGGAGGGTCTGCAGTATGCAGCTTGCTTTGGCCTTGATCATCTGCTGCTATTGCCACAAAGGGCAAATGCTCCACTCATTGAGCAAACAGAGATATTTTTGAGGCACCATTTGCTGCATTGGATGGAGAGTTTAAGCTTACTGGGGTGCTTTCCCATGGCATTTAAACTGCAGCAGCTTAGCTCTTGGCTCCTTGGGCAACAAGGGACTGAGGTTTATATTGAGCTTCATGAGCTGGCAAGGGATGCATACAGGCTTTCTCTGATGTTCAGAGATGCAATTACACTGAGTGCTTTGAAGGTATATTCAGTGGCATCATTGTCCATACCAGCAAATACAGCCTTCTGCAAAAATTATTTTCCCCACAGGGATGCCCCTGGAGAGCTACTGGATGAGAACAAGAATTGGCCAGCACTGCTTGCAACCTCAGCTGGCCACAATGGCTGGGTCAGGTCAGTTGTCTTCTCTCCAGATGGCACACAGCTTGCCAGTGCATCTGATGACAAGACAGTGAGGCTGTGGGATGGGCTGACTGGCACCCCAATTGGAGATGCCCTTCAAGGTCACACTGATGTGGTCACTTCAGTTGCCTTCTCCCCAGATGGTACACACCTTGCCAGTGCCTCTGGTGACAAGACAGTGAGGCTGTGGGATGGGCTGGCTGGTGCCCCAATTGGTGAAGCCTTGCAAGGCCATGCTGATGTGGTCACTTCAGTTGCCTTCTCCCCAGATGGTACACACCTTGCCAGTGCATCTGGTGATAGCACAGTGAGGTTATGGGATGGGCTGACTGGTGCTCCAATTGGAGATGCTCTCCAAGGCCATACTGATGTGGTGACCTCAGTTGCTTTCTCCCCAGATGGCACACACCTTGCCAGTGCATCTGGTGATAGCACAGTGAGGTTATGGGATGCACTGACTGGTGCTCCAATGGGAGATGTCTTCCAAGGCCATACTAGTATGGTGGTTTCAGTTGTCTTCTCCCCAGATAGCACACAGCTTGCTAGTGCATCTGATGATAGGACAGTGAGGCTATGGGATGGGCTGACTGGTGCCCCAATTGGAGATGCCCTTCAAGGTCACACTGATGTGGTCACTTCAGTTGCCTTCTCCCCAGATGGTACACACCTTGCCAGTGCCTCTGGTGACAAGACAGTGAGGCTGTGGGGTGGGCTGGCTGGTACCCCAATTGGTGAAGCCCTCCAAGGCCACACTGGCTTGGTCACTTCAGTTGCTTTCTCCCCAGATGGCACATGCCTTGTCAGTGCATCTAGTGATAATACAGTGAGATTGTGGGATGCACTGACTGGTGCTCCAATTGGAGATGCCCTCCAAGGCCATACTGATGTGGTGACCTCAGTTGCTTTCTCCCCAGATGGCACACACCTTGCCAGTGCATCTGGTGATAGCACAGTGAGGTTATGGGATAGGCTGAATGGTGCCCCAGTTGGTGACACCCTCCAAGTCACCTCAGTTACCTTCTCTCCAGATAGTGCACAACTTAGTAGTGCATCTGATGGCAAGACTGTGAAGCTGTGGGATGGGCTGACTATTGTGCCAATTGGGGACCTCCAAGGCCACACTCACATAGTAACTGCAGTCACCTTCTCTCCAGATGGTACACGCCTTGCCAGTGCCTCTGGTGACAAGACAGTGAGACTGTGGGATGGGCTGGCTGGTGCCCCAATTGGAGGCACCCTCCAAGGCCACACTGGCTTGGTCACTTCAGTTGCTTTCTCCCCAGATGGCACACACCTTGCCAGTGCATCTAGTGATAACACAGTGAGGTTGTGGGATGGGCTGACTGGTGCCCCAATTGGAGGTGCCCTTCAAGGCCATACTGATGTGGTAACTTCAGTTGACTTCTCTCCAGATGGCACATGCCTTGCTAGTGCATCTTGGGACAAGACAGTGAGGCTGTGGAATGGGCTGACTGGCACCCTGATTGGAAATGCTCTCCAAGGCCACACTGACTGGGTCAGATTGGTTGCCTTCTCCCCAGATGGCAGTTATATTGTTAGTGTATCTGATGACAAGACAGTGAGGTTGTGGGATAGGCTGACTGGTGAACCAATTGGGGATGCCCTCAAAGGCCACACTGACTGGGTCAGATTTGCTGCCTTCTCCCCAGATGGTACACACCTTGCCAGTGCATCTGGTGATAACACAGTGAGGTTGTGGGATGGGCTGACCAGTGCCCCTATTGGAGGGGTCCTTCAAGGTCACACTGGCTTGGTCACTTCAATTGCTTTCTCCCCAGATGGTACACACCTTGCCAGTGCTTCTGGTGACAAGACAGTGAGGCTGTGGGATGGGTTGACTGGTGCTCCAATTGGAGATGCCCTCCAAGGTCATACTCATGTGGTTACTTCAATTGCTTTCTCCCCAGATGGTGCATGCCTTGCTAGTGTTTCCCTTGACAAGACAGTGAGGCTGTGGGATGGGCTGACTGGTGCCCCAATTAGCAGTGCCTCTTTACATCATACAGCCATGATAACATCCTTTGCTTTCTCCCCCAAGGCTACACCTGGTTCACCCACACCACTGCAAAAATCCATTACCACTGTTCCCCAAGGTTATATCATTGCTATAGGCACCTGTTTTGGAGCTGTGCACCTTTTCCAGTATACTCAGACTAAAAAGCCTGAATGAGGCTTTAGTAATGTTTAGCCAAGATTTGTATGTTACTGTTTACTACTAGAAGTTGTTACAGACTACACCATGAGACCAAACACTTGAATCATATAATACCAGATATGATAGGGAAGGAAACCTAATCAGTGCTGAGACACACTAAGCAAAATCACTCCTGTAAAAAGTAAAGGGAATTGTCAAGTGTACCAAACTGTCAGGACTTTGTCCTGATCATATCTGCACTTCATAGGATGCATCTAGACTTACCCAGGACCTTGTTTTATGCCAGGGGATGTTGTATGTCAAAAAGCCTGGATGCTTGCAATAGGGCATAGCATGAATACCAATATTCGTTGAATACTCCAGCAAATACACTATTAACTAGGGCAAAAAAAGAATTACAGTCATCAACATATCATTCATACAGCATATGTCATTTATACATTCCACTCTCCTGCAATACTCCCTTCACTTATTGCCTTAAAAATTATCTGAGTATGGAGCACTGTATGTAAACATTCCAGGCTGAAATTTTTACATATGGCCAACACTCAAAAAACAAAAAAAATGCATGTTAGGGGTGTTTTATACAGAAATTGAAAATATTTTGAGTTAACCTGGCTCCATTTTTTATTTGGTTGCTGATGTATCACTTCAAACATTAATTATGTAAACCTCACTTGAAATGGAGACTATTTAGAGCATAATTGATGCACAGGCTGTTGTGTTTGGAGCATATGATGGGCCTGGTGGCCAGAAAAGGGCAAATGTGCTGGTAATATATATCTATGGGATTCTCAGATTTTGCCCACACAATAACCCAGATTTCTCATACTTGCTAATACACACTGCTACTAGACCTAGGTCACCATTTCGTAGCCAGTAGGGCACCAAAAAACTGATGTATAAATGACCTGAATTGGATGGAAATGCAGCCCCCAGACCAATTTTGCTTGTTCTCTCAAATGGCTTCATCCCATATTGAAATGATTTTAGATATTGAATCTACATATGCTAGAGAACATAATGAGCACCTTGGTATATTATTTGGATGAGTATTGATTGTGCTAGGTAGGTGTCACAGCTATGCTAGCGAGGCCTGGGGTTCTCAGTTCACTCTTGGATCAGAGGAGTAGATGAGTTGTTGCGTGAGGACAGAGTGTTCTTTTTTTTTTGTGCATGTATATTAGAGCCCCGAAACCTAAGGTTTATGCGGGCGACTAAATCTGAGATCTAGCCTACATGACTGATATGAGAGTGAAATCGAGGGGGGAACATAACCAGTACCTAATCCACTACGCTAAGAACAGGGGGAGAAGGTGGTGGACTGCGGCCACAAGGGGGAGTCCCAATCGTTACCAAGCCAAACCGCTTGGTGAAGGCGTTGGTGGCGCGAAGCCACTCGATGAGCGAGTCGAGCTTGTCAGTGAACAAGATCGAGGTGTCAAGGTCCCCATCATCGTCGAGGAGGAGATGTTTGAAGGGAGCCGTGATCAGGCAGTTGAGGAAGACGTGTGGGATGTCCTGGACATCCACCCCACACGGGCAAGAATACTCCACGTCAGGAATGTTTCTGGACTTGTAGTAGGACCCCATGAAGGTGTGTCCTGAGGCTAGGCGGGCGAGGGCGGCGGTCTGAGTGGCTGGTCGCTGAAGGGAAATGAAGCTGGGGTAAACGGTGTCGATGGCCTCTCGAACAAGGCCGAAGGTGTGGAAGATGTGATCCTGGGGGATGTGTTCCTCAACGTCTTCTGTGAAGGACTGGGCGAGGAGTTGCTTGATTTTGCGGGTGGTGACCCGTCTGGACTGACAGTGGTCCTGGAAAGAGGCCGGGATGTAAGTGGGGGGGTGGTAATAGAATGCCTTCTTGGGGGGTGGAGGACGTGCCACTTGTTGATGACGAATATGTGGAAGGCACAGGGGGCCTGCAGGACGTGGCGGCTAGCGAGCTCGTGGAGATGGGAGTGATACACAGTATGGCGATTGGGGTGAACGAGGGAGTCGACCAGTGCCCTGTTAGCGATGACCAGCGCAACATCTGGCGTGAGCAGGTGAGCTGGCATGTTTGCCATGGCGTCGAGGAGAGTGAGGGAAGCAGCATGGGCACGTTCCCCAATTGTGTGTTCGGGGAGCTGGATCGTGTACACCGGGGAGGTGTAGGGGGAGTCGGGTGGCATATACCTGGGGAAGATTTTAAGGTGGGCATTCTTGTGGTCGATGCTGACAAAGAGGACCGGTGTGCCCGTGAGGGCCACTGCTTCGAGGAGGGGTATGACGTAGTTCTCTTTGGCGAACTGGGGGGGGGGTGCCTGATGTCGTCTACAATCCAGGAGCGGGGGTGGTGTGTGGGGACACATGGGTGGATTATGGCAGGGGTCGGAAGGCCATGTGTGCGTATGAACTGCGCGGAGCGTTCGAGAATGGTGGGCGGGTTGGCCGGGGGCTTGTCGATAATGGAGTAGACAATTTTCCTAGTGGGGTGGGAGGTAAAGTAGTATGGGACCCTCGAGACATAAAGTTCGACAACCATGTTGAGGTGTGCATTGAGGAGGGGGACTCCAGCAAGGGCGTGTGTGACCCATGTGCGGGTCGAGCGAAAGGTGCCAAGGCACCTGTTGAGGAGCCTGTACTGGTATGAGTTGAGCTTAGTGCCATGAGTGTCTTTGTCTGTCCACCAGGTGGGGGCAGAGTACGATAAGATGGGGTGGATGGCGCCCAGGTAGAACCGTAGTGCCGTGGCGGCAGAGACCCCACTGCTCAAGTGTTTGATGACAAAGAGAGGAGCCATGTTGTTGTTGGCTTTCTTGAGGATATTGGCAACGTGAGTGTTGAAGGTAAGTTTCTGGTCGTAATTGACGCCCAGCCAGCACATTACTTCCACGACGTTGAGGCCTGGAAGAGGAGGAGGGGGTTTGCGGCCGTCCGGGAACAGCCACATGACTTCAGTTTTTCCCGGGTCAATGGAGATGCCGAAAGAGTTGGCCCATGCGTTGAGGGTGGCGAGGAGGTGTGGGATAAGCTCGGCGATGTGCTCCCATTTATTTCCGGTCCATAGTACGAAGAGACTGTCGTCGACATACATCAGGAGTTCCTCCAGATGTGCATAGGAGATGCCTTTGATCTTTGAAAGATAGCGGCGTATGAAAGGTTTGATATCACTCGTGAAAATGATAGCGAGGGCGGGTGAGAGGGGTGAACCCTGGGGGATGCCTTCCTCAATGTCGAATTCGTCAGAGACTATGCCGTTGACGTGGAAAGTGGTGCGCATGCCATCGAGGTATGCAGCGATCCATTGGACTAGGTCCCTGGGGATGCTTTTGCGGTGGAGGTGTTCTATGAGGCGGGCTCTGGGGATCAAGTTGAAGAAGCCTCAAACTTGACCAGGGCAATCTTCTTGTGGTGTGTGCATCGGTAGGCGCCGGCGTCTGGTGGGATCTTGCGGAGCTTTGTGATAATGTGCATGAGATTGGCTGATGCGTTGACAGTGGAGTGGCCTTGAAGGCACGCTAGTTGGTCGGGGCTGAGGTTGCCCTTCAGAATGTAGTACTGCATGTGCGATGCTGCCATGCCTTCGTGGGTTTTGGAAATGCACTCTAGGAGTGCGATAGGGTGGTACGACTTTGGTACGTCGTACGAGGGTTTGCCAGGTTTCTGGATGACTGGCGTGATGGTGGCCTTGAGGGGGCGTGGGTGAGTGGCAGTGGCCTTGCAGGCGTTTGCCAGGTGGAGCTGGAGATGGCATCTCTGGGTCCATGCTAGGTGTAGGATGCCGAAGCCGAGGCCGGAGGGTCCCAGGGCCTTCGAGGTGGAGGGGCCGAACACTTGTCTGCGAAGTTCCGGCATGGTGTATTGGCGGTTGGGCATAGTGGGGAGCTGGGGGATCCAGCTTGGGTAGGGGGTGGGGGTGATGTCGTCCCTGGAGAAGAAGGCCTTATGGAAGATCTTGGCTTTTTCATTCGGGTCGGAGACAGGTTCTCCGGTGAGCGGGTGCTTGAGCAGGGGGGATGGGAGTTTCCTCCTGCAATACAACGGAGGGGAAAAATTAACTTTTTGCCCACTTTTGCCCAGAAAAATTAGAGAAAGTGGCCCTTAGTATTATCCAGATCCAGCTAAAACCTAGGATTACATGACTTAACCTTGGGGTTAGGTATATCATCCTTGATGAGGTATGGCAAACAGGTGGGCTCAGGCTCAGGTTAGCACAGTTAATCCTAGGATTAGATGGAAAATCTCAGGATTAAGCTCATAATCCATGAAGAGCGGGCAAGTCTGAACTTGAATTGGCACATATAATCCCAGAGTTANATGGAAATCCCAAGATTAAGCTCATAATCCATGAAGAGCAAGCAAGTTCAAACTCAAATTAGCT
>KL198073.1:28314-57866 GCA_000697705.1 Botryobasidium botryosum FD-172 SS1
ATCTCACACCCCACTATCATTAATTTTTCTGGCCAAAAGTGGCCTGAAAGTTAATTTTTCGTCGTAGGTGGACTCGACAGGACCCTGGAAAGCCCTGGGAAATGTTATATGCTAGATCTCCTAATTTTGGGAAAAAATTCTGGATGTTATATGCTGGAAAGTCTAAAAATGGTGCAATTTTGGGCAGAGGTCTGAGGACTAATTTGGGCAAAAATGCCTATGTCTTATGCCAGAAAGTCTAAAATGCTTGGAAATGGGGGAAAAAATCCCAAAAAAACAAAAAAAGGGTAGTCTGGAGCAATGTCCAATCCCAAAACTCTGAAAATTTGGACAAAAAATTGACAATGTCTGAGGACTAATTTTCAAAAATTGGCTAATGTTATATGCCCCTGAGCTGAAATTTGGCTTTATTTGATGCCAATTTTTTCCATTTTTGGATCGGACATATATTAGGGCTTTCAGGGGTCCTAGTGTGACCACCGATGGTGGAGATGTTCAGGACGAAGTCCTGACATTAGTCTCCCTGGTTTGATCATAGTAGATTAGCTCCCTTCCTCTTGACCCTCTGTTTCCTCTATCTCATTAATCATGTAGGCACACTTCACTGCATAGTCACTCACATAAGCCTTAGGCTTTGGAGCTACCCCAAATACATGCATTACACAAAAAAAAAGAGAGAATGGTTCTCATTATCCTTTCATCCTCACATCCCTCACTCCTCAACCACTCCCCTTATCTCTCATACATACTTTCAAGTATAACCTGTAAGCCAGATAGCTAGTTAGCAAGTAATCAACCTATATTCAACCTCAATTATTATATCCTCACAATAGTGGCAGGGCAAATGGGTGAGTTTTTTGGCATCAAAATGGGGGGATGGGGAGCAGGAGGTCCAGAATCAAATCAGTCAGTGACTTATTGGCAGGGACAGTAATACATAACACACACTTTTACTAATAGTACACTTGAGTGGGAGAAATCAATGATGTGACACCCTCCCCTATGAGTTGCATCTGGGACCTAAATACTCTTTTTGCAGCCTATCTTACAATAATTCTTATGTTCATGCCAGGATTTTCTTTACATAGGGACTGGGGACTGGCACAGGCACACCCCACTGCCAATGAGAATTGTATGCTTATACAATATAGGGTGCATCACCAAAGCTGCTGTGGAATACTGTTGCTGTTGGTAGTGCTTTGTCAGTGTGCTGTTTTAGGCATTAAAAAAAGAGCTGACCTTCATCCTTTGCACCTTTACTACTCATATAGAGGTCCTCATTCCCTCCAGAAATGTGTTCAACCAACGAGAGACCAGTATCGATATCCATATTTCTCCATGGGGCATTGAAATTGTTCTTAAACCGAGAAATCTCGTTGCCCTTAGTGGCACGAAGTCCTGTTAGGTAGTTAGGATGTCAGAAGGCATAAGGCAGATTTTCTGTGGATGGGCCCACGGATATTCCCAATACGAGTGTATTCTAGGACAAACAGTGCACACTCGTTTACGTTTTTTGCCACTTGCAGGACAACACGTTCATCATAATCCTCCAGCGCAGTCCTGCAGACCAGATCTAATGAAGTGGACATCAATTCGAGAAGTTCGGATAATTCATCGTCTCGATCTTTCTTTGTCGTGGCAATCTGGTCAAATTATCGGTTATGGTGGATTGGATATTAAATCAGACACTAAATACCTCGTAGCCAGCGGAAAGTGCCGTCCATGCGGCCTTGACATACGGATGGACCTGAAACATCGTCAGTGGTAGGCCAAAACACATCTGAGTTTCCCTTACATCGGCACATGTGTCAGTCATTATGATGAACATAGCGACGGAGCCCATAGCCATTTGATAGGGCTTTTGTAGCTCTTTCATGGGCCTAACATCCTTGGCGGCGCTCTGGGTTAAGGGAGCGGCGAGATCTCTTTCCTCTTTAACCCCTGGTGTGCCCTCTTCGGTTTCAGTCTGCTGTAAGCTAATGCCTAACGCGCCCAAGACCTTGATGATTGCATCTTCGGTGCTGGAACCCGGATCATGATATCTGAAGAGCTAGATATTGAAATATCGGTTTTAAATCGACCAAGTAGACCAAGTAGTGTGCTTCGTACCATTGGCAAATACTCTATAGCACTGTCAAGCACTGTGCTGTGGGCAGCATTCCAGATTTCTGCCCCATGTTGTTTCAAGTCATTTGCAAGGCTGTTCGAGTCTTCCGTGATCGCACGCCCAAAAGAGTTATCCCAGTTACGAGGCGGCAACTGACTCTCAACCTGAGGTACGACTGATAAGCATAATCAGAGGGAAGAATAAGAGAAACTCTCACGCTGTGCTCGGCCAAAAATGTGTCCAGGCGTTCCAATATAGCTTCGATGTCTCCGGTAATCGTAAATTGGCGAAGGTAGCTCTCGGAGCTGTCAAGGCTTGCCCAGGACCTTACGAAAGGCCGAAACACGGTCCAGCACCTGTTTAAACTAGCCATAGGCTTTGACTATCCTGGGACGTGGCAGCAAATTACATACACATCGAATGCCTCCAGCGCCGCGCTCAGTTGGTCCGGATTTTGGCAACGCTTGATTTCGTTGAAGATGCTTTCACAGTGGCTTCTTAAGATCTCAACCTTTCTCCTGCGATGCACAATTAGCTCTGGAAAGATTATAATCAAACAAATGCGCTAATTTTCGTACTTGTGGTGTTCAATAGCTATCAGTTCTCTTGTAATTTTTTGCATTACATCGCTAGTAATGGCACGGGAGGATGCTTCAGCATCGTCTAAAGTGCCCAAGCTCTCGATGGCTGACGGTTTGGCAGTCGAATGGGGATCGTCGATTTGGCGTACCACATAGCGAGTTCCTGTTCCTACTTCCAGTACCGCGAGGACTTTGCGATAATTGACATCTCGTTCAGGATCCAATTTTTGCTGATTAAGCAGCTATGAAAAAGAAAGTGAGTTGGATGAAACTGCAGAGGGGACAAAGCGCAAACAATCTGCAGTTTCTTCAATATATTGCCCATGGATTCCTCGTATGCATTGCGCCATTTTTCAGAATCATTCTGTCGCTTCAGCTCTTCCCGAAGTACATCCATGTCCCTCTCTTGTGCTAATGCAAAGCTATCAGCCCATTGGGGTCCCGTGCTTGATGCCACCTAGATGCGCGAGCGAAATTGGTTGGGAGGAAGCATACTGGAGAGATTGATATCGCTCACACCCAGTTCGGCGGAATATGCGTCTAAGCGCCGTAGCTTCTCTTTAATGGCAATGTCGATGTTGAACTGATGAACGAGGGATCTGTAGCAATCCAAGTTGTCCCAACGGCCTATGGAAAACTGAATTTCGTCCTTAAGCCTGTCAAATCTAAGATCAGTTTGTTGAATGAGCAGTAGTGCGATACATATGTCACCCAGTGAGGCCTTCGTTTATTTCAAGTTGGCCCGCGCCTGAAATAGCATCCAATATAGCTTCACCGTGTGCGTACAATGTTCCACGCTTTTGCCTACATGGTACTAAGCGTGAGCCTGGTGTACGAGGGTATAACGAAATCGTGCAAGGTGTGCGCACATATGGAAGCCAGGAACCAGCGAAGGAACCATCCGAAATCCAAACCTCTGGATGAGAGCCATCTCTGAGACATTTAGTTGGTTATTTCCCAGTTCGTCAGAGTAATGGGCCGAGTTGTGTTGCCCCCTTCGGCCTTGAAGTATCCGGTAAAGGCAGGAGCCAAGGCAGGAGCAAAGACATCCCATCTCCCCGAAGAACGAATATTGACTCAGCTAGGATTACTTCTGATATAGAGGGGTACTCACCGTGACTGGTATGGGCAATCGGAGCGCTGCGTCAAGCTCATTGGAACACAAGACTCCACATGACCCCCACACACAACGCGGCAGGTGTGCGGTGGGCACATTATGTAATAGCTCACCGGTTATGCTGTTATGCGTATATCCGCACCTATGAAAAAGGAGTTGTGCAAAAAGGGCAGAGACGAGTCACGACCGACATAATCAATACCATTAGCTGGGCGCCCACAGTACATGGTATGTGACCCAGATGATAGATTATGCCATGTGTCAGAATGAGGGAGATTGGGGTGAGTGGAAGACGTAGAAAAAACGGAATCACGCACGCTTCACGGAGTCGCACGCCACCACACATCGCACGTCCGGATCATGGACCTCGTTTACACCCCGCCCGCCGAAAACGGACTGGGGTGAACGCTCGGAGACAGGGAGGAAGAGCTCGAGGCAGGGGTTACTGATCAACAGCTTGAGAGCCCAGTGATCCCCGATCCAGAACGTTAACACAGCAACTCAAGCAAGTAAGCAGGCAGGCAGGCAATCAAACAAGCAGGCTGATCAGTCCGCGGCGCTCTGTTTTCTTTATATGCGCTGCAGTGCAGTCCGTTGCGCAGCTGAATACGGTCCAAGTGACCTCTAATCTCTTTCCCAGCACAACCTCAAGCAACTGTGTAGTGAGTATATCAACCACACGCAGTGGAAAAGTATATACGGCGGACCCTGCTCCGGCCCTTGACTTCGCCACCAGCAGCATAGTGACAGCGGACGACGACAGGTGGTACTGACGTAGTGAGGCTTCAGATGATACAGCACACAGAGACACGAGCGCCTCGAACCGCATAGTCCACGAACCTCTCCTCGAACTTGGACTGACTATGTGCCAACTCGCTCTCAAAGAACGCGGGCCCAGACTCAGGGAGAGGGTTCGTGGACATTGCCGGTCCGGGGGATTCGCGTGCCGTGTTGCCTGAAGGCCTGAAGCTTCAGTACAAGTATCACCTGTGTCCTCGGAGTGTTGTTGGGTTGCTTGATTGCCATCGTCGTCCACCCCGTCGGTGATGGCGACGTCAGGGGCTGGAGCGGGGCTCGTTGTATGTATACACTTGGCCACCGTGAGTAGTCGGAAAATCAGAGAAAATTTAGTGTTATCGATATCGATGGTCGACCAGGCCGTTGTCGAGTCATTTCAATGCCAGAGTAGTATGTAGATGACTGGACGAAGTCCTCTTGTCTCGATGGGGGAGATAAGATATAGCTTCGAGCTTGTGTTTTGCTTTGATTGGAAGAAAAAACTTCTGCGGTATGTGACACGTGCACGGGTCTTCGGCCGGTGCCGGTGACCGTTCCGCTCAAACTTCACACCGTCGAGAGCGCTGCACTGGTACGCGACGCGCCTAGCTTCGGATTCCGAGTCCAACGAGCGCGAAGGCGCAAAATTACCCAGGCGTTGGGACTCGGGTATCATAACCCGGCCAAGCAGGGATAACAGCGCAGGAATCGGACATCCGATTCTAGTAACGCTAGGGGCACGAACGGCTCGAGCTCGAACGCTCATGATCAAGCCTACGGGTGGCGCTTTTATTCTCTAAATCGGGGGTAATGATATGTGTCGGAAGTTGTGGGTGGATTATGGATGGAGGATGTAAAAGAAAGAATGTCACAGGGTCATCAGGCTCACCAAGTACCCAGAAGAACATGAACAGAAAATAGACGAATGCTTAATCAAGGATGGAAACAGAGAAGAGCGCGAGTGAAGTGTTGCCGGTGAAGACCCAGTACGAACATTGGATAGCAGCATGGCAGCCCAAGCAACCCAGGGAGGCAGGCAATCAAACAAAAAATCACGATCGACGCCCGCGAGCCACCATTGACATCCGAGTATCCAAATCCGAAATGGTATCCGTGTATGTATGTGCAATTGCCTAGCTGAGTTTTGCATGACGCGATACTGAGCGAGTAGGAGGGGAAAGAAAAAGCATAGAAAAAAGAAAGATCACAGAAAAAGCGGACGGAAAAATGGGACATGGAAAATGGAGATATGGGAATGGCGGTGGCGATGGGGGATGGATAGGGGAAGTGAGAAGGAGAGAGGAGGATAGGAGTGTCGATGTGAAGTGCGGATGGCGGTGAGAGGGGGTACCGGCACGAGGTGAGCTTGCAGCGGCTGATGATGGCCAGATCGAGACCATCGCGGAGCGGAGCGAGATCCGATATCCAGTTCACAAGATCTCGCACACACAGGGAGCTCTCCTACGCAGAGTGGGGTGGGGAAAGGGGTGTCGAGAATGAAAAAAATAGATAGAAGAACAAGAGGAAAAAAAGTAGCCAAGTAAGGCCGAAAGAAAAAAGAGACAGCCCAAACTCAGACTTCCTCGCCGAACTTCGTCTTGAAGTAGTCCTTGAGCCATTTCTCGGCAGCATAGTGCTGGACCTTGACGACGGCGAGGAGGGCGGAGATCTTAGCAAGGGCATCTGCGGGGGAGAGATCGGTGCCGGCATCCTCATCGCGCAGTTTGCCGTAATGCTGCATGCGCTCGCACGAGTGCTGGACCTTCTGGATGCCGAGAGCGGCGGAGGAGCCCTTGAGGAAGTGACCCAGGGACGAGAGGCTGGCCAGGTCCTTTTTCTCGCTGTGGAGCCAGGGTGGCGAATAGGGTGAGCAGGGTGAGTAAGGTAGGGAGGGAGGGGCAGAGACAAAAGAAGGCGGACGCACAGGGCAGCATCCATTTCCTTGAATTTGGCGACGGCCTGCTCAAAGTAGTTCTGCATGATGCTTATGGAGAATTCGTGGTCGTCTTCTTCGTCCATTTCCAATATTTGATTGAATGTCTCCCAGTCGATGATCTCCTCCTCGCCATCCTGCGGGGAATTTCACAAGTATGGGGTGGATCAGCTATCGATATCGGGATATGGAGAGAGATGGAAAGATGGGATCGCACCTCGTCGGCAGCCGCAGCGGCGGGGGGCGTGGCAGGCGGCGGTGATAAGCGATCGTTGGTGGGGGGCGCCGATCGTTGGACGGGGGAGGACGGTGCGGATGATTTGGCGGGGGCTGGCTTCGCAGCAGGCGGGGCGATGGGCGGGGCCGGGGCCGGTGCAGGTGCGGGTTTGGCCGATGCGGGCGCGGGGGGCTTGAGAGACGAGGACTGGGGCGCGGCGGTGGGTTTGGCGGGGGAGGAGGGCACCTTGGGCTGGACGATGGGGGAGGCGGAACGGGAGGCCCTGTCGACCCGGGCGCGGTCTCGGTCGCGGTCGCGGGGGGAGGCCGGTGCGGGATTGGGCGTGGACTCGCGGCGGTCGGGGGCCGGGGGTGGGTTGGACCGCGCGGAGCGAGCCATCTGGGAGGAGAATAGACGATGCAGCTTGGGCAGCGGACGGGGGGGAGACGCGCGGACAGGCGTGGGAGGGGGACAGACGGCGCGGGGCGAGCGTTGGGATCTAATGGGAATAGGAACACGATGGACGCATGGCGCTCTCGCTATTAGTCTCTGGCCCCCGTTGCATCCGCCCATTAGCCTTGCGACGTTCTAGCCCGCCCGCCCCTTTCGGCCATGACGTCATCCCGCGTGCCATCGTGCCTGGCCATCACATCACGTGATCCCTGATCCGACGATCACCCCTGCTCGGACCTCGCCTCCCCGAGCGTGCAGTACTACTCACCGCCGCCCATCCTCGCGACTCAAGTACTGCGCGTCCGCACGTCAAGGAGGGAAAAAAAAAAAGAAATGGCCCCCCGAAACGACAGCGAGGCCCAGGTCGCAGCGGATCATGACGCGCGAGCGGCATCTTTTCCGTCGAAGTTCTTCCATCCCGTTTCACCTCCTTTTATTCGAATATTAAAATATTCCATAACGCTGCGTCCCTACCATCTGAAGTTCTTCCATCCAATACAATTCCCCATCTGCTCGGCCTGAGCGAGCCTGGTTAGTAAAATTGGGGGGCGCGTCGTTGAATAGCATGGAGCTCCGACTCCACACCGAATCAGTGCCAGTCGCTCAACCAGGCTATAGGCCATGATCTATCGACCGAGTCTCGAGCCTGCCCCTCAGGCCTCTCCCGCAGCAGCACTAGTACTAGTAGCACCACTCCCCTCCCGACACATCCAACAACCCCGTAAACAAGACATGCGATATACGTACATCTACCCCATCTAAATCCGCGACCCCACCCAAGCATCCATAAATATCTATACCCCTACTAGTGCTAGTAAGTAGGAGTTGCTGCCGCTCTGGGACAGATCTCGCGACCTCGAGGATGGCCTAAGGACCCAAGATCACAGATTCGTATATACTGGGCCTAGCGCTGGGAGAGACGATATTGTGGTCTCGACGCGTCGACGCGCCTCTCGCTTTGTTCTGACTAGCACTCCCGGTAGCTCCCCGTCTGGCCGGAGGTAGCACATAACACCCCTCGTGCAGGTTGTTCGTTGCTGTTCGACCAGTAGGAAAGCTGCTACTCGGATCCGAAGTTTCGGATCTGTCTCGGGGTATACCGCTGCTGTTCTCTTTCGGAGCATCCGAGTCAAAGAAAATACTACCATGGATGTCAAGGGAATGCATAGAGGTCAAGCGCATATATACACCCCGTATATACAGCAAGAGTAGAGTAGAGCAAGGCCGAGCATACGTACGTATTTCCACTAGGAAGTTCACAGTTCACAGGCATATGTAAATAAGCAAAGCACAAAACGGAAGAATAATGGGGAAACACATGCGCAATAAGGGAGATCGCGGTGGAATAAGAAAGAAATAATGGCAAGAGCGTTCAACGCCTTTTCCTCGGCTGTAGACACGCCAAAAAGAAGCAAGCAAGCAGGGAAAAAAGAGGAAAAGGCCACAGTAAAGGCAAGCAAGTGTTCGGTGTTCGTTCCTCACCACCAAAAAAGAGAGTCCAAGCAGAGAAGAGAATTTTTAACCTCTGAAACCAAGGGCGCATCGTGGATATTGAAACCGAGGGTTGCGCGCATCATCGTAAGTCGATCACAATCGCCGGATGATCGACGATCACGCAGCTGCGCGACTCGATCGACGTCGCGCACGCCTTGCCGCAGCAGTAGGCCCATCCTCCGCGTGCCGATCCGCGTTCGGATTCGGATTCGGAGCTCCGCCGTCTCCCCCAGAGCCACCAGCACCCGCGCCAGTAGTCGCAGATGACGGCCCAAACAGCGGCTTGTCCTTGTAATTCAGCAGGTCGTACAGCGACGCGATCTGGTCGCCCTTGTGCTCGAGCGTGTCCACCACTTCCTTCAAGTGCTCCGCCAGCACGTGCCGTTTTGCCGGGCTCGACGCGGCGTCCATCAGTTTGTATTGATCTGCCAGCTCGATATATATCCTATATATATGAAATAGTCGAAAGCGATAAACAGGTTAGGAGCTGAAGAAGGTCACGGAGAGAGAGGGATGGGAAGCGACGTACGATTTATAATGCGCAAAATCATCCTCGAGCTCTCTCACGACACGCGCCAGCACCGTCTGCGGCGGCAGCCGCTCCTCCTCCTCCTCGACCTCCTCATGCTCTTCAGCATACCGCCCGCTCGCCGTCCTGCGCATCTGGCGCACACCGCGCGGCGGCGGGGGCGCCCACTCCGGCTCCGACGCACGATGCCCGCGATCCCGATCACGACGTTGAGTCTGATTCGAGTGGGCTCCAGAGTGTTGCTCATGTCCTCGCCTCCGACACATCCCACACGTCCTCTCATCATGCGCCGGCGCCGAGAAGAACAGCCTCTCCAGGTGCTCGCCCCGGATTCTTGGGAACGGCGCTGAGATGTCCGGAGCGGGCGACGAGTGGTGTCGCGAGAGATGTCGCGAGGTGTGCGCGTGGTCGCGGTTGTGTGCGCGGCGGGAGGACGAGGAGGGGCCGGCAGGCGCCGAAGTTGGAGCTGGAGCGGGTTGATGGCGCTCGCTTGCTATCGACTGCGAGGCAGAGGCGGTTGGCTCATCCTGGATTTATGGTCGCTTGAGTGAAAGGTCGTTGAAGGGATACAAAAGAGTGTGCTCACAATGGTGACCGTCATCTGGCCCGGTGCGTCCTGTTGGGCAAAATATTCTGACCGCAATGACTGTTGGTCTTCGAGCTCTGCCTCTGCCACAGCCTCTGCGACCTCTTCAGACTATATGCGCCGTCAGACGTGAATTTTGACCAAGACCAAAAAAGCACTTACATCCATGTATCGGCGGCTTGGCGAACCGGCGGTGGCGCGGTCCGTGCGTTCCCCGCGGGACGGGGCGACCGGCTCTTCCTCCTGGGGCGTATACGTATGCGGCACAGACGCAGGTGCCGAAGCGCGCAGATCAGCGCGGGGCGATCGTGGGACGGGAGACGAAGGACCGGACGTCGACCTGCGGAAGTCGCCTTGAGGAGACAGCACGCGTAGCAAAGAAAGGCGCGACGACGGCCTGGGAGTGCCAACAGCAGGGGACGCGGCGCGCTGAAAAGAGAGATTGGGCATCTGTTGCTCGAGTGTGCTGGCTTGTTGAGTGCGCGGCGCAAGCTGTTCCTCCCAGTGCCCCTCTTCGTCCTCTCCCTCAGCTTCGACCTCCCCCTCTCCCTCCGCGTCGAATATCTCTTCCTCCTCGGGGACTGCGCTCAGGGCTCTCGCCTGCTCCTCTTCTTCCTCCTTCCGCTCTCGGATCTCGCGCCGCTTCTGCACGCCCTCCTCGACTTCCTCTTTCAGCCTCTCGACCTCGGCCGCCAAGCGCTCGACTTCCTCGCAGAGCATCGTCACCTCGTTGCAGCGCTCAGTGATCTCACGCTGGTCTTGCTCCCTCAGCTCGCGGAGCTCCGCGATAGTACGCTGGTGTTCCTCGAGCTCGGATGTCATGCGTGCGATTTGGGACCGCAGCCCTTTGATGAGCGCCTCCAAGGCTAACGCAAGCGCGGGACAAGAGATATTCAGGCGAGCAAGACAAAACGAACGCACGGAGAACAAACCTTTTTTCTCCTCGACAGCCTCCTTGTACCGAGCCTCCCACACCTTGGTGTCATCTGCGTCGCCCTCCGTGATCACGCTCTGCTCGCGCATCCGCTCTTTTCCCTTTCTCTCCCGCCGCTCTTTCTCCGCGCGCTCCGCCGCCTCGACTTTCTGGAGCCTCTCCACGCCTTCGAGCACCCGGGTGCGCTCTTTCACCACTTCGGCCTTGCAGTAGTCGAGCTCGAGCTCCAGTTCGCGCACCCGTCTCCGCGAGGATCCATTTTCGCGCTCCAGTTCGCGCAGGCGCACGGATAGCAGGTCGATAGCTTCGTTCACAATTGCCGCTGAAAGTATAGGATGTTCATAAGAAAAACTCCCAAGTAGGTCTGAAGGACTGGAACGTACGGTCGACTCCGGCGATAGGATCCCCAACGGCATAATACTCTGGATCACCTTTGAGAGGCGAACCAGCTGCGGAGGTCCAGCCCGTAACATCTGGTAAAGCTGCACCCGGTTTGCTCGACTTTTTCCGCCGATTATTCATTGAAATGTTCGGGTTCGAGATGTCACCTTTTGAGCGATTATTGTTCGTAGACGGGAACAGAGAATTTTTGGTCTTGCGCTCTTCTTCTTCAATCTCAGCGGCTAAACCCCTCGCCATTTTCTCAAACTGACTTCCACCGGTGGAAGAGGGTATAGGGGCGGGGGAGGCGCGCGTGATGTTGAAAGGCGGGTCGAGAGTGCTGGGGAAGCGGGGGGCAGGCCGCTGGATCATCGAGTTATCGCGTCCGGCTGGTTGGGGAGGAGCAGAAATGTTGATAGGACGTGGCGATGCGTACTGAGCTGATGTATTACCGTTGTTGTTGTTGCTATTGCCGTTGCGGGGACGAACAGGGCTGAACGGGCGCGGGATTTCGCCCGCCACACGGCCAAGCGCGTCAGTGAATCTCGAGTGGGTAGGCGTGTTCGGTTCGCTGCGACGGAAGCTCGACGCCACTGACACGGCGTCATCCTCAGCGGTTGCAATACTACGAGACACGTGAGCAAACCGCGCGTGTCGGTCAAGAGTCGCGCTACCGGGCATTTGCACACGCTCAGACTCGAGAGCGCGTTCAATCGTATTCGAGTCGTTTAGGAGGAACTCGTCACCACCTCGACGATTGCGAAGGATGCTCTAGAGTAGTGTGTTGTCGTCAGTAAAAAAAGCTTGTATAGATGGGAGTCTAGCGCGCCTTGCTCGATTTTCTTGATCTGCGTGAGTCATCACGCACGAAGCTCATTTTCTTGGTAGTCGTACGACTGTCATCGAGAAAGCTGATGTTTCCTTTGCCGCGGCCTTCGAGCAAGTGCTGTAGCTGGCGATCGGGGTCATATTCTGCGCCCGTTCGAGTGGGTGAGCGGCCGTAGCCACCACCGAGCCCAGCTCCCAGTGTGACTGCTGAAGCGTGATGGTGTTGTGTGGACATGGTCTCGCCCACCGCGAGGGATTCGTCTGCATCAACAGTGCGGTAGGAATGCATTTCAGGAGCGCGGTATGAATCTTCGTCTTCCTCGTGCCCGTACTGGTCGGGATCACTCTGGTGATGGCGTGATACAAAAGAGTTGAAGGCGTCGTAGTGAGAAACGTTGGGACCAGTGTCGTGGCGTGCGAACTCGAGCGAATAGTCGGCGGACTGCGTGCACGAGGAGGGCTCAAAAGAATGATTCACCAGGTTGTTCTGGATGTCATTTTCGAGCCGAATACGCTCTTCCTCCAGTGGGTCTCCTGGGATGCTCCACTCGGCCGGATTGGGCGTCGACGAGCGAGAGTGCTGAGCAGATGATCTGCGCATGATTTACAAATGTGGCGCTGCGTGCTGTAGACCGCGATAAGCACGAGGGATTAGAGGGGGCCGAGCTGCGACAGGCGGGGGCCCGGGGGACGTCGAGGACGGCGTCGGGGGGAGGACGGCGATGTTGATCCACAAGTGGAGGTTCGACAGCAAAAGAACGCGCGCTATGGAAAAACATCACGTGCCCTCAGCAAACATTTTCCCACGCTCCAAACATGGCCCACGCCTCCGCTTGAACCTCCACTTGCTCAAGCCCGGGCAAACGAAAGGCCCACTTCGATCTGGGATGGCTTTGAGCCAGCCAGCAATCTTTGTCGGCACAAGGCGCACTCAGATGTCTTGAAGCTTGAAAGCCTGGCGCCTCTCTCTTACATGAAGGAAAATTTTGAGGGAGAGATTTGCAACCGATGGTTTTCTACAAGACATCAGCCGCGTTTATTCTCCATCTCTGGGCGGACATGAGCTCTGTCATATTTAAAGAATCGCATACTTACAAGGCTCAGTACATCAGCGCTCAGCAGCCATCTACTTCGGTCATTTACCTTGAATACTTGCGGTACGCATATCAAATCGCCTCGTCCCTCAAGTATGGCACGCCGCCCACCGTGATTCTAGCATCAAGGAGAGCTCCCAGATCTTCGTCTTTCCGTCACTGCTTTTCATTGATAACTTTCTTATTTTTGTTGGATTGCGACTAGACGAGCGGTCTACTTATTAACCTCTTGTTGCGACTCTCATGAACAAGTCAGCATCTATGGATCCGATATCGACCTTCCTCGGGGTTCTTATGCCCTCTTCCACAAAAAATGAAGGGCCCAGCGGATATTATGGGTTTGGGGCATTCGCCAGTACCTCCACTGGCCCTTTGATTCGTTCCACCGCTTACTTGCCACCCCGGGTAAACCTATGCTATCCCATGGAACATCGCTATGGGGCCCCGGTCGTTATGCGCTTTATGATGCTCCTGAGCTGTCACCCATATAATAGCCTGCTCACCTTGTCTTGGCTGAAAGGCGGTTCTCACGAATTGGTCTAACTTCGATAATATGTTCATCATTAATGTCGGGTTCGCCACACGATCCTGCCAGATATTCTGAGGATAGTCGCGTACTCGTGTGCACGTACGACCCCGCAGCTGAAAGTCAAGCTGGTCGCACCCACCACACAGACAGGAAGGCGGCCTCTTGAAAGTCACCAGTGTTTTGCGGTTGTCTAAAGTCCAATCGTGATGATGGGGGCTTTCCCGTCCTGTGGAAATCGTCTGGAGAGACTGTGGCTCGGTAGGTTGTGCTGTGTTAAGTATTCGCACTTGAACGTGGCCCCGGGCTTGTGGGGGGTGTCTCATTAATATTGTTAAGGTCAAGCAGAGCATTTTCACTTATTGTCTGCTGTGATCGGTGCCCTTGGTGTTCAGAAAGGGCATCGCGCATACAGGGTAACGATACGCCCTCGAAGCTCCATTCACCTAGGGGAATTTATGGACTTAAAATCACCAACATCACACGGATTCGCCACTCTGCGATCGGAACTTCCCCAGGGGCTCACGGGTATCAATTACGGGGATATGAGGGCAGTGATGATGATATTCTGACATGGCACACTTGGACATGTAAGATCAGCTTTCTTGTTCGCAATTTAACTACTGAAAGCGCCTGGAATTCGATGGGATTAAATGTAACTGGGGACGAAAGCTTTAGTTGACGCCCGGTTATTCGCCAGGGCGGGTGTGTCAGGACCTTTTGGTCTACTTACTAGGCCAATATAGTGACTCAGTATTTCCGTATGCAGATTCGATGCGGTAGGTTCTTATATCCGGCTGGGTTGTACATTGGGGGTTGGAGCGTGCTTCGACCATTTTAGTCGAGCAGGTAAATTTGGTCGAACAACGGTCACGTATGTCGTCGGGCACGGTCGAGTCGTCGACTGCCTCGGCAGGAACTGGCAGGCCGCGAGGCGAGCCCAAATTGGAGAGGCAGGGTTATTGGCCACGGTATCTGGGATGCGATGATTGACCGTTGGACGCGTTCTGGAATTCGAGAGAGGCTCGAAATTAGCGCTCGTGCAATTCTTTCTTGTTTGCGACGCGTCGTGGACCCGCTCCTCTGGGCCAAGAAGGGGGAGTCCCTTGTTTGAACTCCCATTGCTTGTTTGATCAATATTGAGCGCGCAATCCATGACTCACGGGGCCATATAAGATGTTGGTTGGATGCGCGTATTACATTCCCACCCGCTCCTCCCTTGAGGATTTGCTCTCCGCTCTCATTTTCGCCTGGATATGTCTCAATCAAGTTCGGATTCAATTCTCTACGACGCAACTCACGCGATCCAAAACGATGACGGTGATTGGGAGGCTACCCAGCTGCAGGAATCCCAGGATCTCGACGGGGACGATGCTCTTGCTCGGAACGCCTGGGCCAAGCTCGTGCACGTGGAAAGTGGGAGAGTGTTGTACATCCCCAGCTCTCATCACACTTTCCAAGTAGGTCGAGCCCATTGCAAAGGCTTTTTTAACGACAACACCATAAGTACGCGTTGCACTTTTTTTTACTATTAGTAGACGCGGTCGAGCTCACAAACCATCTGCACCAGGTATCAACCATTGCAAAATATCGTGCATAAATGAGGAGTCAGACAGGGCGGTCCTTCAGGATAATTCCTCAAATGGGACGATCGTAAGAAACCTCCCTGGACGCAATCCCCCTGTCGCTAATATGAATGGGCCGGTAAACACTTAGATCAGGAAGACGTATGTGCACAGGAGAGCGGCGTACCTGCTTGACGGGGATGTGGTTTTCTTTGGACGAACGTGCCGTATGTACCATAAATCTATTGCCACCTGTTTAATCTCTGGCCGCTGACGGTGCGCGTTTAAAAATGATAGAGTATTCTTTCCACATGCTCAAGAACCGGCGGTCAAAACCTCCGCAAGACGGTATCAGTGCCGATTACCTGATCCAAGAAGAGAAGATTCTTGGTGCTGGTGGTTGTGGTACGGTGTTTAAAGGCCACGAAATCAGATCCCACAGACCAGTCGCCATCAAGCGTATCGATAAGGCTTCAGTTCAATCACTGAAACTTGTTGACAGAGAATCTGTTATCATGGAAAAGCTAGACCACGTGAGTTCCCAGACGGTTGGGTCGTATCTTCTGCTAATCGCTTGTGTTAGCCGAACATAGTGCAGTTCAAAGGCCAGTATGAAGATGACCAATACGTCTGTAAGTCATAGCCGTAACACGAGGAGAGTAATAGCCCGTGATCATTCTGTCTGCGAACAGATTTCGTTCTCGAGCTCGTTGACGGTGGGGACCTTCATGGTTGGATTAACAAGCAGCCAAGCAAGAGATGCAAGTATAAAACTAAAGCCAACGGTCGCGTATAACCCATGCTAACTCTCCTGTTCAAATGTAGTGCCAGAAGACATAACCCGGGCCATAATCTACCAGGCTTGCTTGGGTCTTAGCGTATGCTATTTTTCCTCTTCGTGATAGCCACTTTAAGTTTCTGAGCGGCCTTATCCCCCAAAGTATGCCCACTACAACAATGTTGCGCATCGTGATATAAAAGCCGAAGTTCGTGTCACAACTCTGGCCTTACTCTCGCACTTCAGTATCTAAGGACGCTTCCTTGTAGAATATTCTTCTCACAAAGGATAACCCGATCGGCGTCAAAATTGCCGATTTTGGACTGGCGAAGTTCACGTTTACGCATTCAGGCTTGAAGGTGCCGTCATCTACTCATGTCTCCGGAGAAGCAAGATGTCCTAAATCGATCTCTTCCTGCAGTCAGATGTGGGAACGCTGCAGTATAAGCCACCAGAAATCTTGCTGACTGGCCAAGGGACCTTCGATCGGTACGACACGAAAGTGGACAGCTACAGCTTGGGCGTCACAGTTTATGTCATGCGAGTGCGATAAACACACAACGTCTGGCTTTGGCTGACGAATCCCTCTTTAGGCTGCGCGGATCATATCCATTCAAAGTTACGCCGGATGCCTTGACGCCAAATGCGATCAGAAATCGCCGTCTAGATGTTAGACCCATCGCCGAGCTTGGAATCAGCTTGACAGGTATGCGTGATATCTCCTATCACCGGTGCTTCACTCTTGCTCATTTCATCTTTTTCAGCCATCGACTTTGTTGGGAAGCTCATGCACCATGATCCAGAGCAACGCATGAGCGTCGACGATGCTCTCCGTCATGCGTGGCTGTCTGGGTTCGATATGAATCGTGCGTCGTCCTTCGGGAGTGCTGTATCGGTTGGCACTGGAACAACAGCTTCGGCTCTCAGCGAGTCCCTGAATGCATTCCATATCGACCGCCATACCGAGCCATATCCAGAGACAAGCTCAGGTTACGTCGACCGGCAGCTTAACCCGCCCGAGCGGCCTTTGCAGGCGGTCCAGAGCTCTTTCTCCAACGCATCCGGATCGGATCTCTTGTTCGGCAATTCTTACGGCCCTGGTGGTGGATCTTCGCCCAGATCCCCGTATTCCGCCAAGTTCGCCGCGGCCGAGGAAACCATTGCTCGCGCCACGAAACGAAAGATGGCTTCGTCATCGCCCAAGGCGCCCCGTGGCTCAGGCTCGGAGAACGCCCCCGATGGTTTGGGCGATGTTCGCCCGCCGTCTGAGAGGCGCCGCTCTGCCCGACTTCGAGCTGCTGATGCAGCTCGCAGTAAGCAAGAGTCTTTCGATCGCAGACGACACCGACCGCGACCAAGGACGGAGCGCGGTGGTCCATCTTCGTGAAGGAGAACTGAAGCAGAGATAAAAGTAAGTGTTGGCTGGCCGATAGTGAAGCATCCAATCGGTCTCTATTTTTTCGCGTATTTTTATTTATTCGCATCACCACTCTGCGAACCATGTTTCTGTTCCAATCCCCCCCTGTTTTGTTTGTTGTTGTTGCCTTTCGTTCTCCCACTCAGCTCATCTTGTCTTTCTTTACTTTGAATAAATGTTGTTGCTGTCTCTTTCCATGCTGTGAATAGTGATGTGATTGACCATTGAATCTTGAAAATACATGGCGGTGAGTCCAAGGCACCGGATGCAAATAACTGCCGCTATTGCCCCCACCATACTCGCCGCTTCCACCTTGTACCCTCCAGAGTCCAAAGTCCAACCATGTCACACGCACACGTTCAAGCTGGCCCTTCATCAACCGCGGCCCACCCATTCAACGAGGCAACATACTATGACGACTACTCCGGTGACGAGGATAATGCAGGTGCAGCGAACTCCGAGCCAGAAGGGTCGGACATTGTCGACTCGGACGAATCCGACGATTTCCTCCCTCCCCGACCTGCCCCGCCGCCAGCTGTAGAGCCTACAAACAAAAAGCGAAAACTATCCCCACGAGAGGACCCAAATCGTCTACGCCAGAACGAACCTTTGCCCGAACCACAAATCCTCGAGCCCTCAATTATCAACGCGGAGCCACTGGACGAGTTCATGCGTGAAGTCGCGGACTGGATCCTCCAACATACCCGCGGGAGACAAAACATCGAGGTAATATCGTTTAATATTCTTTACCAAATGTATTGACGCGTGAAAACCAGCTCTGGCGCCTGTTAGATTGAGGCTAAAGTGGGATTGTTGATTGACACGCGCACAAGGGCAAGGCTGCACATTCCGGTCCAAGTGGAGACAAGTGCGACGCCATTCCCATCTCTCAGAAGACTTGATAATTCACATAAAAACCCACATAGTCATTGCTCCCGACTACCCAAGCGTTCGCTTCGAAGCTGATATGTCTGCGGTACGCACTGAGATTGTCCGCACTGCACGCATCTCACTAGTTATATTTTCAAATTTCACTCATAAGGCACAGCACGCGCACATAAACCAGCTTCTTAACAACCTTCATGCCAATACCATGAAGCCCGGTTATCCTCATGCACGCATTACCTACGCGCATACGCGTCAGCTCGACTCATTTTACCCCATGCCTGGCGGCGATGGATCGAACGTGAGGGTGACTACAGACGAAAAGACGGGCGAGGTTAAGGCGTGCGTGAATAAAATACGTGTCGCACACTTAAACGTGTACAGCCCAAAACGGAGAGTGGACTGGAGGATAAGCATTAGCGCTGAAATGCCAGGTAAATCTTTCATTTCTTTGTTCAAAACTGCGCACAATCATACTAAAAGTGTACGCCCAATCATAATCATGCTCAATCGTCACAATTAAAAGCACCAAGGCCAAGTGGCCCGCCTACCCATACTCGCCGGAAAGATCGCATTACATATACCCACCAGGCATTTCAAGTAGATCTCACTCAAGTCAAGCCGTCGCAAGCCAATTCATCTCAACCTGTGTGTATCAAATTCTTCTGTGCAATTGCCTTAAAGCGTCCTCATCTGGCGGTCCAGCCATCCGTCCTTCACGAACTAGAACTCGAGTTTCGGGACCCCCACGAGCTCCTGCGCGCAGCCGCAATGCGAGAGAACGATAGTACATTTGATGAATTAGTAAGGGTATTCATAAACAATACCAGGATATTGGTGAGGAATGCATGAGCAAGGAACGCGTTTGTAGGGGCTTTGGGTGGCTATAGCGGTGAACAATCCTTAGACTTGCGCCTTCCAGGATTGTCTTTTCAAGACGAATCCTGATAGACAATCATTGCTACAAGCATGTTGAAGCGAGGATCTCAAACGTTTGTAAAGTTCAAATACAGTGTCTCGCTTGTGCCATCGCCGGTTTCAAGACTCAAGTGCGATCGGGACGCCTCACACAGCGCAAGAATACTTTTCGCGTTCCAACACCGCTGTGGAACCCATGATCGTCAATGTTCCAGCAGAAAGCGGTAGTCCGACTTCATTGCTCGAAATCGAGCCGAGTCTATGCTGCGAAAAACATCCGTAAATGGTGTAAAGCTAGGCAACGGAGATGAAAGAATTAGATATAGATACAGCCCAAGGGCTGTTGTCAAATGCATGGGGTGGAAAGAAGCGGGATCGGGAGTCGATGGAAACTGAGATGCGAGTGACACGGGTGTGAGGTCCAGACACGGAAGAATCCAGCCGGAAAGATAAGCTGCCTTGGGAAGATGCGAGACACAAGTGTGTTGCAAAATATGAAGTTTCCCACCCGTATGCTTCAGCGACCCCGCACTTGCCCCCAAAAAAGACAATCCACTTTCCGCGATCGTTGATTCACTGCGATGAGCGAATCTCTCAGTGGTCTTGATCCGCCGGGTGCGTGGGAAGCATATAGTCAAGGGCTGGGCACCATACGCCCTGGAGAACGTCACGGCATAGCTGACAAGTATACGACTCACGGCTCGGGGTTGGAGAGATATATTCTCACGAGATTGATAGGCTCCGCAATCACGACATCGCCCTTCATACCTGTGGGCTACCGAGACAAGGAGATTCCCAAGACTTGCAGGATGAGAAAATTATGCTGGGGCAATGCTGTTACCTCTGTTTTAAATCAGAGAAATTCGAGTGGCCTCAAAGAAAACAGAACATACCGGCATAGATTCTTAGTGGATCAGGGCGCTTTCTATAATAAGTCCACCCTACCTTGACCTTTGGATGCAGAAATTTGAGCCTGTGACAGCAGATATCGCGCAGAGGTCCCAATCGGTAATGCGTGCCCAAAATGGACCAGATCGCCTGGATTCTTCAACTCGTCTGTACGTAAGATGTCTAGAGTCTCTTGGGCATATCCACAAATCAGAGCGTCCGATCGCATCGTCAGTCAAAAGGTGGGCCTGATGCACGTACTTCCAAATCTTCCTCGCGGCTGTGGAGTGGTGGGCGGCCCCAGGGTGGCCTTGCTATCACTCGGCGTCTCCGCGTGGCATCAATGAAATCACTATACCCGCTCAAGACTCGATCGAATTCCACGCCAGCAGAAAGCGCGGTGAAAATCTGCAGCTGACTGATTAAAGAACCAAGGTGTATGTATAGCGACACCCTCCGCCACAGACGAGACCGACGACCTGAGTTTAAAACCCCGATCATGTACACTTACATGACATGTACTATCAAATTTGAATGGGGAAACTTCTTGTAAGATCAGCCACGCTTCACATATATAATTGGCTGTGGAAGGAGTCTGTTTGTAACCCGCCTGGCTTGCGACAGGAGCGGCCATGGCAAGTGAGCATGTAATCCCAGCGATCGATGCAAAAAGACGGAAAATTGCGGATTTGTATTTCGAACCCAGTTCAACTTACCGCCACCGTAAGCTTGCATACCCCGAGTGAGAAGTGATGTCTACCACGTAGCGGTTCCCTTTGGAGACACATATCCGCTCCTTGTCCTTCAGAATCTGGAGCCGCAAAAATCGTACGCTGTTGTAGCGGACTATAGTGGATGCTGGTCAGCGGTGGTAGCCGCCGACAGCCGCCGATCTACCTCCGCACTTACATCCGATGTTTATTGTGACAAGAGGCCTTTGCTCATGATCAACGTTGCTGCCATCATGCCAGCGAGCATCCACGGTCGCGGAACCTTGCGAATCGCACTGGAGACACTCTAGAACCACGGTTATCAGCGGCAGACAGGGAAGCTCTTGTGTGTAACTGGCCTACGATCTGGATTCTGAACTGCGGCGGGCTGGTCTCCCATATTCGACATAGATATACAATCCGTACGCAAACGGTATGCATGTGCTCAACATGCCTAGTGTTTCGGAGCCATATTCTGTTCTCTCCGCAATTACACCCAGCGGGAAACTGCCTTTGGCGCCCATCTTTAATCGTAGCTTCTACAAAAAGCGAGCTTCTGCTTCTCTCTACCATCATTACTCTGCGAGATCTTTACCCTCGCCATCGAGGATCTTGATATTCCGAGAGCGATTATGGCGCCGGTAGCTTTTGCTCTCTCCCGAGAGATCGGCTTGTGTCTGAGGTCGAAATATGTTAAAATGCCACCGATCTCCAGCATCCACTGCCGACATCAACCCTCGAGGTCGGAGGTAAATCCTCACCTCACCTGCGGCTCTGCGGGGCACCGAGGCCTCTAGCTCTCATACCTTATTTAAAATAAATCTGGGGTGAGCCTCAAACTTTGCCACGCCCCAACCCTAGGGCCTCGCTGGTACGATTTGTGGCAGTAGGTTATTCGACGCATCTCGTGCCCGAGTCTCCATCCTCACACTTTCTTTTCGTGGTCAGAATTGTCTGATTCCTCGCAGTAGCCTTGCATATGCAACTCCGCTTTGATAAGTCGGTTTTAGGCACGACGACGCCTTGACAAACGCCTGGGTAACACTGCACTCATGCAGCCCACCCCATGCACCTTGGAAACAAGTGTGACGACCCGCTAGCCAACTCCACTGAGCTCCTCCCTATGGATGCGTGCCTCCTTTGATGCGATTGGCTAGCCTCGGGCTCTAGATATCACCCTGCACCTGGGGGAGGAACTGAGATCCAACCTCTGCCAGCAGTGAATGGCCATGACATAAAATCCTAGAGTTGCGAGCGGGATCACCAAACTGAAGACTTGTTCAAAACGGAGGTCCCTACATGTCATCCTGGACCTCTAGAACCTGTCGGACTACAGGCACCAGCCCAACTATTCTCACACGACATCTGACCTCGGTGCGGGGTGTATCTTCTCGATGCCGACATAGTTGGCCTCCACCTGGACTTGGTCTGCGTGGTGGAGCTAAGTATATCAACGCCTGGTTACCCCCCATGTACAGCGCTTTGCTGCGGACGTCACGTACGCTTCGGTGTACTGACCCTCCGCCGACTTATGCTTCTTGGAGATGAGCGGCTCAGTCATTGTGAAAAATAATCTATCGCAAATAGAGCCCCGCACGTTCTGCAAGTAGGTCGCTGAACTGATACTGATACTGGACATCGAGCAACAATCGGCGACAGCAGTGTCGGAGATGCGTGTACGCCTTGTGAGTCATCGGAGTTAAAATGAACTACGCGGCTGTATCTCGCGCTCGATGCCATTCCATTGCGGGTTTGCAAGGTCTCAATATCAATTCTAAGTGTCAAAGGGCCACGCTTATCAAGCCCCAAGTGGGTGTGTCAAAAATAGTCTGACTTTCCTTCAACGCCTTGGATCTATATACGGCTGGTTACTGTGCACCGGGCTCGACCACTCCATACAGTTGGGGATGGCGAGGTCTGACTTCATGCTTGTCTGAATGCTCAGCATCCGGGTTTGGTGAACACCGGGGGATCTCTCGTGTACAGGGGCTGGGCCTTGTAAAACATTTAAATAGTGCGTACCAGGCCTTGATGCGTATGCCAACCACATCCGCTCAGTGTTCGAGCCCCCTCCGGTAACCAAACTATTATGCTTGACCAGACGCTCAGACTGTTGAAACAAGGGTGAGACAAGCATGCCGCCGTGCAACAGTCCAGACGTCGATCACGAGTATATCACGAGTATCATTAATCAGTGAGGCGTTGAAAGAGGGCAAGGGCGCACCGGATACTTGCTGGATTTGGACAAGCTCAAGGAAGTGGCACTAGATTCTCTCCGAGCTAAGAATCTAGAGCTCCCCCAAGCCAGCAAGCAGGGATCGGCGTGGGGTAGTTGTCGATCAATGGGACAGCACGGAGCCAGACAACGCGGCCGCGGGGGTGATGATACAAAAGAGGCCTCCGAAATAATGTTTCCAATACTATAAAGATACAAAGGTTAGGCTGTGCGAATTCTAGGCCGAAGAGCTGAATACGGACGTTCTGCAGCAGCTGGGTGGGTTGTTGGGAATGAAGCCTTTAGCTGTCACACGCCTTAATTACTACCCTCAAATGGATATAACGAACCCGGTACCGATCAATGAAGAAAAGCGCCTGCAAGGCGCGGATACTCCGGAACCGCGGGAAAAGCGAAGGCACAATCTCCCCGCCGCCGCTCTCTGCTGCGTGTGAACAAAAAGCATGACTGTGAAAGTCCTCACTTCTGATGATTAAACCCAGGGTGTTTGTACGCGAGAATGTCATGTGACTCAAAAAGGTACGCGTCAGCGATAAATTAGTCGCGAGCAATAGAGCGGCAGTGTGGGGTGGGAACGCAGTACGATCGGAGGTGAAGAAGGAACTCGCCCGAGCCAAGGGACCCAGGTATCAGGATTTAGCGTGTAATAGATCTACACGTACTGAAATTATTCCGTTCGCTGCCAATCTGCAAGCGTCGTGTCTGAAACGCAGACACGAGCTGCATCAGAAACTCAGCCGCGTGTACGGACACGAAGCCCGAAAGCCATGCCCAAGCCTGAGCGAAGTCTAGCGCGTCGAAGGAAGATCCACGCAGGGTACAACACCTGAACCTAGGGAACACATGACCAGGATTTCGAAGCTCGAAGCTCCAGCCTGTCTAGCCTGAGGAGGGTCCGAAGATCGGGATGTTCGAAGCACCTGATTATGATTGAACTCCTGCGAAGGGGCCTCCAAGCCTGAAGGCCTGACGCTCCGTCATGCACTGAGGCGGTGACCACTTGTCCTGACCTTGAGATCTTGATCCCCTTGACAATCTTGAGGCTTGACGTACGGCTGACGAAAGAGCACGTGATGGGGTGGGTACTGAGCGGTCGTTGGCATGATGACGGCGACTGGCTGATTCACTACTAGGCTGAGGCTCGCGCAGGCTTCGGCGGCGTGGAGCAACTGCTTGCAAGTACTCCGAGTTTGAGCCTGATCACGAGTTGACTCAGTGAGTGGCAAGAGCAAGCAAGGATCGACTGCGATGAAACATGCACCTTGGCGCTCATCAACGGCGTGGCGGAACGCGGGTGTGCCGCCCCTTCCGACGCGCACACATGCAAACACCGCGAGCAACTGCGGGGCCGCCGTCTTCCGTCCTCCGTCTCCCGTTATCAAGGCCCGCCCACATGACCGCGAGAGTCCCGGGCGGCTGAAGAGTGTAGGGTGAGTAATCGAGAAATTGCGAGAGTACTTGTTGGCGCGCTGAAGCCTGTGGCGTTCTCCTATGCTTATCATTTCTATCTATCATGGATCATAACCTGAGAACTCACGCTATTTTAAGACCTAAAAATCCCTAGATCTGGACAGAGGAGAGCAAGGATTCCAGGGATGGGGGATGGGGGTGGGCGGGTGTTCGTCCCGTGTGGGGCTTTTTCCGGATCGAATCGGGGGGAACCTGAGACTGCCGTACTGCACTTGCCATGTACGACGAGAAGCGCAGCGTCCGGGGGGAGATACATACAGGGTCGCAGCTGCCTTTGCATGTAGTCTAAATTAACCGCGTGCGCAGAAAGCGCGATTCCCGAAGAGGGGAGAGGATGGTTGCAGTTGGGGTCTGGGCAGGTACCTATGATGGCCCTATGATGTACAGTATATGGTATAGCGATGCCACGCTCCCGAGTCGACGGTCCTGGGGGAACCCGCGCGGTGGGGTTGTGGATGTGTGTGGGATGCATTCAAGCACTATGCAAGTACTTATTTGGGGCCCGGCTCGGGCCGGTGTGTTGGGCTTGGGTTCGAGGAAATAGGCAGGACGTGGGTTGAACCCAAGTTGAACCAGCGGGCAGTAGGCGGTAGGGGAGAGGTTGAGCTACGGAGGGGCCGCTTGTCCTCCTCGAGGCAAACTAGCATGTGGCGGCTGTTATGAAGGGGCAGTAATATTAATATTCAAGGAAAGTACACTCATCCTCTCGCCTGTTCAAGCCCTGTATCAATTAAGGTGAGCCATACGTACGACTCCTTTGTGCGACGGTGTGCGCTGTGATGTCTGGAACACGTACCTGTAGCTAAGATAAACTCGTGTTCACCCGTGGCAACGGATCAAGGCCAGATGCCCACAAAGCCCATATTAACACCAGAGTAGTCGATGGGCCATACGTACCACTCCTTTGTACGACGGCATACGCCGTGATGATTGGCGAGAACATGAAGCTCGTGTTCGTCCGTGGCAACCCCTTACATAAATCAAAATACCCACAAGGCCGATATTAGCACCCACATCAGTCAAGTTAACTGCTAGCTCCAGGGAGGATAATCAAGCAGCAGCAGCAGCGGCGAGGGGGATCATCCGTCCTCTGCCAAGCGCTCGCAGGCCTGCCTAAAAACCGTATATGATAGAGGTGGCGTCGAATTCCGAATCCCCCGATGCAAGATGGTGTGCAGTGCCACTGGTTTATCGAGTCATCGCCTGTCATCGCACGTTGCATTGCCATTGCGCGTCGCAGTCCCGAGGATGATCGATGAGTACAGAGTGCTGGGCTTCATTTCAGCACTATGTAAATTGTCATTTGACGTCGACAGAGATGCTTAAGGGGGGTGAAACGGAGAAATCGTTCGGGGTGGCGCTGTGGGGAATGAAGAATGAAGCGAAGAGCAATTAAGATGAAAAAGGGGAGGGGACGAGAAAAGGAAGTCTCAGCCAGCAGTCTGAATCTCAGCCCGTCTCGTATAGCGTATAGCGTCCGCGGTACCTGCGGCTGCCTGCCTGCGAAGAACTTCGATTTTTTTGAACACAGACGATGACGATGGCGAAGAGATTGTGGGGAAGCATTGAATACTGGAGGCTAAGGAGGAGAAAAGAAGAAGAGAAGGCAGGGGTCGATCGGAGCAGTAATAGTATTACTACTAGCGTAACCCCGTTTTGTTTGGGAAACGGAGCTTCCATGACCACTGGGCGAACACGGGAGAGAACACTGGAACTGGAAAACTGGGAACTGGGAACTGGGGATGGATCGGATTCGATATTAATGTGATGGACGCGAGGGAAGTACAGAAGAGGTATACGTGTTCTCGTGTGACTCCATTCCATATTCCATATAAGTAGCACTAGTGGGGACGCGGGACGCGGTACCGCCCGTCGGCGCCATCCCGCGCACCAAGAAACCTCGGGGTTCTGGGAAGCACCGAGGGGCCAAGCGTAGGGGTCTTTGCCTGCAAACATATGTAACAGTGGCCTACGCACGTATGCGGTAATACGATCGATGATTAATGATTTAATGAACCCCCCCGCAGACCCGCAGACCCATAGCCCAGATCCAAGGAGCAGAATCGAAGTCAGAGGAGACGAGCTGTGGGCTCAAGTGAGAATTGATATTTCTGAGGGGGGGAAAGATCGTCACATAGTCATATACTCGCAGTCATAGCCAATGCCCACACTCGCCATATAAGGATAGCGAGGGGGAGTCATCACTATCAGTGATCACTGCCAGCGAGTTTGCGAGTTTAATACGAAAAAGAGACGCACGTGCATTATAAGCAAAACACCCCCTAAAACAGAAACGTGGTGGCGACCTTTGTTAATTTGTAGGTTCAAACAAGGGTTGTATAAATTGCAGCGGGCGCCGTAGGTAACTCGGGAGAGATGCTTGGCCAGCGGGCTACTCCGTGCGCACACTGCGGGGTTTGTGGTCAAGCAATCTCGGCGAAAGAATGGGACTCAGCTGCATATATCATCTTTGTAAATGATGCGCGGCGGAGGGAGGATCAGATGTCCATGTTCACGTCTATCGCGGCGTATCCCTGATCCTTGATCGGGGGCGGAGTGGGTTCGGTGGCGTGGATCTTGATGGGAGATTGAGAAAAGGGGGGGAAGGATATAAGCGGGGGTCATTTCCCAGCAGCGTCGTGCAATACTGCAGTGGTTAGAACGCAGAGCAATAGTGTACTAGGATAAGCCCAGTTTGCGATTGAGCTAAAAACGCGTCTTCTTCTTCGCGTCGTCATGAGTTCATGAGCTCATGAGTCGTGATCATTTCTGGTTTCAGTCTCAGCACGCGAAATCCAGAATCCAGGATCCGGGGACAGGCCGTCGGGGTGTGCTGCGTGTACGCGTGCGTGTGCGTGGAGGATTTAGGCGCCAGATTCGGAAGAATGCTGGTATGAATGGCCAAGGTGACGCTGATCAAGAAGGACGCGAAGGGCAGAAGGGCAGAAGGTAGGGCGAGGGAGGGGGGCGCCAGGTTGGAACGTCGAGGTACGAAGTGTGAAGAAAAGGCCCATGGCATGATCGCGGTGCGCAGTACGCAGGGGTGCGAGGGCCTAGACGAGAAGGGCTGGATTCGGAGAGGGGAGGAGAGGGTGGTGGTTACCTAACGATGGGTTTTGGGCACCTCTTGACTTTTAAGGAAATGAGATCTAGAACTCGATGCGAGGCCCTGGATAATGCGGAATGATAACACAGGCTCGCGCAAGGCTAATTGATACGAAAGCGGATGGTGCAGCCCATGTTGGTATCGCGTGCGGTTGAGACTGGGGGGCGTCGTGGATGGAGAAGAAACAGGACCCTTTGTGAAGCCAAGGACGCGCCAATTGGAGGCTGATGTGCAGCACCGAGACAGGAGCTCAGCTGGCCCGTGGCCATGGAGGGGAGAGGGGGCGACCCTCGGGTGAAGAGAAGGTGAAGAGAAGGTCCAGTGCGACCTAGATAGCGCTCCATGTACACGGAGACCCGCCCGCGTGCGGCTCCGGCTCAGCTCGGCGCTCCGTATACGTATGATGCGCAAGGTATTGCTGGGTCTGAACCGCGCGCGCAGAGGCTAGCGGATACTGGATACTGACTTGACGGCAGCTAGTCTCGGGAGAGAAGGAGAGGGAGAGAAGCAGGAAGGACGCGTGCAGATCTGGCCGCGCGTGAGCTGCGATCAGGCATGGCATGAGAGTGGGCAAGCAAGTAACGTGCCTGGGCGGCCGCAAGGCCTGGCTTAGCGCTTGGGGGCGATTCAAAGTCCGTCGACGCGTGACGGCGGGTGGGCTTCGCTTGAGATGTATTAGGGGGACAGTCGGAGGGCGATGATTAAGTAGATCCTGGTGAGAAGGGAGATATACCGCTGGGGGACCTCGGAAGAGCGGGAGAAAGATTCGGTGGAAGGTGGACCGGGTGGGCGCAAATGAAAGACAGGAGCACAGATCCCGAGAGCGCGTACAGAGTATGATGGTGATGGATGATGGGATTACTCAAAGGTAAAACCGAAGACGGCCGGGGTGGCGGCAGGGGCACAGGCTGTTGCGGTGGCGTCTGCAGGTTTGGTTTGGTATGCGAGAAAGGAGAGGCTGGCCCCGATTGGGGGGCACGCGAGAAAGGGAAAAGAGCTGGCAGTCGAATCGAGCCGAGACTATCGAGACGGGCAGGCAGCGCCCACTCGGTGTGTGCGCGCACGCAGCGTGAGACGCTCGCGGCAGCGGGGGCAGCGGGAGGGCTCGGAGAAGCGGGGGAAAGCAGCGAAGCCTGGGCGAGCTCGACTGAGCCGCACCTGCGCAGGCAGCCGCCGTCGCCCGCGTCGCTTTCTGGGCCCGGGAAGAGGAAGAGGCAGCGCTGAAAGGAGCGAAAAGGGCCGCCTCGAGGACGGTGGCCCCTGGCCTAAAAAAGCCAGCCAGCCCCCCTTTTCTCTCTTCTGGTTCTCGTTCTGTGGCCCACTTTTGACTTTTGCGCGCGCACAAGCAAGCCCTCGCAGCAGAAAAGAAAACAGCATCCTCCGTGCTATTCCTGCTGTTCCTGCTGGGCCCAGTTGAAGTGGACATCCAAGTTGAATCTCGGTCCCAGCTCGCCTCGCTTCTCGCCCGCTATATCTTCGTCTTCTCCGCGTCCCTCCATCTCCCCCACCGGAAACCGCAAACCACGAACGCCAGCGATGGAAAACGTACGGCCCTCCTCCTCCGTCGCCCCCGCCCCCGCCCCGTCACACGACGCCGCCTTCGAGTACGACCACCAGTCGCGGAAGCGCAAGGCGTCCAGGGACGACGACTTCCAGACTGCCTGTACGTCGCACGCCCTCCTCCCATCTCCCATTCCCGCTTCATCTCCCTCCCCAGCCGCCGCCCCATCCCTCTCCTCCCTCTCCGGCGCAACGTCCATCCGGGACGACCACGCCCGCGATGCTTCCATGGGTGGCATCTGCCAGTGCGATTCCTACGCTTCCGCCGCGTGTGTCTCTGCTCCTGAGGCGCCACGAACGCCCCAGCCTCGACCCCTGCACAGACCTCCGCTCTCCCCCTCCCCCACCCGCATCCACTGCGAGCCTCAATCGAGCCTGCACGACATCCTTACGACACCTTCATGCCCAGACAATGTCGGAGATCCATCGCCCCCCGCTGCTGATAATAACTCCCCCTCGTCC
>KL198073.1:58139-203909 GCA_000697705.1 Botryobasidium botryosum FD-172 SS1
CTCCGTCTCGCCTTCGCCCCGCCCCCCCTCCCCGCGCTACCCGCTCCCAACTCCACCATGGACCTCGATCGCGACTCGCGCCCCCCGCAGACCTCATCTGCTATTTCCCCAGTCTCGGTCCCAGCTCAGCTGAGCCCGCCCCCCTCGCCCACGAAACAAAAGTCGGCAACAGGGTCGGCAAAAGGGTCTTCCGAAGGCCTCCTCGTCGCTTCTGCTCTACACGCGACCCACCCGACCGCCTCATCTGCGCTCCAGGGAAGCCCGCCCCCTCCTCAAACGGCGGTAGGTACATCAGCGGAGAAACCGCTTGCGCTCTCATTAAAACTAGGCGCATCAACTTCTGACCTCTCCTTCTCCTCAAATGACCTCCCCTCCCCGTCATTCTGCCCCGTACCGCCCCCTCCTCCTCCCACGCCCGTTCTCTGTCACCCATACCAGTCTCTCGCGCTGGCAGCATTGGCACCACCCCACGCCCTTCCGGCGTCGCTTTCCGCGACTGTCTCCCACCATACTCTTATCCAGCCCCATATCCCATCCCTCCACCCTCTCATCACCCGCGAGACACTAAAAGAGCTTGATCTAGAGGCTATCCTCCGTAATCCTCAATTACGTGCGTGCTTAACTTATTTTTTCGCATTAAAACTACATATTTACACTATTTTTTCATATAGGGCATGATCTGTTGTTCGACCCCGGCCTCCAATTCCGGCCCACATCCGGACGGCGCAAGCGCGACGCGACGGAAAAGTACTGGATAGCGGTGCAGCGCGAGGTCGAGGAGGGGTGCACATGTACGTGCTTTGATGACGTCGGGCACGTATACGAGTGCGTCTGTGCGACGAGCAGTTGCGGGATGAGGGCGCCGGTGACGATACGGATGCCGTCGAGGATCCCGCCGCTGATCGCGGAGTTGCTCGAGGTGCTGCTTTCGGTGATCTCGCCTGCGCATCCGCCATCTCCGAGTACGGCATCGGCACCGCTGCCTTCGCCAAATGGGCCTGCTCCGGCTCCGGCTCCGGTTTCGACTGCTGCTGCTGCTGTGAGCACGACGAGCTCGAGTTCGAGCGCTCAGACGAACCTTGCACACGCAGCTCTCCGCGCGGCGCTCGATCCTGTACTGATCTCGCAGGAGCTCTCCCACGGTGTGCTGGATCCTGCCTCGCTGTTCCGCTACATCGGAGATACCCTCAAGTGCCACTGTGCCCCGATGAGAGATTGTCTCGTGGAGCGCATGGTCGAGGTCGCGAGTACCGAGGGTGTGGGCAAGAGGGGCGCCGTTAAGGCGCTCAGGATGTGTTTTGAGATTTTGGAGCTGATGAAATTGGTTAGTTACTCGGCCTCCCTTTCATTCTCTCAAAATTTTGACATTGACATTGATTTATTTCATACTAGGATATCGCCAATCATCAGCTGCAAGCTCTCCGACCGTACCTCCTGGAGACATCGGTTGACTTTGAGCTCAAGACGTTCCACGACCGGTACGAGCGCGGTCTCATCACGCTCCATCAGACGCGGGACTGGCTCCGCGCGGCGCACAGGCGGCTATGCGAGTCGGCGATTGCGCGCAAGGCACCTAAATTGCGCACAATTAATCTCGCGCTTTGCGAGGGACTTGTGGAATTGGTGTTTGCACCCCCTGCATCGCCCACGTCGCCCCCGCCTTCTCCCACCCCCTCATCCTCTTCTTCATCCTCCTCGGGTTCTTCCGTGTCCGGCTCCGGCTCGCACCGATCGCCGCTAGTCCTGCCGCCCGGGTACCCGGAGACGTTGTACCTCGACCATTCGCGTCTGACGAGCCTCATGACGGACGCGAGCGACCTGACGGCGCTCTACATGCTCCTCCTGCTCTACCGCCAGCTCGTCTTCTCCACCGCGTCCGGAACCAAGACAAAGGCGCGGATCGAGGACCGCGAGATCGACAGGGTGAAGCGCGAGGTGTGGGAGGTCGGCCCCGCGCGGCTCGGGCTCTGTTTCTTCAAGGGGAACGGGAGCGGGAGCGGGGGACACGGGCATCATCATGGCAAGCACTCGACCTCGTCCTCCTCCTCGTCTTCGTCCTCGAGCGCGGGGAGAAGTGCGGTGAATGCGGGCGGCGCGGTGGTGGTGGACGAGACGGTGAAATGGCGTCGGGAGATGAAGGATGTTGTGCTGCAGGTGGCCGTGCGCGCCGAGGAGGCCCGCGAGGGTCTCTCGGCCTCCCGGTCCACCCCCTCATCCTCATCTTCTACGTCCGCGTCTCTTTCTGCGACGGGCGAGTCTGCGGCACCGATCGTGCCGAAGCAGGAGACGCTCGACATGCTCGACCGCTGGACCGAGTCCAACTTCAAAAACGGATCCCCGATCCAGAAAATCATGAAGACGCGCTTGAGGAACGCGGTGCTGACGGTCGTCAGGGAGGGCGTCCTCGGTCCGTCGGCCGGCGCCGGTGCTGGTGCTTCTGCCTCTGCCTCCGCCTCTGCGAATGCCAACTCAGGTTCGGGTTCGAACGACGGTGGATCGTCTTCTCCGTCCTCTGCGGCGGGTACCGGTCTGGAGCCACTCATGCCGGAGATCCAGCACCTCGGAGAGCGCATGACGAAACTCGTGCAGTTCCACTCTCGCGTGTATCGCGGTCTTTACGAGGCTGACGGATTCTTGGAGTGGTGAACGGGCCCCAACGCGCATCTATCTACCCATCCCTCCCCCCTCACGATCTATCGAACCAAAGTCGGAACTAGACGGGGCGGCGGCGTCGTGCGATATTCTTTATATCTTTCTTCTTTAAAGTCATAGTTGGGCGGGAGGCAGATTTTTTTTGTTTTATTTCTTGTTTCTCTCTCTTCTTTAACTTCATATCGCGCTGATGTCACCCCCTCTCTCGAACCGACGACTCACGTACTCCCCACTCCCCACTCCCATCTTCGTAGTCATCCCAGGCTAATCTTCTTGTTTCCTCCTCCCTTATTTTTCCACCTTGCCTCACCCACACTCTCCCTTTTCTTGACCTTTCTATTTCTTGAACTGTTTATCGCCTTTTTTTCTTTCTTGTCACACTCTCACTCTTCATCTTTTTCGATGACTCCGCATCGGTCTTCATGTCTCATTTGTGTTTTTTCTTGCATCGACGCATTGTCGTCACCCCTTTGTATACCCAACCCCCTTTTCTTCTTCACCTCCCTCTAATGAAAATTGTATGCAGTTAGTAGACCTTTTTTACTAGTATTTTGGGACACACGATCTTTGAATTTGACGACCTTTTCAACTTCTCCAACGTTTTCTTGCTCTTGGACATGGGCGAGAAATCTTATCGAGTGAATGAAAAGAAACAAAAAGATCGATCATATTCTCGTGCAGAAGACAAGACTTAGCGAGTAAAAGACAAGATTCGAAAAAAAACAGCAGACAAAGATGAACTACGAGTCGTCGACCAGCTTTCCTTTGCCTTTCCCGCCCTGAGTCTGAGTCTGAGTCTGAGTCTGGCTCCCGCCTTCTTGACTCTGAGCCGCCGCCGGCTTCCGCGTAGGCTGCCTCGAGTAGTACTCGGCGATGACCTTGGGGTTTATCCGGTTCAGCTGCTCTTTGGGGAAGATGCGGAGCAGGGACCACGCCAGGTCGAGCGATTCGAAAATCGTGCGGGATTCGTACGGACCTGGAGCACAAAGCACAACGCAAAACAACAACACACGCGTCAGCAGGCGGATCACACGGCGAACAGCGGATGAGGTGCGATGGGCAAGGGGAGGGGGAGGGAGGGGGGAGGGGAAGAGTGTCGCGCTTTGAAAAATTTCCAGGGAGCAGGAGAAGAGGGGCTACACGGTACCTTGGCTGACGAACTGCGTCTCGAACTTGTCCAAGAACTCAAGTGCGAGCTTGTCCTCGGGCGACAGCGCCTCCTCGCCTACAACCGCTTTCATCGCAGCCGCATCTCGACCAATAGCGTATTTCGCATACTGCACTCGCAATACGGTGACAAACAGAGAAAAATCATCGGTCCGGTCAGCCCTCGCACTCGCAGATAAGGAGACGGAAACAGGAAGATGAAAGATTGGCTGACCAGCTGATTCGAGACGTCACCGTGGTCCTTCCTGGTCAACTTCTCGCCGATGGCGCTCTTCATCAAACGCGACAGGGACGGCAAGACGTTGATCGGAGGGTAGATCTGCTTGTTGTGCAACTGACGATCAATGAAAATCTGGCCCTCCGTGATGTACCCTGTCAGATCGGGGATGGGGTGCGTAATGTCTATGTGGGGGCAGAAGGGCAGAAAGGAAGCGCGGTGTCAGCGCCCAAGATTAACGAAAAAATATCGAAAGGGGGGGGGGATGATGATAATGAAATGAAGTGGTAAACAAACCGTCGTTTGGCATGGTGAGAATGGGAATTTGGGTGATTGAACCATTTCTTCCCTCGACACGTCCGGCACGTTCGTAGATGGTCGACAAATCCGTATACATGTAACCTGACGTAAAATGCGTTAGCAGACACACGTGCCGGCTTATGCGCCGTCAGCATACCAGGATACCCTCGACGACCGGGCACCTCCTCTCGGGCCGCAGACACCTTTAGCCAACAGGCTTTCAATGAATTTGCTTAAACACATCAAATGGGCGACTGATGCTTACCTCACGCAAAGCATCGGCGTAGGAAGACATGTCGGTCAAGATGACGAGCACATGCTTCTCAAGCTGGTACGCGTAGTATTCTGCGGTGGTCAGCGCAAGACGCGGAGTGATGATACGCTCGATCGTGGGATCGTTGGCCAAGTTGAGGAACAACGTGACTCTGTCCAGACTACCATTCTCCTCGAAATCCTGCTTGAAGAAGCGCGCGGTCTCCATGTTCACACCCATGGCGGCAAAGACGATGGAGAAGTTGTCTTCGTGGTCGTCGTGGACGCCCTTGGTCACAACAGGCTTTTTCACGAGGCCTGCTTGGCGACAAATTTGAGCGGCAATCTGCATAAATGGTACGCTTTGAGCGATCGATTTGAGTTTCGCCAGTATGCGCAGAGAATAACCTCGTTGTGTGGCAGACCGGCGGCGGAGAAGATTGGGATTTTCTGACCACGAGCAATGGAGTTCATGGTGTCGATGGTAGAGATGCCGGTCTGGATCATTTCCTCGGGGTAAGTGCGAGAGTACGGGTTAATGGGGGATCCTTTCGAAAGAAGAATATTGGCTCATTTTCTATATTTCGCAATGGAGGGATGCACACCGTTGATATCCAAGTAATCTTCAGCAAAGACCTTGGGGCCATTATCGATTGGGTTTCCGGAACCGTTGAAGATTCGGCCCAGCATATCTTCCGACACTGGCAGCTTCATGCTGCTTCCAGAGAACTCGACGTGGGTGGCCTTCACGTCGATGCCGGATGTGCCCTCAAAGACCTGGACAATAGCCTTCTTGCCCTGTACCTCAAGGACTTGCCCCCCGCGTTTCGATCCGTCCGGGAGAGTGAGCTGTACGATTTCATTGTATGACGCGAACTTTTACGAGATCGGGGATGGACATGAGCCTCATGACCGCGAACCGCGATAAGAGACGATGAGTTACCTTGACGTTATCTAAAACGACCAGAGGGCTGTCTTTCCGAGGTCAGAACAAATCTCTGGAAATAAATATATATATATAAATAAGAAAGACTTGCCCGTTGATTGCTGACACGGTTCGATAGTCTGATTGCGGGACAGAGATCAGAGCTGCAAGCCAAGATTACGCGTGTCCTGCGCTCACCAAGGCGAGGGTTGACGTTGTACTCGCGGGTGACGGCGGCGGTGTTGATGGCGTGCAGTTCCTTGTCGCTGAGTCGTGGGTCAGACATGGCGGCGAGCGAGTATTCCGATTCTGCCCAAAGATGTTTGACGAGCGATGCGCATTAATATCATACAAATGCCGCGGGTTTGCTTCCGGCTCCTATCGCTGGTCGGCAAGTGCCAAAATCCCGCGAGATCATGGAGAGCTCGACCACAACGGAACGAAAGCACCTCATTAACATTCCTGGCATTCTCAATACCCATTTCTTTGTATTTTGACTTTCTCTTCGAACACCTCGCGCGACGAAAATCGTAAAGATCATAAAAAGCTTGTGCTTGAGGCACAGCCACCTGTTTGGTCATGGGACTCATGTTCACTTGCCAGGTACTAGTATCTATATTGCAAGCTTGCGAAAATATCGTTGACAGTACGTACAGTCGCATGTTGTTTGCTTTTCGCACCTCAGCGTCTGCTACGTTGGATGTTTGGCTCTCGGCTCTTGTGATAGAGTAAAAACGCGAGTACATGGATAGCGATGCCCGGAAAACTGGGACATTGAAACACTGTATCAACGAACTGAAATAAATCTTCCCAGTCGCGTGCACAGCCAGTCTGCAGACGACCCATCCGCTGCCAACGTGTCACTATTTTCAACATCTTGAATGTATTGTTCGATATATTCCACGATGCCCGACATGTGGGCGATACGGGCGCATGCGGCATGGTACGCCAGGTATCGGGGATTTGGAAGTGGAAGTAGTTCGGGGTCGGTGGTAGTGAACGTAACAATATCCGGGTAGCCCAGAAGGTAGGCTGGGTTAGCTCTACGTAGGGTATATGTGTTCGGATTATCCTAGTCGGTGGTGCCAAATTAGATGAAGAAACGCTTGAGGGCGCAAAGACTCACGGGTACGGCTTCTAACCATATGTTCAGCTGGTCGAAGTGAGTGTGCGCACTGAGGGAGAGTGTCATCATGTTATCCGTGCGGTGCAAATCATCGCCGTTGAGCTCCTTTAATTGGATTCCGCCAAACAATTCGAGAGCAGTGAGTACGCCACCGGTGTAGAAGCGCTATGCAGGTGAGTGAGCTTAGAGCGAGTGCTGGTGTAGCGCATGCACCTGCCGCTATTTCGTTCGACAACATGTCTGCAACTCCTTGGTTGAGGTGGGCGGGAATGATGTGGGCGCCATTCGTGTGTTCCTGAGGCACACCAGCCGTGTTACCCACGTACATCGCGTAGTGGGGCGTGGGTTTGCGAGCCGAGGCAACATCAATCATTCCCGTAAGCACACATCTATAGCAGTCGCGCTTGAGCGCCTACGAAGACAGCATAAGAAGGATTAGTAAGACTGGAACTGAATGGCCCACGACTGACCATGACTTTTGCCGCTTTGTAATACCTTTTTCCTTGAGTCAAATCCTGCACGGACGCACTCTGAAGTGCTTCGAAGGAGGGGCGAGATGGATGCGCGTGCGTGGGAGTCATCGGAGTGCTACTCCCCCGGGCTCTCACTGACCCAAACGTTGTCAGAGATAAGCTGAGACCGCATGATTGAATAGGAACTCACTCGGTCTCAAAAAAACTTGCATGAAGGAATGGGACAGCTGTGCGAGGTCGGCGTCCTCACTGCACGAGATAATGCTCCGAGCAACCCAATCTTTGCCGGTCTCAAGCGGAGCACACAAGAGCATGTACCCAAGCAAGCGCCCGTCAACTGGATCAATCTCTTGGTATTTAACCGCCCGTGCGTAGGCCCCGTGTCGGGCCGTGTCCGCGTCGAAGGGATTTGCAGGCAGTGGCACGGACATGGTGGTTGAAGTGAGGACTTGATGCTCGGTGGCCACTTGAAGCATTAGCAAATTTATAAAGGCGTAGTTCTATGCAAATCTGGGCCTCACCCAGAAAATTCGTGTATGATGTCATAAAAGCGATGACGTGCAGCTTAGAAATAGTAGCGGAACCAGAAGGACGTGCGGATGGCTAGGTATGGCTCGAAGGCACAAACAAAGGATGATTTTTGTGTCAAGATTGCGTCGTTGCCTATCTCAACCTCATGCCAGAGGAGTCTCTCGAAGAGTCGCGGGCGAGAAGAGCCTGGGACCGAAGCATATATGTTGAGCTTGGGAATTATGTAACGACGAAACGAGCGTGGTGTTGAGTACGATTGAGGGGTTAAGGCCTGGTAGCTATGTGACGAGATAGACTCAACGCCAGATGCATTCCACCTTCACTTGTTCACCGCGCGAGGTGAAGGTAATGTCATTTTCGGTTCACTCCCTGTGTTCGACGCGCATTTTGTTTCCTATATTTGGTATCTAGAGAACAGCGCTTTGAATTTTCCCATAGCTTCTCTTTTCAGCATGCAAGGGCTTGAAGAACGTGGGCACTAACGATTGTAAGTAAAAGGCGAATCACTGAAATGGAAGGTAGCTCTCAGCGGCCGTCTAATCATGCGGACACCAGCTCGAGAGCGTTTTAGAAAGACGAGATGGATGTGCATAAGTGGGAGCCAGTGGGGTAGAACCCCTTGCTTGCACTAACCAGAACGCCATAAAGAGGATTGATAGCTCATACATAATCGGATGGGAACTCACTAGGTCTCAGAAAGACACAAGTGATGGAACGGCGCAGCTGACCAAGATCGGTATTATTGTCGCACGAGGTGATACTACTTGCAACCCAATCCTTGCTGGTCTGAGGGGAGCATACAAGCCCACATACTCGAGCAAGCACGCGCGCGTTAGTCGGCTCAAGCCTGGAATTGAAGCTCAATTGCAATCTGAAACTTCTGGCTCTCGCTCTGGCCAAGCTGTGATCAAGTAATCACACGCCGCGAAGAAAAAATGCAGCGGTCCCAGCAAAGAGGCTCACCCAGCCCAGCTGATAAAATCGCTTTTACATGATTTCATCGGTTGCGCAAGGTCCTTAATGACGCTGTTGGTACTAATTATTCGCAAGCTCTCAAGCGAATGCTAGGAAGATATTGTGCGACTCATTGACATATTTTGGACATCGCGCGACACCGTGTTAACACATATATCAGCCAGCTATGAGGATAAATAGTCTATCAACGAACTGAAACAAATCTTCCCAGCCGCATGCACAACCAGTCTGCAGACGACCCGTCCGCTGCCAACACATCGCTACCTTCAACATCTTGAAAATATTGGTCGATATACTCCGCGATGCCTGACATGTGGGCGACACGCGCGCAAGCGGCGTGGTGTGCCAAATAGCGGGGGTCTGGGAGAGGCAGTAGCTCGGGGTCGGTACTAGAGAACGTTATGATGTTCGGTGCGTTCATGAGATAGTCGAGGTCGGTTTTATGCAAGGTATAGGTGTTCGGAACGCCCTAGTCTGTGGCGCCAATTTAGACAGAGAAACGCTTAAAGGCGCAAGCACTCACTGGTACCGCCTCAAGCCAAATCTCCAACTTGTTAAAGTGATCGTGTGCGGGTAACGAAAGAGTAATCATGTTTTCCGTGCGGTGCAACCCATCGCCGCTGAGTTCATTTAATTCGATCCCGCTGAATAACATGAGAACAGCAGATACGCCATCAGCGTAGAAGCACTGCGGGGGAGTGAGCCTGGAGCGGGCGCTGGTATAGCACATGGACTTACCGCTACTTCACTCGCCAACATGTCTGTAACTCCTTGGTTGAGGTGGGCGTGGATGATATGCGCGCGATTCGTACCTTGCAGCTCCGCACCGACTCTGTTACCCGCGTACTCCACATAGTGGGGAGTGCGCTTTTTAGCCGAGACAGAATCGATCACTCCCGTAATCACACATCGGTAGCGGTCACGTTTAAGCGCCTGCAAGGATAGCATAAGAAGGACCAGTAGCACTGGAGCGACCCACGACTGACCAAAACCTTTGCCACCTTGTGATACTTTTCCCCTTGAACTAGATTCTGCATGGGCGCATTCTGAAGCACTTCGAAAGACGGGCGGGATGGTTGCGCGTACGTGGGAGTCATCGGAGTAGGACTCCCCGCTCCCACTAACCCAAATGTTGTCAGAAATACACTGATACCGCATGATTGGATAGAAACTTACTAGGTTTCAAAAAGACTTGTATAAAGGACCGGCAGAGCCGCGCGAGGTCAGCGTTCTCGCTGCATGAGTTGATACTGCGAGCGACCCAATCTTTGCCGGTCTCAAGCGGAGCACACAAGAGCATATACCCAAGCAAGCGTCCGTCAACCGGATCAATCTCTTGGTATCCAACCGCTCGTGCGTAGGCCTCGTGTCGGGCCGTGCCCGCATCGAAAGGATTTAAAGGTAATGGTGTGGACATGATCACGCATTCCCGAATTGCTGATATCGACAGCGGTACAACAATCGAGGACGAGGAGTTGGTGGTGGTGTGGTTCAAGGCCTGAAACTCAATTGCAATCTGAAACTTCCGACTCGCGCTGTGATCACGTAATCACATTGGACCCGTTTTGATAAACGGCCATGTCCTCGAAGCCCAGCCCATCGAATCCCACGCACGGCGCGAAGAGAAAGCGCAGTGGTCCCCGTAAAGAGGTGCAGCCTCCTCGAGCCTCACTTATATTGGTCCGCGCGCTCATGCAGGTCTGCGTGAAGGAGGGAGCTGTCGATGCAGAAGATGAGTTGAAGCAAAAGATCACCGGGAAGCTGGTTAGCCGCGGTAAACCATCTCTCTTACGCACCCATAAACTCATTTTGATACATCTCGAACAGCACCATTGGGTCAAGGAGGTCAAAAAGGCCGGTAAAAAAGCAAAGACGTTTGAAATCCAGCGACTCGTAAAAAAACTCAAGGAGCTCAGGTTTGGCGTTGCATCCCGACGTGATTGGCATATTGACCAACTGTGTCTACTCAAAGAAAGGAAGGGGCGTCTAAAAAGGGTGAGAGCGTGGAGGACGTCGAGGCGCAGCTAGAGTACTTGAAAGTAAGCTCGTAGTAACGCTTTTTTGCGAGCTGTGGGACTGATGGTATCACCAGCACCTAGACCACGAACCGCTGGCCAGCACTGCGTTTTATACGAAGATACGCAAGGACAAAGCTCTCTTCGCGAACCAGCATGTCGTCGATGCTGTCGCCAAGGAACTATCCGTCCCTCCAGCTACAGCGTCGGGAGACTCTGCCAAAGCCAAGGTAGAGAGCCGCCTCCTTAGCTCGAAACAGCTTGCCATAGAAGTTCAATCGGCGATAGGCGCACTGAGATTACTGGTAAACCCTCCGGCTCGCGATGAAGGCGGGACGAAGGCAGAGCAGGAAGGCCACGAGCTGAAAGGAAAATCGATCGAGCTGAAGGCAAAAAAGGAAAAGAAGGAAAAGGTGGGGCGCGCGGTCGAAACGAAACAAAAGGCACCTAAAGCTCCAGCTCCGGCTGACGAGGAAGAAAATGAAGACGATCAAGGTGCTGGCGATGGAGATGGATGGGAGTCGGGTTCTGTGGACGACGTAGAAGCGGGTTCCAACGAAGAGGCCAGCAATGACGGCTGGCAATCTGGATCGATCCACGAGCACGAGGACTCCGACGCGCCCGACCCCTCAGATGACTCTGATGACGAGGAAGACGAGGAAGCCAGCTCTTCTAGGCCCTCGCCTCCTCCCGCCAAACGACCAAAAACCAAGGCCCCCGCAGAGATCAAATCCTCCACCTTCCTCCCGTCCCTCAACGTCGGGTTCACCCGAGGAGACTCTGACTCCGACTGGAGCGACGGCGAAGCCGACGCCGCCGACGTCCCTCGCAAGAACCGGCGGGGCCAGCGAGCACGTAAAGCGTACGAGAATTTCACCACCCGTCATTTCTTAAAGGCCTAGAGGCTTAAACACTCGTTGCTTATTTTCTTTCTTTATTGGGCGTACTGTGCAGTATCTGGGAGAAGAAATATGGGAAGAACGCGAACCACGTGAAGAAGCAGCGCGAGGAGGACGCAGCGGCTGCCGCCGCCAAGGCAGCTCGCGGTCGCGGTCGCGCACGCGGGGGATCTACTGCCGGAGCCGGATCTGCGGGGGGCGCTTTCCGGGGACGAGGCAGAGGGAAACCATTCGCACCTCCTGACGCTCAGGATGGCGGCTGGGCGGGTAGAGATAGCAGAGATAATAGCGGCCCGACACCCACTCCAGCGGGCAACCCCACACTTTCGCGGCAAAAGAGGGAGGCAGCGGACGATAAGCCGCTGCACCCGTCGTGGGAGGCAAAGCGGAAGTTGAAGGAGAGGGAGAACAAGATCGTGCCCTCGCAGGGAAAGAAGATTGTTTTTTCATAGCAAAAACATACATCGTCTGGGGAAATATGACACCGCACCAATTCTTCCATATGTAATGAGCGTTTTCTTCGCGGTAAATTCATATCGAAACCACGTCTTTCACGGGACGGGAGTGTCGAGCTTGAAACTAAATCGGCTTCGCGCGCATTTCGAAAACACTCCTGTCCATGCCTTTCGAAAACGGATACCCAAATGACATTCCAAAGGGAGAACAGTAAAGTCCGTCTATCGATGCACTTCTTCCCCCTCTACCTAAATAAAACCCTCCGCCCTCAACAGTGACACACTCAAAGCTTCCCCTTCGCAGGAGCATGAGCATGGGCACCCTCCTCCTTCACAGCATGCTCCATCATCACCTTCATATCAGTCGCCGCCTCGGCAAGATAGTGCTTCAAGTCCGCCGTATTGCGCTTCAAGCTCGTGATCGTCCATCGGATGTAGTCTTCCCCGATGGAATACGAGAGACCGTAGCCGTCCGGCACAACTAGAGTATCAAAGCAAAGACGAGGTTATTCAGGATGTATCCCATAGTAGATGATGCAAGAAAAGTATAAAGAGTAGAGTGTAGAGTGTAGAGTGCAGAGTGCAGGGAAGGGAGGCAGATAGCACATACCTTCGCCATATCCCCACCCGTCCAACCACGGGCTCGACAAGTTCGACGTCGACAGCTCCCAGTGGTTGCTCTTCCCAAACGCCTCGTCGGTGTAGATCTCGGGGAGCGTCTCGTCCTCGCGGAGCATCTTCTTCAGGCCCAGCAGGTGGCGGTCGACGCCCTGCCCGGCCGCGGCCCACGAAGCATACTCCATGTGGCGCGCAGCGGCTTTGCGGAGGAGCGCCGCGCGCTCGGTGTTCTGTCATATCATGTTCGCGGTTAGACATCGTCGTGTTGTCTTGATGTTATTAGTATTATTATTGTTGGCGAGATGGGGCTCACCGAGACGTGCGGATCGAGCATGGCCTCCGCCCACTTCTTGCTCTCGTTGCTCGCGCTCCGGATGACCTCCGTGCGCCCGAACTGGAACCGCCTCGTCTGCGCGCTCTCGTAGCACACGCCCGGCCGGTTGAACATCTTGTGGAACGCCAGCTGCTTGACCATTTGCGCCCACGCATCCGGCGAAACCTTGAAGTTCGTCTTGATGTACTTTGAGCCGTATGCTTCGTAGTGGAGGACCTGTGTGTGATCAATGAATTCGTGTCAGTTTGTTATTACTCTCTTGAGACCAGAGATACAAGGCAAATCGAAGCGCGCAAGTGGGAGTGGGAGTGGGAGTGACGTACGTGCATATCGTGTTGCCCGACCAGCTCATCGAAATGGGTCTCGGCCTCGGAAATGTACTTCTTGGTAGTATCATTGAGGCCGAAAGTAAGCTCAGTAGGAGCGGGGAGATCCCGAACGGGCTTGTTGGCTCCATGGTCGATCTTGTGGTGAGCGAGCGAGGAAAGGATGAACTCGTTCATCCGCAGAGTGGGCGTGCCTATTTAGACAGCGCCTATTAAACTGTGTGCGAGGTACAGAATGTCTTTTTGCGACACCTACCATCCATGGAAGAGTGTTCGCCTTTTCGACATTACACTCAAATCAGCCATCTGTCTCAATATTCAAGGTGTGAGGCATGTATGGCACATACCCAAGAATCCGGACTTCCCGTTCTCAAACACGATAACTAGACGATGGTTACCAGCATCAGTAGGTTCATATGTTTCAGGAGATATGGAACGAGGTGGTGAGCCCGCCTGGAATCGTATAGGTGGCACGTACGCTGATGTTTGTCGTAGAACCGATTCCTTCCATTACCGACCCAGCACGCCCAGCCAATGTCCTCTCGTGTAACAGGGCTGATATCGTCGAGGCAGACGACAATCACCGAGGACTCGATGCGTTCGAGAGACGCTGCGTTCTGAGGAGAGGCGGCTAGCAACGCTTCACGAGCCTTTAAAGGAGGCCAATTCGTATGAGTAAAAACGCATGGCTGGTGGGCTAATGAAGCTATGAAATAGGCCGTACATCTGTCCAAACATCTCTGTTCTCCGAGGTGAGCGCACCGATAGCGGGCGCAGTTGCAGGACCCTCGCCAGCCGTCTGGATAATTTTCGAAATTTGGCTGCATTGAGCCAACATAAGTCGTTAGTTGCGATACCACGATTAACTCGCGAAGAAATGAACATACGCTTCCAACTCGGCGGTGGTCAAGTCTTGACCGTTGCTGGCAAGCTGGACCTCAAAGAACCTGTTCTTGCGAATAAAAATGACATGGTGGTTCTTTTGCGCGTCGAATTTCTTGGCGACGTCGGACGGCTTGACCGGGTAGCGAGAGGAGTTGAAGCTTTGAAACAAGAATGGGACACGTCAAAAGGTAGGGAATGATATGGTGGGAGCACTGTTGACTGACAGCCATTTGTACGACTCCATACACAGGGGTGTCTGGCGAACCTTGTCTGGCTCGAGCTGCTGACTTTTGCACACACGAAAACAATATATAAGCTAGTACTCATTGGGAAATGCCACATGGAATGATAAACGCACGTCTCCACCAGCTCGCGGAAGGGCAGCACGGCCTTGACGAGCTGAGCCGCGCGCTTTTCGGGTGTCGTGACGGTCCTGTCGGCCATGTGGACGTAGAAATAGCTAACAAACACCACGACGGGGTCGCGGTATCCCATGTACGCAATGTCGTTCCACCAGTCAGCCAGCCAGTTCTTGCTGTTCTTTCCAGGCTCAGCGGCGCGCGCCTCAAGTCGTCGCTGAAGCTCCGCGGCCTGCTCAGACTGCAAGAACGCCTCGACGCGAGACTTGGTGGTCTTAAACGCGGCAGGCGAGAGGTGCGGTTGGACACTCTCGAGGTATTTTGGAAGCGTGGAGGCGAGGGTGGGGACGGGGAGAGGAGGCACGGATTTTTGAAAACGCAGCATGGGGCCGACGTTGGGGTCGACAGAGTAGCCTGGGGGCGGCGCGGGGTGGGACGAAAAACGGCGGGAAGCGCGGGGGGCCATGGCGAGGATGAAGCGTCTGTTCATGGGGTGGTGGTTGAGTGCACGCGACTTCAGGGCAGCTGGGGACACGAACTCGGACTAGCAGCGGTGGGCGCGAGTTGACCGTGTTTTATTAGTCTCACGGCTCTCGCGGACCGGCAGTGCCGTCTTCTGCTCTCGACCGCGATGATGGATCATCATGCCGGTTTCCTCCTAAACCTCGCTCCCATACTTGCGTCCAGAGTCAAAATCTGGCGTCAAGGAGCTCTAAAGCGTCATAAAAAAACAACCTCGATCCCCCTGTGCTTGGACAGTGATTTTGGCGTCGTTTTGCCCACAGCTTTTCCCTCGTATAGGCCCCCACCAGGCGACCTAGAAGCCTCCTAAATGGGGAGGATTCGAGTGGCCTAGCTGTATCAAGTATGTGTGTTCACGTGATTCTGGGGGATGTTTCGCCCGTCCTTATTCGTATTTCTTTGTTATCTACCTTCGAATTCGCCCTTCGTCCTTCTGCTCCAACTTAGTACCCCCCACCAGTGGCCTCCTCAACATCACCCGCCCCCCAAGGATACATCGCGATGGCAGCACAGACAGACGATCTCCTCGAACAACTGCTCTGTGTGCGCGACTCCGGACGTCTTCTTGACGATCATCCCAACGACCTGGTGTCACGCTGCCATGCTCTGCTACTCTCTCAGGTGCACTGGTTTTGTGAACGCGCAGCACCAGCTGTATCTGAAGCAGCCGCATTTCTTATCAAACTATACTCATCCAATGACCCCATCGCGGATGAGTGGAAAGAGCATCAGGCCCGAGTAATATATTCGTGCCATCAGTGCTTGGAGAATTATCATACACGCAAAATGAATTGTGCTAAAACGTGAGATATACTCAGCGACATTCCACCGACGCGGCTGTTTTTAATACCCTCTTGCGTAGATATCTCTCCGCTCACTCGGCGGAGACCGCTCGGAAGTTCATTGCCACAGTAGGCATGAGCGAGGCTGGGGTCGCTCTCGCCCAGCTGCGCGCTGCACCGAACGAAGCTCAGCGTATGCTTGTGCTATACCACGTCTTCTTGGATCTAACCCTTTTGCGGCAACCCAACATCAGCATACTCTTCACCTCCCGTCCGCCTACCCAGCGTGTGCTTGGTCGGCCTCCAGAACCCCCTCCAGGTTTTTTACTTCTCCTTGTTGATAAGCGTGCTGAAACTCGGATCTGGGCCCGAGGCCAGGTCACGTCCTCCACGCCCAGGTTCAGCCGCTTTACCGATGTACTCTTGGCCCTTATTCGGACACGTCCGTGTGATGAACCGTGCGAGACGCTCTCAACCACTATGACTCCGCCCGAGTTATGGCCGGAGCTCCCTGGCGCACTTGCTCTACTCTGGCGTAGCACAGCAGCGATCCATCTCGTGCAGATACCGGGGGCTAATCTTCGTATCTATCTATCTGGAAGTCCAGACGAAAAATGCACGCGTCAGTTCGGTTGTTCTTCCATCCTATCTGGTGTCTTGATGGCTAAATCCTTTGCACAGAAATAATTGATGCATGCAGATTTTTTGCTTATTTCCAAAGCATGAAAGACAAATTGCCTGTGACGGGTGATAGCTCGACACCTCAAACCTGGTTTAACGACTACCTTAAACGCACCTGGGATATGCTGATCTTCGGGGACGCTCTCGCCAAGGTTTCCGCATGGGTAGTTGAGAAATTCCAGGACCCTTGTTCTGATATCGAATGCCGAGTAACAGCAATAGCGATGCTGTGTGAGGTAAATCATCCAGTCATTAACAACTTTGAGTAGTCAAAATGTCTAACTTGAAATTGGCTCAATATCTAGCAATTATCTCCTCTCTACTGGGACGCTTCCTTCTGCTGGAAGGAGCAACGCCATGCGATTGAACCCGCACTGGATGCACTTTCAACGATACTCCTCCACATCACTTTCGAGGAGTACAAAGATCAAAAACGAAAACGCGCACGCGCTGCTACTCGCGAATTTTTGGCTTGTATATTCAAAGTCGACGCTCATACCCTACAAAATGCATCGCCTGTGGCTTCGTCCGACACGGACGAAGGTTCGGGGAGGCCCAACATGGAAAATTCCCAGTCCATTGTCCTTCCCATCCATACTTCGTTGTGGGAGGGAGCGTACGAAAGGCTCTCGATGGAGAACTCAGAGGGCTTGGCACTGCTCCTCAAAGGGGTGGCGAGGTCTGCCAGCCTGAGCCCTCTCTGCGCAGGAGAGGTAATCGCAGTTTCTAAATCAGGCGTTGTCTTCGAATACGCAAAGCCTTTGGCTATCGTACGGGGAGGTCTTGTCCACCACCTCAGAAAACTTGACATCACATCCGACTCTGCGGCTCTGCGAGAATTGATGAGGAAGATTGAGAGCGTTGAACACCTCATTGCGCTCATTTTCTCCCCCGGCACTGACTTGAGCGAAGCGGCCAAAACCATCCTGCTTGCTACGAGCGCGGAGCATCAAGCCCAATATTTCCACTCGACATTTGTGGATTTCCCGGCGGACGCAATCAAAACTCTCGCTGGGGCGCTCACCATATTCAACCAGCGCGCGTCGCCTGACTCTCAGCATAGCGATGTCCTTGAGTGGGCGGCACGATACCTCACCAATGCGGCCGAGGTTTTGTACTTAGATGTCGACATGCCGTCGCCCAAGGTGACACCTGATCAACTCCTAGAAGTGACTCGGCTTATACTCCGATCACTGACGATGATATTCCAACATTTGCACTCTTGGTCTGTGTTAAGCGATCCCTGGAAAGTGGCGACATGGATGTGCGATGCCCTTGCCCTTGGCGGAAGAGTTGTCGCATGGCTCAACGCGCCGGAGTTGGGTGGATTTGGGACATCCGCCATCGTCTCTCCACATGTGGATCCCGTTCACCAAGTCGATGTGGTTGTCACAGTGGCTTTGGTAGACATGCTATCTGAGCTGTTAAGCTGGCAGCGTACCAGATCCACCCTAAACAGCTCAAACCCAGAGTATCAATGGCTCCGCGCCCTTCTCGGCTGTTCCAAAAAATCCAGGCCAAGCGCGATGCTGGAAAAGTCGGGTGAGCCTAGCCTCCCCCAAGTACAGGCAAGGACTTCACCAAGAGAAGCAGAGCCGCGCTTGAACGACCAACGGGGCTCCAGTGGGAGCTCAAATCTAAGCTATAACCAGCAAGATCATACGAGTAGGTTGGATAAAGTGCTTGGTGCATTTTCTGGTTTTGGCAGCGCCGAATCTCGGGCAGACGCTCTCAAACCGTGTGCATGGAACCTACCTCGGCAGAGAGCTTGCATGGCTCTTGAATTGCACAGAGCCGATGTACATGGGGATCAGCTAGTTGTCCCCATGACATGCCTCCTGGTGCGTCACATGGACCTGCCGTTTTGTTGAGAGCTCACCACTATAACTTTCCGCAAACAAACCTAGGCACTGCACCCAAAGGAAATTGATCAATATAACCTACGGGAGTTATCGATAGAAGTAATGCGCGACCTCCGCCACGTATGTTTGGCGTGCTTAGGCAATTTCGAATATTAACTTACAGCTGGTTATTCAAGAGCATATCGCTGCAAGGAGCTCCATTGGCTCAAATTGAAATCGAGTTTCTCTCAAAAATGTTCGTCGCCTGCAAACAATACGTACCGGGCTTGGGATTGGAGGGATGGGAGGTGGAGAGACTAGGGGATAGGGCTTCAAGGTTTGGTGGGTTTGCGGATTGTTGGGAAGGACAGTTCCTTGGTCGCCACATGGTTGCCATGAAAGCCCCCCGGAGCATTTTCGCAGAGGATGCTAATGCAAGGGTAAGAGGAATCTGCCTTCCGACTATTCCGTCACGCTCATCCTGTAACTGGCTGTTTCGCGCTCTGATGATCTTCTATTACTCTGTACTTCTGCAGAGAATTGCTCGAGAAGTGAAGGCCTGGAGCAGCTTAGATCACCCAAACATCTTACCCTTTCTCGGGTTGCATCGTCTGGGATCGACTTCCTATCTAGTATCCCCCTGGATGGGCAATGGGCATGCATTGGATTTCGTGAACAATCATCCAGATGCGGATATTCTAAAGCTTGTATGTATACAGTTTATCCTCTGCACTTCTATGTACAATCACGGACATTTCTATTCACTACGCCTCTCAGCTAGGGCAGATAGCGGACGGGCTGGTATATCTCCATACGTTCGATCCTCAAGTAATCCACGGTGACCTCAAAGGAGTTAGTCCCCTTAATTGCTATAATGACGGTTGCTCATGACACCTTCAATAGGCTAACATCTTCATCTCGGAATCCGGCGACGCATGTATCGCAGACTTTGGGCTGTCGGAGCTGAAGGTTCAAGAAAACGATCTAACCTACTCCACGCCGTGGTTCGCCGCTGGGCATCCAAGATGGCAGGCGCCCGAGATACTAAGCGCCGAGTCGAATGAACAGGCTCGAAGGACCACACAGACGGATGTGTTCGCATTTGGAAGAGTGATGCTTGAGGTATCGTATTCCTATTAGTACGCACCTTGCTCGTCCAGAATCGCATTTACCGAAAGGTTCCTTATACATAGCTCTTCACAGGGGAGGTTCCCTTCGCTTATATCAACTACAGCTTGCAAGTAGTAAAGAACGTTCTGAATGGAGAGTTTCCCGACCGCCCCGACGACGCTACTGTGGTAGAGAAGGGACTTAATGATACTATGTGGGTGTTGATGCTCGCTTGTTGGAGTATTGATCCCCTACAGAGGCCCAGCGCGAGGGATTTGGCCTCTAGTTTGCAGATTGCCCTAAATGCGCGAGGTCGCGGTGTCGAGAAATAGGTACAGATGCCTCGGTAGCTTTAGGGGTCACTGCATGTCTGGATCTCTCTTCTCTTGTGACGTCGCAATGTAGAGATTGTATACATTTGAGGATCTAGGAAACGTACGAACTGGATACTCCAATCCACCCCCTAACCAAGCTTGTTTTCAGTGACAAGATGATATTCGCACAATATTACGTAATATAAAGACCAAGAAGTTTCGAATTTCGTTTGAACGAACCTGGCATTATCGCCTTTTGTTAAGATCCGATCTCGGTTCTAGCGGCCCCCTCAGTATCCTCCTCCCCTCAAAGTTGTATCATAATGGCAGCGCAGGCAGACGATCTTCTCGAGCAGTTGCTTTGTGTGCGCAACACCGGATGTCTCCTTGACAATCATACCGACGATTTGGTTTCCCGCTGTCGTACTCTTCTACTCCCTCGGGCACACTGGTTTTGCGAACTCGCAGCTCCAGCTGCATCTGAGGCCGCCGCATTTCTTATCAAACTATACTCATCCAATGACCCCATCGCGGATGAGTGGAAAGAACATCAGGCCCAAGTAATATATTCGTGTCATCAGTGCTTGGAAAATTACCACACACGTAAATTGAACTGTGGTGAAGCGTGAGCTGCTATATATTGGCGTCGTTCCATCATTGCAATGGCTGTTCCTGATCCGCTATGGTGTAGGTATCTTTCTGTCTGTTCGGTGTCGGCCATTCAAGAATTTATGACCACAGTGACCATGCGCGAGGCTGAAGTCATCCTTGATATCTTTGCCCGCCAGCGCGCCACACCGAACCAACCCACCCGTCCGCTCGTGCTATATCACATTTTCTTGGACTTGACCATTCTCCAGCGGCCCGACATTAGCATGCTCTTCACCTCCCGTCCGCCTACCAAGCGCGTACTTGGTTGGCCTCCGGAACCCCCTCCGGGCCTTCTACTTCTCCTTGTCGACGAGCGTATTGAAGCTCGGGAGTGGGCCCGAGGTCAAATTGCGTCCTCGACGCCCAAATTCAACCGCTTTGCCAATGTGCTCCTAGGACTCGTTCAAACAAACCCGTCTGTTGAATCATGCAGGGCGCTCTCAACCACTATGGCTCCACCCGCATTATGGTCAAAGCTCCCTGGTGCACTTGCGCTGCTCTGGCGTAGCACAGCAGAGATTCATCTCGCGCAGATACCGGGGACCAGTCTTCACATCTATCTGTCTGGAAGTCCAGAGGAAAAATGCACGCGTCAGTTGGGTCACTCTTCTATCTCCTCAGAAGTTTCAATGGCTGAATCAGACGAACAGAAATAGTTGGTGCATGCAGATTTTTTGCTTACCTTCAAAATGTGGAGCCCTCGTTAGCGGCGGATGAGTTAAAGGATAGCTCCGCGCCACAAACCTGGTTCAATGACTATCTTCAACGCACCTGGGATATGCTGATCTTCGGAGACGCTCTTGCCAAGGTTTCCGCATGGGCAGTCGGGGAATTTCAGGATCCTTCTTCTGATCTTGAATGTCGAATAACAGCAATAGCAATGCTCTGTGAGGTATAAGTACACAACAAATCTTCAAGAAAAAGCCAAGCTCTCTAACCTAAACCTGAAATTGGTCTATTATCTAGACTCTATCTCCACTCTATTGGGACGCTTCTGTCCACTGGAAGGAGCAGCGCCAGGCGATCGAACTTGCACTAGGTGTACTTTCAACGACGCTCCTCGATATCACTTTCGAGGAATACAAGGATAAAAAGCGGAAACGCGCACGCGCTGCTACTCGCGAACTTTTGGCTTGTATATTCAAAGTCGACGCTCATATTCTACAAACTGCATTGCCTGTGGCTTCGTCCGTCATCCACGGGGGCTCAGGGAGGCGTAAGTCCGCCGACATGGAGAACTCCCAGCCCCTTCTCCTCCCCATCCATACTTCATTGTGGGAAGGGGCGTACGAAAGGCTCTCGACGGCGGACCCAGAGGGTTTGGGGCTGCTCCTCAAAGGGGTGGCGAGATCGGCCCATTTAGACCCTCTCTGCGCGGGCGAGATAATGGCTGTTTCCAAATCAGGCATTGTCTTCGAGTTCGCAAAAGCGCTGGCTGCCCTACGGGAAGGCCTCATTCTTCGTCTTACGGAGCTTGCTGCACCCGGCTCTACGGCTCTGCGAAAACTTATGAGCAGACCTGAAAGCGTAGGCAACCTCATTGCGCTTATCTTCTCCCCCGGCCGGGACTTGGGCGAGGCAGCCAAGATTCCTCTACTTGCTACGAGCGCAGAGCATCAGGCCCAGTATTTCCACTCGACATTTGCCGATTCCCCGGCAGACGCAGTTAACACTCTCGCTAGAACACTCATCACGTTCAACCATCGCGTACTCCCCGACTCTCACCGTCAGCCTGGCCAATGCGATGTCTTTGAGTGGATGGTTCAATACCTCACTCATGTGGCCGAGGTTTTGTATTCAAATGTCGACATACCATCGCCCAAGGCTATACCCGATCAGCTTCAAGAGGTCATGCTGCGAACGTTGGCAACGATATTTCAGCATTCACGCTCCTGGTCTGGGCTGAGTGATCCTTGGAAGGTGGCGATATGGATGTGTGACGCGCTTTCCCTCGGTGGGAAAGTTGTCGCACGGACCGGCGTCCCAGAATCGGGTAGATTTGGAACGTCTTCCATCGTCTCGCCGCGTGCGGATCCCGATACTGGTATCGCTATGGGTTTGAGGAGCATGTTGTCTGAGTTGCTGGGCTGGCAGCGCACTCGATCCCCCCCAAACAGCCCAAAGCCGGGGTATCAATGGCTCCGCTCCCTTCTCGGCCGCTCTAAAAAATCAAGGGCGAAGACGACGCTGGAAGATCCGGGCGAACGCATTTTTCCGCAGTCAGAGATAGGGACACCGCTGGAGGGCGTAGAGTTGAGGCCGAATGCTCATCAACGAAGCTTCAGCGGGAGCTCGAGTCTAAGTTACAGGCAACAGGATTATGCGAGTAGGCTGGATAAAGTGCTTGGTGCATTTTTTGGTTTCAACAGCACCGAATCTCGGGCAGACGCCCTCAAACCGTGTGCATGGAACCCCCCTCGGCAGAGAGCCTGCATGGCTCTGGAGCTACACAGAGCCGATGTGGATGACGATCAGCTGGTGGTCCCTATGACATGTCTGCTGGTACGTCGCGTGGATTTTATTGTTTTGTGGAAAGTTCATTGTTATAAGACTGCGCAAACAAATCCAGGCACTGCACCCAAAGGAAATTGATCAATATAACCTACGGGAGTTATCGATAGAAGTCATGCGCGACCTCCGCCACGTATGTTCGGCGTACTTAGGCAACTTTGAATATCAACTCACTGCTAGTTATTCAAGAGCATATCGCTTCAAGGAGCTTTATTATCCCAAGTTGATATTGGGCTTCTCTCAGATATATTCGCCGCCTGCAAACAATACGTACCCGATCTGGGATTAGAGGGATGGGAAGTGAGGAGACTGCCAAGGGATGGGCCTTCAGGGTTTGGTGGATTTGCAGATTGTTGGGAAGGTCAGTTCCTTGGTCGTCACAGGGTCGCCATGAAGGCCCCTCGGGCGAATTCTGTAGTTGCACCAAGGGTACGGGCGACTCACTTTCTAACTGTTCTGCCATACTTCTCTGACCGAGCGTGCTTTGCGTTTTCACAATTTTTTGATACTACGCGCCCGCGCAGAGATTAGCACGAGAAGCGAAGGTCTGGGGCTGCTTGACTCACCCAAACATTTTACCCTTTCTCGGTTTGCATCATCTGGGATCGACCTCCTATCTGGTATCTCCCTGGATGACCAACGGGCATGCGTTAGCCTTCGTGAAACAGAACGCGGATGCGGATGTCCCGAAGCTGGTATGTGTGCCGCTTCTCCATCGTGTTTTGTACGTATGATCGCAAGCCTTTATATCTATCGCAATAGTTGGCACAGGTAGCGGACGGGCTAGCATATCTCCATACTTTCCATCCTCAAGTAGTCCATGGTGACCTCAAAGGAGTACGTGATTTGGCCAACATATATTTTACGCACTTGCTCAAACACCTATAACAGGCCAACATCTTTATCTCGGAGTCCGGAGATGCATGTATCGCAGACTTTGGATTGTCAGAGTTAAAGGACCCAACACAAGAGCCAACTTACTCCACACCGTGGCTCATTGCTGGGCATCCGAGATGGCAGGCGCCAGAGCTACTAAACGCCGAGACAAAAGAACAGATTCGAAGGACCACTCAAACGGACGTATTCGCATTTGGGAGAGTGATGCTCGAGGTATTGTGTTTCCATCAGTCCGCAACTTGTGTTCATATATATCCACATAGCTCTTTACAGGGGTGGTCCCCTTCTCTTACATTGATGCCGACATGCAAGTAGCAAGGAAAGTTCAGACCGGCCAGTTGCCCGACCGCCCCTGCGACGCTGCTGTGGTAGAGAAGGGATTCAATGATGCTATGTGGGAGTTGATGCTAGCGTGCTGGAGCACCGATCCTCTACAAAGGCCCAGCGCAAGTAGTTTACAGATAGCCTTGAAGGCACGAAATGAGAAATAGGCGTGGATGCGCCGCTAATCCTTCTCCTGGAACCTTCGACGACGTCGGGCGCCAAGTGGCAATGCTGCAAGTAGATACATGTTTATGTGTAGAAAATGTAGCAGATGTCCAGGTTTGCTAACGACAGTGAAGGGGATGACACCCTCTGTTATATAAAAACCATAGCGTTTAGCTATCGGATCTAAGTTCCATCCCCCCTCAGCCTTGAGAATGGTCCGCATTATTCCTGGCCTCAAGGGCACTCGACAGGCGGAGGAGAATATTATCCGCGCTGGGTCTGTGACCTGGGTTTACGTCCCAACATTCCGTCATGAGCTGCCACATGCCATCGTCGAGCCCTCTGGCAACGACGTCCGCTGCACACGGCCGCTCGGGGAAATCGCCGCGCCTGGCTATCGTCTTGAGTTTGTCGTCTCTGTCGTTGAGAATATGTGCAAAAGGAACCTGTCGCGTAAAAAACTGAAACAGGTTTAATCGTAGGAAGCCAGCGATGGTATTAATAAAAACCCTTCATCGACTATGACAAGGGACGGGGGGCGCACCTGGAGCATAACTCGACCAAACGCGAAAATATCAGTTTCCTTGGTTCGTCGGCCTTGTTGCTTTGTTTCGGGTTCAAATATTTCTGGCGCTTTCCATCTTATATTCCCAGACAAGTACCATGATGCCGAGTTTGAGCTGCTGGTGGGTTCTCCCTCGACTACCAACTCTGATTGGCCAAAGTCAGCAATGAGGGCATCGCCGGTGTGAGATATAAGAATGTTGCGCTAAAATCAGAGTTCAATGCATATGAGAAAAGGATGTGCGATATTGATCAAGATGGATATGGATACGTACTCCTGTGAGGTCGCCGTGCACCACTAGCTCCGGCTGGAAGTTATGTAGATAACTTAGGCCTTCCGCTACTTGCACCAACTGGAAGCCCAGTACTCATATGAGCATAAACTAAGACGAGAAGCCACACGTTCTTACTAGCGGTAAAGGGTCAACCGTGGGATTCGTTTGAAGATAATCCACTGCGTCCCCGTGTTTCATCCATGGGGATATCATATAGGACACCAGTCCAAGAGTATGCCATCCTATGAAGGGTAAAACATGCGGATGCTTCAGACGTCTCCAAACGCCCGTCTCTCGCTGCACTCTCTGATGACGCGGGGAATGATTAGCCAGGACGCGGGCGATCAACGGAATGGAGAAACATACCCTCTGTGCAGTCTCATCTGGGACGTAGAAGTGAGGCGCTTTCATCCCAACTTCGTGTTTTCCAAGGAATAGCCCTCTCCAGAGACCAGCAAATCCACCGCGAGCAGCTCGCATCTTGCTAGACACCTCGATCTCGCACGTATCCAAGGCTGGCTCCAGTGGGTAGGTTTGGCAGCAAGAATATAGCTCCGAAAGCAATTTAATATGGCGGCCACGTTTCGTCGGGTGCAGAGACATCATTTGCTAAATTGGCGCGGTGTGAGATTTCCATAGAGAATCAACATTTTACGCATACCTTGCGAAGTTCCGACATCCATTCTTCCATTCTTAGCAACGTCTTTTCACGTGGGGAGGACTGGAGCTAATCAATGTTTTTGCTCAGTCTGAAGCTTGGAAAAGGAAGGATAGGATGCCTCACATCTGGATCTAGGTCTACTTCCGCACGAAGCAATTCGAATGCAATGTCTACACCGAAGGAACTTCCCACGAGTTCAGTGGCATAGTATCGAGGAGGCTGATCATATCGATTTCGAATACGCGGGTCGGCTCCAAGCGCTAGCAGTGCCTCGACAGCTTGCGGGCAATTTTTGAGAGTGGCGCGGTGTAATGGTGTCTCCCCTTTGAAGTCGGTCGTGTCAATATCCACTCCCCGTGCAACCATTGCTTCAACCGCTTGCAGACCACCGGGGAGGCCGAGTAGCGCCGCGGCCTCGTGGAGTGGAATGCGACCAGAGGAACTGCGAGAGAGCGGCGTTGCTCCGCGCTCAATCAACACTTGAACAGCTGTTGCTGCCCCTTTCCGAGCCGCACGATGCAAAGGCGTCTCTCCACTATCGTCCGGACAGTTTATATCCGCACCCGCGACGATGAGCGCATCAATCGCCACGCCGCCATCCCAATGCTCCAGCAATTCGGGAGCATAGTGAAGTGGTGAGTACTGTGCGTTCCCGAGAACCTTTGGGTCGGCACCGGCGTTAAGCAAAGCCCCGACTGCATAGGGTAATGCGAGCCATGAGGCCCGATCCAGTAGAGTATCGCTATTTTGATCTGGCACATTCAAGTCCACACTTTCTTCCAACAGCGCAGAGATCACCATTTCTGGGTTCTGAGGACCGCGAAGTAAATCGACCAGAAATTTGGGAGTGCGAAGGCCCTGTTCCCCGCATTTGTTTGGGTTAGCGCCAGCGGTTATCAAGAAGTGGACACAGTGGGAAAAGTTGGAGCGGTAGGAGAGGGAAAGTGGTGTGTCTCCATAGTAGTCCTCGGCGTTGAAATCAGCTCCGGCTCCTATGAGGACTTCCATGATCATGGGCCGTTGCTGGGATATTTGAAACACCTCCACGCCTTTTTTGACCGCAGCGGTGTGCATCGGTTGCCTGCCGTGTTGGTCGGATGCGTGAACGTTCGCTTCCCACTGAAGCAACAACTTCACCAAGGGAAGGTCCCCTGCTTCAGCAGCACGGTGTAATCGGGTTCTTCCAGAGCTACTCCGCCCTTCGACGTCCCCATCGTCTCTGAGACGGCGCTCGAGTTGCTCGAGTTGCTGATCCGAGTAGAGGAGATCCATTTTCTGGCTAGTGGGCGAGAGGAGGCAAGGCAGATTGCGTGGAGTGAATACAAGGATGTCGGGGCAAGTGTGTAACCTTAAGGTGCCGAGCCGAGTGTTACTTATACTGACGCACCCTAGCGGTTAGGGTGAAATAACTATTTGGGAGCTGAGATACGAAAGCGAAGGGGCAACCGATCGTGGCAGGAAAATGCGATGCGACATAGACATAAGGGCAATTTGGCAACCTGGGAAACAAAAAGCGTGTCAGGATATATTCCTTTGCGTTACGAAAACATTACTATTGGCACCGACAACCACAGGGTCGACCAGTACTTCTGCGCGCGATCCCGTCGTCGGAATGGGCATCATAAAATGCCTACTGGTATGGACAAAAAGGCTCTGGCGTGAATATGCTACTCCAAAGCTGTCCGACCTGTCAAGAAACAAAGGGTTGTTCGCTAAGTAGCGAAATTGCAAGCCTACGAGGTTGTTAAGGGCAAGCGACGGACAACGTTGTTCCATTACCCGCGGCTGGTTCACTTCCAGTGTAACCCAAGATCACTGGGTTGCATTGGGCAAGGAAAACGAAAGCGAGCTCCCCAGCCAAGTGAATTAGCAATGAAAGAAGCAGTAGTAGAGTTCAAGTTGGGGTCCAAAAGGTTTCCATGAGCGGTTCATGGATGACTGTAGCTACGTGTATCGTCCAGCATCCGAAAGAAGACAAATACTCTATCATTTTAGAGTGTACTCGCCAAACTGCTCCGCTCAAGCATCACGTCGCGCCGAAGAAGCGCAGAGTGGTTATCCTGCCAAATGGAGACCGTCGAGGGTAGATTTTCGCTACGGACAACCTGAAGGAGTCGAATCTCAGTGTAAACATATAACACACATTCCACATTCACACGCGCAACCTTCGCCGTGAGCTGATTTTTTGTACTTGCGCACCCTTCCCACTTCAGCAAGCTTTCGGAAAAGAGATATGAGTACCAACGCATTCCTACGGTGTTCTCTGGTACGAACTCGGCTTCTGATTCCAACGGAGTCAGAGTCGCCATGAGTGGACTATGTTCCGGTATCGTCCATGTAAGGGAGTTCGACCGTGCTTAAACCCCTTGGTTCGCTGCGCGTCAGATATTTCTAGGGTAACGAATTCGGTTTCGGAAATAAACAATGGATGCTAAGGTAAAGTACAATGCATTAAGCCTTCTTGGGCTTTTTCGCTGGTGAGAAAAGTGGTTAATAACCCCAACCGGTGCGTCCTTATGGTTTGAATCAGCTCACCTCCATATTTACTTCTAGCCCTCATTCGACCAGCAACTGCGCTGAAGTCCAAAGCACCCCGAATAATTTTGTACCTGTCCAAGAAAAAAGAATCTTATCAGTACCTTCAAGCAATGTAGGATAGAGATTGACGGACCTGACACCGGGAAGATCTTGCGTTCTCCCGCCCCGAATAAGGACGACGCTATGCTCCTGGAGGTTGTGTCCCTCTCCCTGAATATACGCCAGTGTCGTCTTTCCGTTCGTGAGCTTTACACGTGCAACTTTGCGCTGAGCCGAGTTGGGCTTCTTCGGCTCCATTGTAGACACTGAAACACATACGCCCTTTTTCTGATAGCAGCCTCCGAGAGCAGGTGACTTGGACTTGGCCCTGGTCGTCTTGCGGACGCCTCGCATGACCTGGTTGAGCGTGGCCCACGCCGACGGTGTCGAGTGGAAGGGGCGAAGAATGGGGAATGTAGGAGCGAGGAGTGGTCTGGGAGGCAGAAACGCCGGTACTGGACGCGCGAACGAGCGCAGGGCACGAAGGCAGGGCAAAAACGACATGGCTGGGCGCTGGCAGCGTCGACGGCGGTGAGTACGCGACAGAGCCAAGCGACTTGAACTTTGGCTTTCGGAAGCTGGCGGAGTGTGAAATAGGAGAAACAGCACCAAACAACGCGTTCGCGATCCTCCGGTCACCGTCATCCCGACTCAAATTCGAATTTACAATGCCGCCCAAAGGTCGCCGCTCCCGTCCCGCCCCCAAGCCGGACCCAGAGGAGCGCGAGAGCTCGCCCGATGAGGGCCGCGGGATGGGCGACTCGTCGTCTCAGGTGAAGGACTTTCTTGAGAACTGGCGCGATCAACCGCTGGAGGCGAGCGCCACCGCCAAACTCAAAGGCATGACGGGAGAGTGGAAGATGCTCGAAGGCTACGTTGCCAAGGCATTCATATCTATTACCGAGGCTGCTGCCATGATTGAGGAGATGGCAGAGGAGGATTCTGAAGAGGCCCAGGTAAACGCTCTCTTGTTAGGCCTTGAAATCCTGCTGACAGCAGAATAAATGTACTCAGATGGTGGACCAACTCGATACCGCCTTCCGTGAATTGATCGATACCAAAATGGAGCTTTCGGCGCAAAATGCTGCCATCGAGGATATCCAGAGGGCCATTACTCAACGACAGGAAATCGTGAGCGGTTGTATATGTCATGGCCACAACACCACTCGACTGACACATGTCGTTTAGAGCGACGCCATGGACCGCTATGAAAGAGGCGTAAAAGATCGCCTCGATAAGTACCAAGCGAAGACAAGCAAGCAGAAGTACGGAAAGAATGAGGAATACGTAAAATTCAGGCAGACGATTTGGGTACGCCCGTGCCGCATGTCTTTCCAGAGGTGCACTGAGACCATTATTTTAATTCAGGAAGTGAGGCATGCAGACGAAGCAATGCCTCCCGCTACCCAGTTCCTTCCTACAGGTGGGACAAATACACAGCTATCACGTTTCCCAAACTGACTTGGTACGCAGATGAAGGAGAAGACGAGGGCTCCGACGATGACATCGTGGTTGGCGGCGTAAAAAAGAGCTACACTTGCCCCCTAACGCTCACACCCCTGCAAAAACCCATGACTTCGTGAGCACCTATCTACGTTCTTCATCCTTCATTTATCTAACGTTCCCTCTTTCACAGCATAAAATGCAATCACTCGTTCTCCGCCCATGCGATCCGCGAATACTTGAAGTCGAAAAATGGCATTGCGTCATGCCCCGCTACGGGTTGCGCGCACAAACTGACAATGCGGGATTTGGTGGAAGATAAGGAACTGGAGAACAAGATTAAGTTGATGAACCGCAGGAAGAAGCGGATGGAGGAAGAAAAGGACGAGGATGATGAGGACGAAGTCAACGAAAGCATGGTCGTCGACTCGTGATTACCACTTGATCGATCTTCGCATAGTAATATCTTGTAATTTTGTTTCTGCGCTATTTACCACGATAAACCATTTTTGTCGCAAGACGTTTCTTGACATATGTAGCATCCATGTTCTATGCTTCAGTTTAACATGCATAGTGACGGATGAGAGTATGCAGAGCTACAGTACCTCCGCCCACCTACTGCGTGACTGCAAGCGAGAAAATCGTCTGCCAAAGCGTCCTCACGGTATGTCGCCCGGCCTTTACATAGATATCGCTATCTACTCAGATATCTCTTCAACTGCAGTAAACTTTAATCACATAATCTTTTATATATGCTCTAATTGTATACATCGTTTCTCCTTCCGAGAATGCATAATCAAAGCCCTTGCAGATCGATTTAGAGGCACTGCGAGTAGTACTACAATTTCACAGATACTTGTCAAGGCATGCATGAGAAGCGTTGAGCTGAAATGACTTACGTCGTTGCTCTTGGTGCAAGTTGATCCGGAGGCGCAAACAGTTCCGCCACTATAAGCAGCACCGATTTAGTAACTTCATCGACTGCGCAAGATAATGGGTTGACTCACGTCCAGCCGATACCACCACACTAGTACATCACGAGGTAAAAGCTTAGCTTAGCAGAATACTGGCAGTGATGCCGTAAATACTACTCACCTGGCCATACTTGGGGACGGTTGGTCCGACGGGGGTGGTAGTGGGGGTGGAACCACCGGTGGTAGTTGGGGGAGGAGGAGCAACGGTCGTGGGTGGGGTTCCCCCAGATGATCCATCTAAGAAAGTGCATTGATTAATTCCGACGTAATCTCATAGGCATCTCGAGGAAGACTTACCCCAAACGGGGGGTCCGGGGATAATGTCTAGCAGGTGCAACAGCGTCAGTAACTATACCGCCGTAGGGCATTGACGAGGTCTATGCCTCACATTTTGTCTCGGTCTTGGCGGCGGCGCTGTAGATCTAAAGCAAAAAGAAGGATATGAGCACCGAGTTAGATACCATGGTGTTAGATAGAGTCTGCTTACATCAACCTTCACACCGGGGTCGGTGGCAGTCCAGGCACCGGGAATGGACACGAGCCATGCATTGCTGGGGAAAGCGGTGCCGCCTGGGGAAGGAGTCAGTAACGATTGCCTCAATTCGCTGCTTCAGGATTAAGGACTGACTTCCGGTGACCTGGAGCTGGGCGCACCTGAGATGGTACATGGTATTAGCCGGAACAAACACGGTGCAGGCTATTTGTGAACTCACTCGGGGTAGAACTGCGGGGTGTTGGCCTGGTGAAGGGCCAAAGTCTCGAACCTCACTAAAATGCTTTGTATTAGCGCGTGAAATCAGGAGAGTGATTTAAGGAAATCAGTACCCAAGTATGGACCAGGTTGAAGGGTGGCGGGAATCTTAGCAGTCCATTTAAGGTTAGCCATGAGCTGGCCGTTCGCCCACTTTCCTGCGCCAAGGGTGCCGCTGAGGAGACCGGCTTCCGCAATTTTGAACTAGTAAATAGAAGGGCAGTAAGCCAACAGAAAGTGTTATGAGGACAGCCCGAGCACAAACCCATTTAGCACCAGAGCTGCTGTAGGAGCTGCAGTCCGTGCCGGGGCACCTGGACAGGTAGCTGCACAAGAATTGAAGAATTAAAACCATGTGTTGCACCACCAATTGGACTAAGGGGGTTGAAAACTTACACTGTGATTGGGCCTTCAGCATGAGTCCATTGTGGCCAATACTTGGGAAGCCCGGGTGCAGCGTTAAAACTCATTTTCTCCCTTCGGGATTCAGTGAGAACTTACAGCGGTAAGCTCCTGCCCAGCTGATTATTTAAGATGGCTATTAGAATTCGGTTGGAGCATTTTCAGTGATACTATTTATCTTACCGGCAATGGAGATGGACTTCGGAGCAGGGCCAGTTGAGCCGTCGTTGTTGCAGTGGATGGTCGCTGCGGTCGGGCTGAGGATGGGGTCGTAGCTGCTGTAAGGGCGGCCGACAGTGCTCTGTCCAGTTGGGGCGAGGAACGGCTGCCATCTATTCCATATTCAACCATTAGGCACGGGGTCAGTTGTACGTAAGCCGACACCTACCCTTGGTATGTGGCTAAAGAAAAAAGGATGTGTTAATCCCGTGGTTAGACCATTGCTTTTCGAGAGATGGACGAACTGGATCCAACGCTCCAGCTCGTGACACCACCGTGTGCGGCGGCCGACGAGGCGTAGGAAAGGATTGCTGCGGCGGTTGCAAGGGTGAACTTCATGACTGCTTTTTGAGACTCAAGAGGAAGAATGCCTCAAAACTCATGACATTGTGGCTCTCTTATAGCTGGGAGAGCCACCGACAGAACCCCTCGTCTGACCGGAAAATACGCCACGCGTCGATGATCGGAAGTCAGAAGGGGAAACGTCGGCTAGCGGTTCCTGATCGGCAACCAGGTTTCGGGGAGCTCTGCCAGTCGATCGTCACACCATAGTTATCTCGCTGAAATTGTGGCACAGTAGGAGATCATGGGGTAATCGGGCGGCCGTTACGCAGGGTGCGCTTTCTTGCCGATAGTCGAAGTTTTTCATGTCGAAGTAGAAGACTCGAGTTAGAAGAACGTCGGCCATCATCAGCACCAAGCTTCTCACAAGTATATCGAAGAGAAAGTCCGTCATCCAGTGTCCAAATAAGTATTCACAGCTATTTGAAGATATAACTGAAGTTTAGATTGAGTACTCGATTCATAGGGCTTCAGAGCCAGAACCTACATGTTTAAATCCTTATCCTGGGGCATAACAGATTGCAAGCGTCGGCTGTGGGAGGCGTATACGTACTTAGCCCTCGGGTTAACGTTGTGTACTATGGTGGTGACAAGTTGAAGCAAGTGGAAGCCTACGGCTTTACCGTCGGTACACCCTGAGCCGCAGTAGCATACTCACCATCTTCAATCCGTCCTGGGGTATCACCTTCGTATGCTCCCTCGATGTATACGTCACATATTACCCCGTGTAGTAGCCATCCAATCTTTAATTTGATCCCTCTCCCGCTCTCATGCGAAGGAGCAGACGCGAAAAGACACACGGCGGAATGATTTCGGGGCATTGGAGCCTGGCTAAATCTCCGAATCGGAGGTGCTCAAACCATCGATGCACTTTTCCTTCCGAGGTTGACTCTCCTCTTTGGCATGGCTTCTATGGACAGATATGCCTGGCGATATATGAGGTCTTCTGTGCCTTCTCCGGGGAAACGTTCAACTTCCTCACATGATGCCGAGTGGAATCCGTCGCCCAGCCGACTTTGTTGTGGGCTGGCACGTTACCGACTGAACTTCGCCCGTTCACGCGAGCCAAGCCAGCAACAAGAAATCTTCATAATCCAGTATACGCATTGTAGTCAGCGGTTTCCATTCAGTTCGTAATATGGCTGAAGTCACAGAGTTCATGATCTTGCTGTGGTTACCGGAAGCTCCAAGCTGCTGAGAGGACACAAGGCACATCGTCGAGGCCATCCCAAGACTGCCTTCGGTCGCCTCCTTTCATTTATGTAACTGTAAATTTCAAACAATACTTTATACAAGGGCTAGCTCAGTGCAGAAACGGCTTTTTCTTGGGGGTACGATTCTCCGGCCTCATCCCAAGATTCAAATTTCGCAGCCGTCTAGAGGCATTGCGAGTACCACTGGAGAGGTAATTGAATGTTGGAAGAAATCCTTAGAAGAGTGGAGAAATGATGACCTACCTCATTGCTCTTGACGCAGGTCGATCCCGAAGCGCAAACTGTGCCGCCACTATGAAAGAAATCATTTCAATAACTTCCTTTGCAGCATTTCATCAGAGGATACTCACGTCCAGCCGTTGCCACCGCACTTGGTCACACGACATAAATCAGCGATGTATACAAACGCCACTTGTGGATGTAGCTCACCTGGCCATACTTGGGAACAGTCGATTGGTTGGGGGGTGGGGGCGCAACCGTGGTCGTAGTGGGGGTAGTGGGGGTGGTAGTTGGAGTTGGTGGGTTGCTCGTGGGTGGTGGCGATCCCCCAGATCCACCTGCAAAATCGTGCTGCGTCAGTCTGCGATCCACCGATTTTTAGAGGATATGCTTACTGGGCCAGACGCGCGGTCCTGGGATTATATCTGAGAGAATTAATCGTGTGAGTGAGCTGGGGCTGATGCCAGTGATCCGACTTTGATGGGTTACTCACACGTTGTCTGGGTCTTAGCGGCTTCACCGTAGATCTACCAAAATCAGGAGCAATGAGTTTGTTGCTGTGGTAGTAGTGACCCAATACATAGACAACTTACATCAACCTTGACACCGGGGTCGTTGGCGCCCCAAGCTCCGGGAATCGACACGAGATACTCTGAGCTGGGGAACGCGCTGCCGCCTGAGGGTGGCAGCTTAGTAATTCAGGCCGAGAACGATTCAGAGAAAAACACAAACCTCCGGTCACAAGGAGTTGACCACACCTGATGTATAATGTTTTGGCTGTTTAGTAAGATATCGGCTAGGTGCGTCTGCGAGGCTCACTCAGGGTAGAATTGCGGGGTGTTGGCCTGGTGAAGGGCCAGCGTCTCGAACCTGACTGTAAGATTTATGCCCGTCAGACCTGGTCGCTCGCAGCCAGGGCATACGATATTGGCGCACTCAAATAGGCACCCGCTTGAAGACTGGCGGGAATTGTGGCGGTCCACTTCAGGTTGGCCATGAGTTGGCCATTAGCCCACTTTCCGTTGGCGAGGGTGCCGCTGAGGAGACCAGATTCCGCGATCTTGAACTAGAATGCAAGGGTCCCGTCAATGACAAATCAACTACCACTTGAAACCCAGATAACGAACCCATTTAGCACCGGCGCTGCTGTATGAATTGCAGTCCGAGCCGGGACATTTCGCCAAATAGCTGCAAGATCCATATAATGAGGACAAGCCTGTAAACATTCAAGAAAAAGGGACATACACTGTAACTGGCCCTTCGGCGTGGGTCCATTGCGGCCAGTACTGGACAAAAGCACAATGTAATTAGGAGTGTAAATAGTGGATAGATGTGCTCGGACAAGACTGACAGCAGTAACTTGGCCGCCAGCTGCGGTATTAATAGTGGGCATTTAGCGATTGTCTTGACTTTGATGAAAAACAGCCAACGTACCGGCAACGGTGATAGACTTGGGGGAGGGGCCAGTATCACCGTTGTTATTGCAGTGTATAGTCGATGCAGTCGGGTTGAGAATGGGATCATAACTGCTGTAAGGGCGGCCCACGGTACTTTGTCCGCCAGCGCCGAGGTATGGCTGCCATCTATATCAAGAGCTCAGGCTTGAGACAAAGCGAAAGCTGTGAACCGATACTTGCCCTGGGTATGTCGCTAAGAAAGAGCAACAACACAGTGTTAGTTATACGAGCAAAGCATGAATACTATAGAGAGAAAGACGAACTAGATCCAACGCTCCAGCTCGTGACACCACCGTGTGCGGCAGTAGACGAGACGTAGGAGAGGATGGCAGCGGCGGTGGCAAGAGTAAGCTTCATCACTGCGACTTGAATGCTCAAGGGTAAGGAGCTGTCTGAACCCATCAAGGCTCAGCCTCTCTTATACCCCCAAGCAGACCAACAACAGTGCCTAAACAGATCACAGCCAGCTCGATGGAGGCATCTGCCGCTGTGGGTAGTGGAGGCGGGGAGAAAAATTGGACCCGCGCAACCAATCATTGAGCAGAATTGAGGTGTTGTACCGTTCTAGTCGTCGTTTCGCGAAAGCTGCCTGCCAGTTGCAGAATATGAGCTGATCATGTGGTAGATGAATGGAGGCGGACGATGGATCCTCTCGTCGGGGTGTAATAGAATATGCTCGGCAGGCGGCAAGAAGCACAAGGAAGCCAAATGGGTCTACGCCAGTGAGTTGTGATTGATGACTCGACGTGGTCATATAGTTTGTAGGGTGCAAGCTGTTCACTCGAGTGCCCATGTCCCAACCTGGTTGCCTAGCCGTAAGGTGCATTTTTTTTCCAGCTCTACTGGCTGTAAGAAATTTGGTAAAGTTAATAACCTTGACAAAAGCAACTGGTCGGCACGATCCATGAAAGTTCGTGAGTGCGGTCTTCATATTGAAACAACGGCCTGTTCCGAGAGTAGCTCAATCACATTCTACATCTATGAACGAGAATCTCTATGACGAAACATCGATCAGCTGACCTTGGCGACTGAGATACTGACAGAATGTTCTTCAGAATTTAACTTGTACCTTTTCAGATAGAACGCCCCAGTTTTTGATTGAGTAATGTGGCCGACGAGCTGTGCCTGCCGTCTTTCTACCATCCTCCATGTCGTTCGATCGAAGCGCGAGGCGGCATCTAACGGCGTTAATTTGGAAAAACACCCACGCCGAAGTTACCCTTTCAGATTCAGGAGGTATGGAATTATTCCGACAAAGCCCATCGATTCGCGAAGCCCAAAGTTGCTTGGCTGGCTCTGAGCCCGAGCGTCCAGTCGCTCTTTTTGAACTTTCGCCCGGTACCCATTTATTGTCGTTGAGCTACCAAGATTATTTTCGTCGGCGGAGGTAGAGCAATTCTATAAGTCACCGGGTACGGCCTTGTTATGTAGATAGCTCGACTTTGACTGGTAGTTTGGCCGTGCAACCAGAGCCTTGAGTAACTTGAGTCTCATGTCCCCGAAGGTACTACGCTATCATGCTCAGCGGGCGCAACCAGATCAAAGCAGCGCTCGAATATATATATTTGGGGGAGGAAGATTTGTGTGGGGCGCTGCTGGCCGGCTGAATGAAAGTCGCCGTGTAATTCGTGTGGAGATACTCACCGGGGTGAGAAGTTTCTTACCGAGACGGATCATTGCGGCTGCGAAGTCACCTGAAATTTGGCTGAGGTTAAATAATATTAGATTTTGGCGTGATGTACGAATAGGCCGTGAGCAACATGATAGCTAGTGAGCTCAGAGCATCAAAGAATATTCCGAGTGAACCTGCGCGTTGAGGGTGTTGGACGTTGAGTTGGTTGAAGGCTTTAGCTTCGGGACTCCTGCTTACTCATCAAGGATGATCCGTTGGCTCCCGTGCTGCTGTCCTACACGGCTCACCAGCGACCGACGGCCACGGGTCGGCCGATTCTGAGCAGCTTTGAACCCATGCCGTTGACGGACAACCCGATCCAATATTCCTTAAAATGCAACGAGAAAACAAGGCGACTTTCTGCGCTCAGGACCATCGCTACCTCGTATGACTCACAATCTTGAAGCTCGAGACATACTTTCGCGCCTACCTTTGGGAGTGTCGCGTTTCCTGGGATATCGCAGGTCTAATTCACTACCTTCGTCGCCTCATCCACGTTATATCATCTGGTTCTGGTCATTTGTTGGTGCATTTGGCGCCATTGGTCTCATCCAGGCCGTATTTGAGCGTTCGCCATATTTTACCCAACGCCACGTACCCCCGATCATTGGAAGCTTTGTGCGTTCGCTATCACATAGTTATGAAAATGAACTTACGCCTAGTAATTTAGGGTGCATCCGCCATTCTGCTTTTTGGCCCTATCGGCGTGCCCTTGGCCCAGCCTCGCTCAGCCTTGGGTGGTCATACTATCGCTGCCATAATTGGCGTGTGTATAACCAAGCTATTCGATACCATGTCATCTGAGAAGGCTCACCAATACAGGTGGCTTTCGTCGTGTCTTGCAACAGCGATTTCTCTAGTCGCCATGGAAATGACCGGAACCGTGTTTCCGCCTGCTGGTGCAACGGCATTAATCGCATCCTCTCAGGTGTGCCTACATTATTCTATCCAATTGGCACCCGACCTTACTTAGCTCGCTATTTGTGCAGGAAGAAGTCCGTGCGATAGGATGGTATTACATCCCCGTAATCATGCTATCCACGGTCCTGATGTTGGCCGTCGCCCTCCTGGTGAACAATATTCAGCGGCAGTACCCATCCTTCTGGTTCTTTCCCCCTTCCCATGGAAACCCGGCGGTCGACGTAGAAAAAAATGGATCCACCCTGCAGAGGATCACGACAAACGTCTCTATTGTGGATGAGGAAACTGTCCTGGAAGGAGGAGACACCATTCAAAACCTTATTGTTATTCATACCGATCGAATCGGGCTCCCTCGATGGATGGACATCAAACCGGAGGAAATGCAAGTCATCGAAGGGTTGCAGAGGAGAATGAGGGAGATACCGAACGCGTAGCGACGGTCTTACGTGCTAGCTAACCATCCAAAAGTATAAGTACATTCCTGTAAATCAATCACGGCCACCTGTGATTCATAGAATGTGCACACATCTGTGATACACCCCCTGCCTCTGAAGCTACTTAACTTGGGGCAGACCGAAGAAGCAAAAGGTTCAAGGCCAGTATCGACATCGTCAGGTTACAGCATACAAAAAGTATTCCGGTACGGGGAATCGAACCCCGGGCTATCGCGTGAAAGGCGATAATGTTAGCCACTACACCATGCCGGATTATGATGTTACAACCCAGGTGGAGATCATAGCCATCTTGGGGACATAATGTTAGCTACACTTTTCTACGCTACCTTAGCCTAAGCGCCCGAGAAATCTGAGAGCTAAATGGGGATAGATCAATGCCAATACCAAGAACTTCATACTCATTACATTGCCCAAGTAATATTAATGTCAGTTTGCTCTTCGGAGCGGAACGTCACAGGTATGGCGTTAACCCCATGCACGCACGAGCCCGAGGGCCAAAATACCGGGGGTCCAAGCTCTGGCACAAGACGGCCACCATTCACATGCGTGCATCATTGGAGAATCGAGATAATGAACAGTCACCGCATCACCTTCTCCCGCTGCCTCCAACCAATACCGGGCCTCTCCGATCTGCCAATGGGGGGATGCAGCGGGTGCCGGACTCGAGCTAAGGCTTGGCTGACCGGGAGGTTCTCGGATACGATCTTCTCGGCCTATTTGACACAAACTTCGCGGCAGTTTTGGCGATCCAGATGAGATAGATTTAAGGAGTATTCTACGCGGTGTGGGGTCAGAGCCTTAGCGCGGGGCTAGGAAGTCCAAGCTCCAAGAAGGCCGCAATGTATCGGCCAGTAATTTCGAAGGGATGGAAGGGGTTCTGTGCCTGCCACGAGCATCATCGGGTAACATCATCATCAACATCTAAGCTGCCTGTTCCCCTAGTCAGCAATCGCAGAAAAGAGAGCGCAGCGCGATGGAGAAGGCACGTTAACGTTATGGCCGGTAGTCTTGGGTACTTGCGAATAGGGGCGCCGTTCGCAGGAGTCGGGTTTCGTAGTACTTCTCGGCCTTAACACTGGCCACTGATTGAACGGCTTGAGCCTCGTCTCCAGTGATTGGTCAGTCACATCTCCGTACAGAAGAGGATGCACCGTACCGATCAGCCATGGCTCAACTCATTGACACGAAAGACATGAATCGCGTTGGGAGCAGCAGAGAAACCGTGCTCATTCTGCCACGTCCCGCCAACCAGTCATACATTCGCATGGCTCCCACTACACAAGGACATGCAGTGCATAGACAAGGAGGTCAAACACCCAGTCAAGAATTAAAGTAAGTACCAAGATAGCTTACAAACACGCACGCGTACACAGCGGCGAGCGCCTGGCATTCCTACATTTATACTTCCAACTTCACAATGTCAACCACCACCTTGTCCAGCCCCCTCTCTCCGTACGCCGCGGGGAACATCACCTTTGCGTACGTCCCAGCCGAGTTGTATTTGCTCGCGAACGAGGGGTTGATCACCAGCGTGTTATCCACAATCTTCGGGAAGAAGAAAACACAGTTCCGATGATTAGGCGTGAGTACTCGGAAAGAAATGAGGGGATGGACAAACCTTGTAGAATTGTTTGAGCATGCTAGGTAGTACAAGTATATCAGGCGCCTCGTTCAGCCGCAACAGATCGCTATGCGAGATATCCAAGTTGACGTCGGATGATAGGTCTTGCGGGACGGGGAACAGCGGGTAAAAACTAAACCCGTCGTCACCAAACCAACAGCGAAGTGCGTCAGTAAATTACTTGAGAGGGATGTATGTATTCCACTGCCCCATGGCCACGCACCTCCGTTGTTCCAAGATATGCCGACACAGCAGCCCCATGGGATCCTTCAAATTCCGCTCCGCCGTGGCTCCTGCACCACCCGCAGGATCAGCATCAACGTCCTCGGCGCGCTTAAAATACTCCTCCTTTTTAATGTGGAAGAGCACGTCGACGGAGCTCGCAGCGAGCGTGATGCCGCTCACGGAGATCATACTCGGGTTCGGGAGATATATTAAAGTCTATAGTTTGAGGGTCAGAGGAGGGTAAAGCAAAAAATCAATAGAAAGTGGGGGGGTGATCGAAGAAGCCGACCTTGGCGAAATTGGGATCCACGCTCGTGTCGAATGCGCTCTGTGGGAACGCCGCATGGTCGCTGATCATATCCCGTACGCTCGGGATGACAAATACCGACGGGAAGGACGCGTTGTTGAAGAGGGCACGGAGAGGCGCGGTGATGCGGGACGCGAAGAGCTCCGCGGGTGTCTCGTCGATGTCGCCGAGCTTTATGAGCGGGTGGTTGGCGTCTACAAACGGGCCTAGCTATACGACCATACAGCCATGCAGTTACAAAATCCAAGTGAGAATTGGCTCGTATTCAGATTGATGCCGGAGCTGTGTTTATTGGGGCGGTGGGGCTTACGAGTATGAGGATGGATGGCCGGAAAGCCATAGCTTCTCTGACAAGAGCCTTGAAAGGCTTGTACTCCAAATCGGCGTCAAATGTGTACGGTCCGCTGGCAATCATAACCGATGCGCCGGTCGTGACTCCTGAGCTCGGACGCGATTGTGTCGATGAACCGAGCGGCGGCGGCTATCAATCCAAGTCCAACACCAAGTGTCAATTTTCCCCCGTAGGAAACCCCAAAATAAAATAAATAAAACGCACGGTCCAGATCTCCGAAACACTAAACCATCCCCCGCCCCCATTCCGTCCCTTCAGGACGACAATCGCACCGGGGAACAGCCCCAGCCCCGAGCGCCCGGGGGCGGGGGCACGGAGCTTGGCACCGGGATTAAACTTGAGGGACACGCGTGCGCCGGAGCCCATCATGCGGGAGGACTCGAGCTGGAGGGTAGTCTCGCCGAGCTTGGTGTCGGGCTCCGCGCAGATGCGGCCAACGATCAGGACGTCTTCCTGCGTGGAAGACGAACCGGGTGCGTGTTAGTGGTAAGAAGGAGGGAGTGGCTAGGGCGCGGACCTCTGTTACAGCGGCAGGATCTCCCAGCTCGTCCACGCCGTACGCCTCCTTCACCAGCTCTGCAAATTCGTCTATCCGGTCGTCCAGAGCTATGTGAATAGATAGAAATACTTCAGAAAAGCCCAATCCGGCCACACATGCAATAGCAAACATACTTTCTGAGCGTTCGGAGACCTTCTCGTGCATGTATCGATCTGCCCAGGATCGAACAAGTCAATGTCAACCAGAAAACGGCTATAGAGTGAGAATAGAGGAATGATACCCACAGTTAAACTTCTCACTCTCAAACTGCGGCCGAAAATTGACGCGCGTCTGGGGTAAATTATTCCGGGGCGCGGCGCTATGAACATTGCTGAACTTGACGTCCTTGATCCTCGCGGCGGCGGCGACAGCGGCAGCGTCCTCTGACGCGGTCTTTTGGCGCAGATAGGCCTCGAGGTCGGCGAGGCCCTGGGGCGTGGGGGCGATGAAGGGGCTGCGCGCGGCGGAGAGGAGGGACTCCCACTGGGAGAGAAAGTCGTCTGCGGAGAGACTGAACTTGTGGCATATCGCGAGGCCTGGGGCGCGTCGTCAACGTCGCAAGCGCGTGAGCGAGCGAGCGTTAAATGGCTTACAACGAGCCATCACATCGTCGGGGACGGCGTAGCGCTGGCGGATCTCGTCCTGTATGCTCTCCATCGCCAATATTAATGTTGAGGACAAGGTGGTGGATCGGACGCGTTCAGTTGTTGTGGCCAATCACCCGATTGCCCGATCGATCGAGACCGGTGTCATGATCACACAAGGCAACGACTCCATCGATGGTCGGAGTTGCCTCTCAAACTTGAAACTCTCAGCATTCACGCCGGTAGTATTCTCCTTGACAACGAATTCAGAAGCAAAAAAGAAAGGGGGATGCAATGCGTATCGTACAAGGAATCCGTATGAGGCCTCGTCAAGAATCAGCAAAAATGAGCGAGGTCGGATATTGTGTGGTGCGAGTACAAAGAAAATGGAAAGAGAGAACAAATTGGACGGAGGAAATCGAATACTGCCGCTTGGGACGAAACAATTTGAAATCATCGGGAATCATTGGGGGTGTTTTCAGCCGCAGCTAGCACTGGTGCCGCTCACGGATGAGCGGCTTGCTTGGTCTCGCTCTCTGCTTCAACAGGTGCCGCAGCAGCAGTGGCATCAGTGGGCTCGGCGGAGTCAATATCCCTAACGGGGCTCTTGCCGCCCGTCCCAGGCGTGGAGAGAGAAGTGTGGGGGGAGGGTGGGGAGACAGCCGCATGGGGAATGCTAAGTAATCGGGAAATACAACGTGGTCACTCGTTTGAAATTGAACAAAGGAAACGAGCACACGGGGCGACGCACTTTTCAGGGCTGGGAATGGCGGTGCCGACGGACAGCTGGGGAGAGAGCCCCGCCTTGGACATGGCATAGTCGCCTGAGTCAAAAAACTTGCGATCCTACGCGATAGATTGCGGTCAAGATTCAGGTGATTACGAGTACGGCGAGGCGAGACGTACCCTCTGGACCTTGGAGAGGACGTTCTTGTGAGAGGGGAGTTTTCCGTAGAGGCGGAACAACTTCTTCTCCTCCTCAGTCATGGCCTGAAAATACAATTCGCGATATCAGTACATAGACTGCAAGTGCAGCCAGGGCAGCAATACGGACACTCATGTCGACCTTCTTCTGGCGCAATGGGAGCATGGTGGCGAAGTGGAGATGCAGGAGCGCCGGGGGCGGGTGCAGTGGGCGGATAAGGACAGGAACTGGGAGGCAGGCAGAGATGGGAGAAGAGAGGGAAGGACGCTGATGGAGCCAGTGGGAGCGAACCAGACAATATCACCGTCGCACGTGACCGGTCACCGGATGCACCCACGCCATCGCCTTCTATCTCTACTCAACGCCACGCATTCAGTTCCTACCCCCATGACCTAGGCCCCTGAAAATTATTCCCATGCGCTCATCGCTCTCATTTTTGGAGATTAAACCCTTAAGCAAAGAGTGTGACATTAATGGTGTGACAGGGCATAATTGCCTGCGTCACACGCACGTGTGACACGGCCTTGCCCCCACAGCTTTGGGTTTGCATCCGGATCGCTGGATATCGCCCAGCACATCGCATCGCCCCTGCAGACAACGCACGCTCATCTCATCATCCGCAGGAATTCTCCATGGTGTGTGCGCCCCCTTGCGCTTTTTTCTTGCGCGCCACCCACACGAGAACACTTTTCTCCCCGCGCGCGAGCAGCAGGTCCAGGATCTCGATCAGAAGATCCAAGATGTCTACAAGCGCATCCAGAAGGAGACGATCATCATTCAGCGCGCAGAGGCCCTCACCGGGCTCACCAAAAACCAGGATGTCCTCCGCAGCGCGGATCTCGAGATCCGGCAGTCCAAGCGCAATTTGTCCTATTTTGAGGATACCCTGAAGGAGCTCCAGGCGCGCAAGATGCAGGCTCAGCGCTCGCCGCCCCGCCCCACCGACCCTCGCGCCATCGAACGCATAGGGAGCCCGCACCAGGAAATTCCGTCCCCGTCACCCAGTGGTCGGGGCTGGGGCGACCGCGATCGCGCCCTGCCCCAACCGCCCCCGAGCGCCGGCTTCGACCACGGCCAGCCGCGGCAGCAGGGCGGCCTCTATCCACCGGGTTCTGCGGCCGACCCGCGTGGTTCCTTATACGTCCCCGAACACCGTCCCAAACCATATACCAATCTCGGTGCGTTCTCTAGTTCTCAGACACCCGCGTATTTTGGTTTCAGCGGCTAATAATGATATGCGTGTTACATAATGCAGATTTAATTAAAGCCGATACGCCATACACCACCGCCAAGATATCCCGCGTGCTCCAGCAACTCGAGTTCAAGCTCCAGGTCGAGCTGCAGTATAAAAAGGCCATCGAGCAGATGGCCAAGCTGTACAAAGCCGACGGCGATAAGCGGAGCAGGGCGGACACCGAGATTAAGCGCATAGAGAGCGACAAGAAGATTCACCTCCTGCAGTCGGCCCTCAAAAAATATAAGACGCTGCACATCCTAGACGAAGACGTGGAAGAGGAAGGTGCGTCTTGCCGCGCTATGGAATTCGCCCGCGTGCGCTTATTGACATGATGCGATGTCTCCTATTTACTGTCTCCTATTTCCTCCTCTCCATTTTCATTTTCTCGGTCCCGTTTACTATTTGCACCCACTCTCGTGCGCGGCAGCCCCAGAAACACCCGTCGGCGGCGAGCGCAAGGACAACCTCCGCAAAGCCGTCTCGGGCAAACTCCAGATCTCCATCAAAGAAGCGCGCGACCTCGACCATGCCCCACTCGCCAAGCGCTCCTCCAAAATCCCTAATGAAACGAGTGTCGTGCTCAAAGTCGAAGGCACGACCCGCGCGCAGTCCCACCCCTCGCGCACAGACCGATGGAACGAGGACGTGGAGGTGACAGTCGACAAGGCAAGCGAAGTCGAGATCGCCGTGTACGACAAGCAGGGCAACGAGCAGCCCGTGCCCATCGGGTACCTCTGGATCAAGATTGCGGATATCGTCGAGGCGCAGAGGCGGCAAAGGGTGGAGAACGAGAGTGTGGCGGGCGGGTGGGTGACCGCCGCGGGTGCGATGCGCGCACCATCGGACCCGACGGCGCAGGGGTTCGGGGACTTTGACCGTCCTGGGGGACCGGCAGGGGGCGCAGCGGGGGGTGCGTCTGGCCCACCGAATACATCGGCGCCGGAAGGTCTTTTTGCGTGGTTCGTTGTCGAGCCAGCGGGTGCGCTTGGATTGCATGTCAATTTCAGCGAGTATCTCCCCTCGTACCCTCTTCACAGCTTTGACAAAACTAACCCACTGACACCTCAATCCCCTCGTTTATCCTCGTCTCAATTTCAACAGTCAAAGAAAACGTACGAAAACGCAATATCGATGCGGGCGGTCTCGGGCGGCGCAGTGCCGTGCGCATGCGCAAGGGCGAGGTGCATGAGATGAACGGCCACAAGTTCATCTTCCGCCAGTTCTACCAGATCATCCTGTGCGCGTTCTGTAACGAGTTCCTGCTCAAGGGGAGTGGGTATCAGTGCGAGGACTGCCGGTATACGTGCCACAAGGAGTGCTACCCCAAGGTGGTCACCAAGTGTATATCCAAATCGAATGCCGAGACGGTGAGCCGTCTTTTTGCTTTTGCTTTTTTTCTGCTCCAGGGAGGGAGATCGGGGGTGGTGGATACGTGGCTGGTTGCTCGTTTGATTCAATGCGGTTTAACATGTGGCTTTCTGTGGCTCTTAGGACGCAGACGAGGATAAGATCAACCATCGTATCCCTCACCGATTCGAGACGTTTGCGATCAGACGGCCGGTATGGTGCTGCCATTGTGGTTCGATGCTACCACTGGGGAAGAAGAATGGCGTCAAATGTACAGGTTCGTCGTATTTGTGCTCTCGTTTTTAAATGCCTTGCGTGTATTCACCCCCAACTGCTCACCCTGTTCAAAACCCCTGTCCGCCATCTTTATCTCTGTCGCCATTACCGCCCACTATTTGATGCCGAACAGAGTGCGACGTGACATGCCACCAAACATGCGCCCATCTCGTGCCCGACTTCTGCGGCATGTCAATGGAAACTGCGAATCAGCTCCTCAGCAAGATTCACGACATCAAATCGCACCAGAAGCACAAGCCTAGCAACCTCTCGCAGAGCTCGTCGTCGCGCCCGCTCCCGTCGCCCACATCATCCATGCCGTATTCGCCGAAACCGCAGATGGAGCAAATTGAGGGCGGGTTTGATAGGATGGGTCTGCATCCCGATGCGCCCCCAGGTGCAGGTCCCGGCGGGGGTGCAGGAGCCCACGGGCCTGGGTCGAGGTATTCCGACGTGCCGCCAATGAGTCCCAAACCGGGGATGTACGGAGACCCCAGGTTCGATGCCGCCGCACCCCAGTCATATCCGCCTCCCGGCCAACGACCGGGTTCCGGCCATGGTGGTCCTGGTGGGGGTCCAGCATATGCTGATCACCCACTACCCGCCCCGCCGACACAACCTTCGCGCCATGACAGCTATCCTTTGCCTCTCGGTGCGCAGCCCCCCGTATGTGAACCTTTACCGCAGCGCTCTTTGTCCGTTTTAGTAACAGCTCTCTTTGCTTCTCCCTTTTTGCATACATAGCGCGCCGATGGATCGAACTACTCTCCGAAACCGTCTCCCCCATCATTGCCGCCGCACATGGCTCCCCCCGCTCCCGAGCGCTCGTCCTCCGTCCCCAGGCCCGGCGGTCCGCCGCAACAATTATCCCACGGCTCACAGCACGGTCGGAAGCGCAAAGTCGGGCTGGAGGACTTCAATTTCCTCGCTGTGCTCGGAAAGGGCAATTTCGGAAAGGTCATGTTGGCAGAGGAGAAGAAGACGACGGGGCTGTATGCTATCAAGGTGCTAAAGAAGGAGTTTATCATTGAGAATGATGAAGTTGAGAGGTTTGTCTTTCCCTCCTTTTCGCCTATTCCAGATGGAGTCCGGTGTGTAACTCGCGTTTTTGTGCGCTTTCGCGTTTCCGTGCAGCACGCGCTCGGAGAAACGCGTGTTCCTTGCGGCGGCGCGAGAACGCCATCCGTTCCTGCTCGGCCTCCACTCGTGTTTCCAGACGGAGACCCGCATTTATTTCGTCATGGAGTATGTCAGCGGTGGTGATCTCATGTTGCATATCCAGCGCAAGCAGTTCTCGCTGCGGCAGGCGAAATTCTACGCTGCGGAGGTCTTGCTCGCGCTCGAGTATTTCCACGCGAATGGCATCATATACCGGTGCGTTCCTCGTTTTGAGGTCTCTTGGGGTTTGCCTTTTTAGAGTCTGTGTGCTAACGGCTTGCTGTGCACTTCAGCGATCTGAAACTAGATAATATCCTGCTGACGCTCGACGGGCATGTGAAGGTCGCCGATTACGGCTTGTGCAAGGAGGAGATGTGGTATGGGAAGACGACGAGCACGTTCTGTGGTACGCCCGAGTTCATGGCTCCCGAGGTATGTATTCCCTGCATCTTCTTTGTGTGCGATGACCAATTTTTGTGTGCAGATCTTGCTCGAGCAACGGTACGGCCGCGCGGTAGATTGGTGGGCGTTTGGCGTGCTCACCTATGAGATGTTGCTCGGTCAATCGCCATTCCGAGGAGATGACGAGGACGAAATTTTCGACGCGATTCTCGAAGACGAGCCGTTGTACCCCATCACCATGCCACGGGACGCTGTATCGATCCTGCAGAAGGTATGCCGTCCGCCCGGTCGCTCATCTTATTGTTCAATGCTTAGGGCGTGCTTGTACCAATGCTGACGCCTCTGCGTTTAACAGCTGCTCACGCGGGACCCCGCACGGCGGTTGGGTTCTGGCGAGGGTGATGCGGAGGAGATCAAGCGACACCCATTCTTCAAGGACACCAACTTTGACGACGTGCTCAACAAGCGCATTCCACCACCGTACTACCCGACGATCGTGAGCTTCCTTCTCACCTTGCTCACCTCGCGTGAGCTCGACCTGTCCTGAGGCGTGCTAATGTACCCCTTCCTTCCAGGCAAATCCGGCGGATGTCAGCAACTTCGATAGCGAATTCACACGCGAGCAGCCAACGTTGACGCCTGTCCACGGCCAACTTTCATCAAAAGATCAAGCCGAATTCAATGGATTTTCTTGGGTTCGTCACTCTCCAATTTACGCAGCCTAACCCTCTTAACATCCTAACACTCATCTCCTTAGGTGGCTACATGGGCCGATATTTAAAATCTCACACGTTTTCCGTTTTCCTGTACTTCACTCTCCCCCTCTCCACTCCTCTTCGTTCTTTTCAGTCCTCAACTTCACGCTTAATACGTGGATTGTAGCCGTCCTCACGCACCCCTGTTACTTGTACGAGATTCACCCATGCCCCTACCCATACTAGACTGGGAATTCATGAGTTTGCAGCGCATATACGAACATTTTTTGTGATGCGAATCCTGGTCGGTTGATGGCTTTCTGTGAGCGTTTGGACGGAGATTGCACATGGGATATCAGAAGAGAGACCAACATACGCTCGAAGCGGACGCGCCTGTGAGATTTACTATTATAATCGTCAGGGCTTCGGGGCGACAACGTGCCCTCCTGTTCCAGGCATCCCAGCGCCATCGACCCTCAAACTCTCAACATCCGCTTGCTGCTCCTGCACCAACTGATGGAATCGACCCCAGAGTGCAGATATAGTCTCGAACTCCTTGCCCACCCCGAGAATTTCCTCGAGCTTGCGGTTCAGGATATTGGACTCGGATATCAATACCTCGAAACTCTTGAAAGATCGATCGGCACATGAGCGCGCCGGTAAGAACATCGATGATCCGTATGGCACAATGAAGAGCGGGGAGAGACGCACGCCTGTAATTTCGCCGACGAGCCTGTCGCGTTCTTTCTCGAAGAAAGACGGGTCGTCGTCGCCCGGGTTCATGGTGGTCGAAGTGAGGGCTGGTCAATTGGGGCGGCGCTTGGTGCAACAACGAACACGTCGCCAACGACCATCATGTTCGAGAAACGCGTGCCCTTTTCCAGTGGGCACCGCACCGGCCCAAAAACCACGACTGTCGACTATCTGCCGCAGCCAGGAGACTATCTCTACCTCCCTGTTCCTTCCACCGTCGACGAGGGACTTGGTATCCGTGATAAGAGTGTTCATCAAGCCGGCTCAGCGCTCACTCCCATATCACCCTCTGCCACCAAACCCCATTGGGCCGTAGTAAAAAGCATCAGCGATCCCTTCACCGCTCCCAACGGAGCAAAACGGTATTACGCCTTGGCCGTCTACATTGTACGCTCATTTGGCTCGAATTTTGTCACATACATGAGGCTACCCGCTTCGAAAAGGCGCTGGTACCTCCCTATACCGCCCGTACTTTGCCCTGGCCCGCCCGATTTTTCACCCGACCTTGGGATCGATGGTCTCATCAACACTCGTATGTCATGGCTGGACTCGGATGAAGTCACATTCAACATGGCTACCAGCCAAAATGTATACCTTGACTGCGTCTCTCCCACTGCACTTGAACTTACGCCGCTATGCTTCAGTTCAGGCGCCTAGAGCCTCACGTTCAACTGCTGCCCAGCGAAATGGCTCGAATCGACACTTACGCGACAAATCTGCGACTGGAGTTCCCCCCTGAAGCCGAAGAAAAAGCTGTCATCGACAAAGGCGATGGAACCGGTCCCAAAGGAAGCAGTATTAACGATAGTCACGATGCTATTCGCCAACATCCACCCCCACCTGACATCATCTCCCCACGCCCGATGTTTTCGGCTGCAGCCTCCTCGGAGGGAAGCCTCGTAGCTATATCGGAGTATAGTATGGGCACGTCTCCAGAAGAGTCACCATCCATTGGCGAGGAGGAAATGTTGAGGTTATTAGCGCCCAAGGTATACGAAAAGTACATGGCGGAAAAGGTAGAGGCACAGGATAAGATAACCCGCGACAGGATTGGGAATATCGCGAAATGGAGGTTGGGAGTCGAATAATCTAACGATGGTTGCTTACTCGTATGTTCACAATTTTCAACTTTTTTTTTGTTTCCGTTTCCCTATATATACTTTATTCTCCCCCTCTCACACTTTTTTTTCTTTGTCAATCCTCAACTTTACGCGTGTGGACTAAAACCTACACATGGGCTATGAAGAAACGCTTGAAGCGGACGTCCGGAGGTTAGGGCGGCGCTCAAAGCAACAAGGTCACCATTTAATATTCAAGACACAGCGATCATGTTCGAGAAACGTTTGCCCTTCCTCAGCGGTCACCGCACCGGTCCCAAAATCACGATCTTCAACTATCTATCGCAGTCAGGAGACTACCTTTATCTCCCCGTTCCTGCCGCTGTCGACGAAGGTCTAGAGACTCGCAATAAAAGTAATCATCAGGCTGGCTCAGCGCTCACGCCCATATCGGCCTTTGCCATCAGACCCCACTGGGCTGTGGTAAAAAGCGTCAGCGAGCCGTTCACTATCCCCAGCCAAACGAGGCAGCTCTACTCCTTGACTGCCTATATCGTGCGCTCATTCGCCGGGAACGTTCTCCAATACGTAAAGCAGCCCGCTTCGAAGAAACCGTACTATATTCCTGTTCCCCCCATCGTACCTATTTTCCCGAGTCCCCCCGGCTTCTCACCCGACCTCGATGTCGGTGGTTTCTCAAACAACCGTCTGACATGGTTGGATGCGGAGGAAGTCACATTTGTCATGGCTAGCAACCAAACAGTATGCCCTCTCACCATTTGCGGGTATACGCGAACTTATGCTAACATCCTTTAGCTCAAGCGACTAGAGCCTCATGTTCAGCTGCTCTCTAGCGAACTAGCTCGGATAGATGCTCATGCAAGAAAACTTCAGCTGGAAGCCCCCCCGCAATCCGAAGAAGCTGTCGTCGGAGGTGATGGGGTTCCAAGCAGACGTATTATCAACAGTAGCCATGGCACCGTCCGCAAGCATACCCCCCCACCCAACTCCATCTCCCCGCGCCCGACCTCTTCAGCTCCGGTATCCTTGGAGGAATATCCTGTGGCTGAATCGAATGAATCGGATTCTACGGGGTCAATTTCGCATGGGTCGCAATCCGGCGACGAAGAGGGACTATTGATGCGGCTAGCACCGAAAGTATACGAGAAGTACATAGCAGAGCAAATCGAGGCGGAGAACCGGGTGGCCCGTGACAGGATTGGGGATATCGCGAGGTGGAGGTTGGAGGTCGAATAACACAAGGTATTGCTTGTATGCGGCTTTCTATGATCTTATCCTTTAGCAACCGTTCTGTGGTACCCTCCGCAGCCGCGACACCAGTGAATACTGTTCTACTCCGCTATTATTTTATTGCTTTTGCCGTCTTTTCTCTTTACCGGTTCTGCCTCTAATCTTACAGCGCTTGCGCGTTAAGTACAATAGTCCGCCCTTTGCCCCATCCGATAGCACTGGAGACGCCCGACGATAGGTGCGGTCGTAAATCACCCCAGGAAAAACGATCACCGGTGAAGCGTTTCCTGCAGGTTCACAGCTTGTAATCGGAGTTCGGCGCAACCTGCGCACTTGATCTATATGTGTGCGTCGCACATTCTATATACTCTATACAACAACCTCAGAGCTGGGTCCGCTCAGAACCTGCTCCGCGGTCTTCTCCCCTTTCACTACGGACTGAACGATCGGCAAGGCTTGCGAAAAGTCCTTGAACAGTATATGCTTGATGCCCTCCATCTTGCAGTACTCCGCCAAGTCGTTCAGACCTTCCCCCTTGTCGTTCTTGACAAACAAGACGTCGGCGTGACGCGCGGCTGACATGTCTTCGTGAAGAAAGAGGAGTCATTAGGTAAGGACGTGAGAGCGAGACCTCAGCATACCAGAGACGCCATCGCCAAAAAAGAAAAGTGTGGGGGAGTGGGGCAGGTCACGATACGGCAAGATGGCTTGGGACTTGTCATGGCCATATCCACTGCAGCCGGACAAAATGTCGAACTCAAAATAATTCCAGGATACGGTAAGGGGGTGCTGCGTACCTCTCAGGGTGTCGGAAAATGATCTCCCATTTCCCAGTCTGGTCGATCCGGACGTCATTAGCGATAATATCGATATTCTTAGCGTCTTCCTCCCCGATCAGGTTCGATAGTACAGCACGGATTAAGGGCGCCATGCCGCTGAAGGGAGCGCGTTTCATTCATACCAATAGACAAGGGTCGGAGTCTATATAATGAACCGAGCGTACCTGGAGACAATGATAATGGGGATACCATTTTCCTTGCACCAATCATGAAACTTCCTAAATCCCAGGTCGAGAGTAATATCTAGAATCGATGAGCGCAAGTCCGATCAGAAGTGCAAGCAGTGACTGGCGACCTCGGGAGGGGCTGGGAAACTCAACTGTCTTTTAATATCTGCTTGCACTCTTCAAAGGACTCTGGTATGCTCTTGAGCATCTCTCGGAAGCCATCCCTGATCGTGGATAAAGGTGCGGTAAGTATAGGTTGTGGTGGGCAGGGGCAATATGACTCTTACCGGAATGTAAGCTTTCCGCTCAGGATCTCCTTGTTCATGTCACGTCTGCGAACCGGTCTCGTGTAGGCACAAGCACGCTCAACCGTCATAACAGCGCGCACCTCTTCGGGTAGCCAAAGCCGTAGTTGTCGGTAAGGTCTATCAAGCTGAGCGCTGAGCTGGCGATCTCAGATCTGCTACAAATTGTTACTGACAGTCATTTGAATCAAAGGTGGTGATCGTGCCGTCCCTGGTAGCGTCAAATGATCACAGTTGAGCGCATACCATGGTCTAGAAAGCAAAGATACTTACCAGTCTGAAAGCATGACGAAAGGCGCATCTTTGTGAATGGGCGGATACGGAAGGGTGCTCTGCGGGGCGGCCATATTGGGATCTACTTAGGACAAATCCAGGTGATCGTGACAAGATCGTGATCGCGGAAAGCAAGACGCGTGGCTGTACATGGGAAATCGTATATTACTCCGAAGAGTCCGCAGGCTCAAGTGGGATGCGCGCGGATGTGCGTGAAAAATATCCATGCGGCTGGCTACTATACAAGCATATAAGAATGAAGGAATAGATACGAAAGCATCGATACAATAGTGTATCCCCATAAGAAAAAGAAACAAAGACGGAACACCCCCGACGTCTAGATGAAGCCGGTCTCCTGCAGCAGACGCACCATCCGGTCGTCATCCCGCTCGCGAGGCTCGGTGGCAAGACTGAGCTCCCAAAGCGCGTCTCCCGTCTTGTCCGTATGCAACCCTGCTTCGATGAGCTGGAAAATGGCGGGCACTGTTGTCAGGTTGTATGGCTGGGCTTGGTATCGCTTGATCTCGTTGATGACGTCGGCCGACTTTTGCCGTTTGCCAAAGTTGATCAGGTTCCCTTCCTTAACCAGGATGTCCTTTCCGCCGTCTTGTATAAAAGTCAAGAGAGTGAGGTAAACGCCTAGGATGGCCTGATCAGCGAATTTCCATGGATGGAGGGAGAGCACGGATAGTACCAATGAAAGGAACACAGGGCGGCGTGAGCGTCGCCAGCATCGCCCGGTACCCAGTGAAATTCGAGCCGTTGTCCAGCGTCTTCTCGACGTCGCGCAGCAGACCAATGGCTTTAGTGCCCACATGGTCCCACGAACGCTTGAGCCGATAGATGGGCGGCGAGTTGAGTGCTGCGATGAGCGCCGACATGCTCGAGAAATTCTGTAGCGTGCGACATTGCTATATCAAGTTGCATACCGTGAAAATCAAGTTCTATGCCCAAGAAATGGACGTTTGCTTACGTCCGCAATGATAATAAAGTGTTTGATTACAGCAGCTCGTCGCCGCGGGTCGTCCTTTGCCGAGAGTACAGAATCTGCTACCCACGCAGAAATCTTTTGTTCCACAACCTCAGCAAACGCAGGCATAAACAAAAGCAGAAGAAGTGAGACGAACCTGGTTGGTTAGGGTGATTACCGCCTTGACGTTGTCATCCCCTCCGCCTTCTTTGCCCCGAGTAAGGAATTCGTGCGGCCGGATCTTGGTGAAGAGGCGGCTCTCCATGATCGTGAGTTGCCGTGCAACCTCCAGCGGATCGACATCCAGAAGCGTGAACTTCTTTCGTCCGGGAAGAATCGGGGGCGGCGGAACCTGGGTGATCGTCATCTTACGATGGATGATATCGCCCCCCTTTTTCTGCAGAGAAGGCCAAGCTTGTGAATCGAACTGCCAAAACGGAAATGGGATACGGCCGTACCACTCTCTCAGCTAAAGGGATAAGCTGTTGCTTTGCGGCCGGTGCCACATTGGCTACGCTATTTGCCCAGTCCTTGATCGGCTCAAGGATATGCAGGTCGTCTTGCTCGAGGATATCGGGCTCGGTGAGCACGGATTTGAGAATATTGATGACCCTGGAGTCAACGTGAGTCTGGATGCCCCCGTGCGGTAAAGAACAACGTTGGCTTACCGGAGTCGTACTGGTTCCCGCTTCTTTTCTACCCAGTCGGGGAGCTCCTCCTGAGTTAAACCCTCTGGAGGTTTCATTGAAAAGCGCTTAACCAACAACTCAAAGACCTCGTCGATTGTCGCAAACGACCGGAAAGTAAGAAGGAATGTTGAGTTGAACGTAGAGTCTATTATCCAACAGTGTTGAGGATATCGTGAGTTTGAAGGGAAAGTGGAAAGGTTGGATAGTGCAAACCTCGGGTATCATGCATTGTCAATCGCTCTATCAGAGCAGGCAGCGTTCCGCCTCGCACACTTCCGTCGGGATGCAACAAGATCTCGGACCGGCCGTGTTCAGGGCGGAGGTACCAAGGTATCGAGTCGACATTTTGCGTTTTGATATAGTGCATCGGGGCCTCTTTGCCCAGAAGGCGTATGATCTTGGCACCGCGATTAGGCGACTTGGGATTTTTGGGATTTGGTCGTCCACCCAGCTCCTCTTCATCTATATGCGATGAAACCCTCAGTGTCAGCTCCTCGACTCAAATCGGCATATAATAGACATACCCAGGTCGTCAAACATATCATCAGGCTCATCACTGAACGAAGTCTCCTCGCTCTTTCGCGCCCCTTTGGTGTTTACTGACAATCCCGAAGGAGCGATTGTCGTTTGCGTAGTTGAAGAGACCGTACGTGCATGTGACATCCGCATTCCGTTCGTAGCCGCCGCATCTGAATAGTAACCTCCATCCAGGAGTTCGCGGCTAGTGGATGTGCCCAAAACGTCCGCCAAGTCGATGAACGTGGCAGAGTCGCTCTCCATCGACAGTGTGCTCTCACGATAGCGTGAAGGTCCGGCGGGACCAGAGGAGGACGGAGTAGGGGATGTAGAGCGGTTTGCAGAACGAGAGCCACGACGGCCCGGCACTCCAGAAGCAGCGAGCTTGGTCTGCTGAATGCCAATGTCGGATAACACCGTGAACTGGGTCAAGATATCGACGATATTCAATCGCAGCGACGTAAGCGAGGATGCAAGGAGGTCCCAGCGATTGCTGTCTCTATTATGGAACGTCTGGGGGCTCGCGGCCTGCGATGCCATGAATAGTGCCATGGTGTCGTCGTATAGCGCCTGTTTTGTCACTTCCAGTTCACGAACGAGCGTGCATGCTCGCTGCACAGAAGCGGCATATCTGCGCGCGGCCTCCCCGCCCTCATCCAGGGACCCTAAATCGAGGCCATCTACGTCGACATGGGCCGCAACATCCGCATCCTCGATAAGGGCGGTGAAGGCGGACATCCGAGCGACTATCAATCCTCCAAAGACAATCACCCGATCGGCTACAGAGTTTCAAGGTCAAAAATCCAGCCTGGCGGCAATCCACTTTGTTCAAGTCGTACCTTCTGCTTTGGATTCCGTCGCAACCGTCTCGGGCGACATCGTCTCCAAGAGCTCCTCGCCAAGCCTTTTTATCTCAGCAAGAAAATCCCACTCTAGTGGACGCTGCGGAGCAGGGACGCCGATATCGTCTAGAGAAATGAATCCCGAGCCCCGCCACTGGCCTGCAAACCCCGCGCCTAATAAGCCGGGCCCAACACCACTCGGCCCCTCGGCACTTTCTAGCACCCCGCGCAGTCTCTTGGTATGGATGTAAGCAGATGCTTTTTGAATCGCAGAGATAAATGTCATAACCGCTCGCTCCAGTTCTTCCACATCTGCGCCTACACGGAAGGCCGCCTCTCCAGGTGACCGGTCCAAGTCAAAGGTAGCAGCCCGAGCAGATAGGACGAGTTTAGACAGCGTAGCGGTGACCTTGCGCTGCGGAGGTTTCAGATCCCCAAGCGGAGTACGATGGGTATCTGCAGATTCCACGACCGTAGAATGCGAAGGTTGGCTAGTTAACGGGGAGAGAAGAGTGCCAGAGACATATAGTAGCTGCCGAACGGCAACGACGGCCGCGGCAACTCGCTCAGTCATTGCCTCGAGCTCGGACCGTTCACTCTCATCGTCATTTGGCCCAAAGTCGTGACCGTTAGCATTGATGGCGGTAAGAATAGCCTGAATAGCATCCCTTGCTTCGATCGAAAGAGCAGCGATGGTTTCGGGAGGTGGTGGTGCAAGGCGACTCTGCAGCTCACGAGCTACGGACTGTGCGAGGTTGAGGTCGAACGAGGTAAGATCCTCGGTGGAAGGTGATGCCTTGGAGTGAACGGCAGAATGATCCGTCATGGGTGAGTGGAATGTATTGGAGGGATGGATGTCGGAATCGTCCGAGCAAACGCTTAGTCTCCGAATGCTAGAGTCGAGGTCAGAATCGCTGTGGGCGTAAAGCGCCCCAAAGGCGGACTGTGAACCATTCGAGTGCTTCCTGTAGTCGCCCTCCGCCCGTTGTGGACTTTCCGGAGTGGGAGAGGTCCAACGCGAGCTGCCAGTGACAGTGTTGTAATAGTAATACGACATGCCGTCGTCTGCAAGCCGTTTTTCCCAAGGTTCTGGGGTGCCTGATCGACGGCTGAGGTCGTTTCCAGCATTTGCTTCGCGGGTGCGAGCTTGTTGGGTCGCGAGAGCGGCAGGATAGCCGGCATGGTTCGAACCCGCCCCCTCTAACGGAAGGTCACGCGATTCCTCCCCCGTCCGAGTATTGACGTACGATATCTATCCCCGTGCCGTGTCAACAACGATGCTTTAAATAGGTGGCAATTTCGGCGGTTACCTGTCCACTCGGATCAAAACGAGGAACCCAAAAGTCGTTCTCTTGCTGGCTATCGTGGGGGGCGAGCCCTTCGTTTATGAGCTGGTCTAGAAGGTTGTTGGGGTTCAATGAGAGCTCTGATTCGAGCCACTGGTCCTGGTCACCCTCTTGCGAGTGATTCCGAGCGGGACTGGGAGGTTCGGTCAGAGAGACCATCGACGCAAGACCAGCCCTCGCGTTGAGCTCCTCTTCTACCTCCTGGTCCGAAACAATCACGACATAATTGCTGGGGAACCACCCGCGCTCGTCGTCGAGCAGCCCGTCCCACCACCCAGTCTCCAGCTGCGTCAAGACTTCGATGATATCACCGCTGTGAAAAGAGAGGGAGGACGCATCGTTGGACTGGTAGTCGTATAACGCGCGAACAAAGAAGGTATTTATCGGAGCGGTCTCCTGCGCGGGGTCGGAGTGGTCCGAGGTGGTGAGGATATCGGTGAGCGAGGGCTGTTGGGTGTAGTACGACGCCAGCGACATCGGCCGCGCGGGAAAAGGAGGGCGGGGGAGCGGGGGGGCGAGGAGGCGATGGTCGTGCGCGGGTCGAGCGTCGGGGTGCGCTGGTGATGGATCGTGTCCAAGACCGTTTCCACACGAGTTTGGGGGGCAGGGCGCAAACAGCCCCAAACAGCGCGGGGCACGTTCAAAGAGACAACATCGCCCGAGTTTTTATGTATTGATACCAACACTACGCGAAATAATATTCAAAATAGATCTACCCATCATTTTTTCAGCGTTCTCTGCTTCTCAGCAAACTGCACAATCTTCTCCTCGACGAACATCCCCTTGCGCTTTCGCACAGCATCCATGTATCCCCGCGCGACGTTGGCCCGATCTGCCTTTTCTCCTAGATCTTCCAGCTCTTCCTCCGTCGTGGGGACCCAGAACGGGTCCTGGTTCAGCATCTCGTACCTGGTGCGTGCAACAAACAGTTAGTTTGTCGCCATGGAGAGAGCATTTTTCAAAGTCCTACCCGCTGAATATCAGCTGCGGACTGGCTGCACCAGAAGTTCTCTTGCGGATCTCTTCAGGCCGTAAAGTTCAATCAGTGTTGGAACAACAGGTATTGTTCGGAGGTCTCACGTACCATCGCCGAACCCGAAACTCTCCACCACGGGGAGCAATGCGCGGATCGTAAAGAAAGATGTCCCCTCCTTCATTTCCTCTGAAACAATACGCCCGCGCCGCTTGGCGACAACCGCGTACACCTTGCCCAGGACCTCGGCTGGAAAGAACGCTTGCGTCAGCATGCCCGATCTCTCCACTATCTAGATGAAGTGTACTGACTGGATGCTTGGATGTCACACGTGTACATAGCCAACATCAAACGCGGAGACCAATCAAGCAGGCCCGCACGGCATGTATCTTTCACCGCAGAGTACAGGGATCCTGTAACCTGTGCCATCTTCAGATGCACTGCAATTCCACGTCAGCTCCCACCAAATCAACAAGAGAGAATTCAAGAAAGAGGCGCCCACGGTTTTCGCTCTCGATCTTCTCCTTATCCACATCAATCGCCTCGACAAAGTAGGCCATCCCCTGGACGGGCTCGGCACAGAGCGGTCCCTGGAAGGTGGCAATCTGGAACCCGGTCTCAACGTTGTCCTCGAATTCTACAAACGCCCGAGTAAGCGCTCCATTCTCTCCCTTCTTCTGCGCTTGGCCTGCCAAACGTTTCCTTAAACTATGGAATCGGGGAGAGTCAAACACTCGATCACAATAAGCAACAAACACACTGAAAAAGAAACATCACGCACGAATTGTTCAAGGTGGTAGTGCGGTCTACCAAGATATTCGGACCCACGCGATTAGGTCCGAATGCCCAGATGCGATCGACAACGCCCGCCCACTCTCCTCCAGCTTCGACCAACAGCTTCTCCAGCGCCGGCCAAAAATCTTCCAATCGAACCGTCGGTTTGTGCGCAACATCGCCTCCAGTAATATCGCCTCCCTCTTCCTCCTCTTCTTCCTCTGCAAGCTCTCCCTCCTCCTTTTCCTCAGCAGGCGTACCGTTTCTCGACGACTTGGGTCCATGCAGCCTGTTCTCGTGGTTGTACATCCGCTTCACAATCGATACGTTCGCCTGCAAAAACTCTGTGACAGACTCCGGGAGCGGCACCGCACGGATCGTAAATTTCACGGCGGAGTGAGCGCTAGCGCCGTGGATTGTTCCACGAGGTGCTCCGGCGGTCTTTGGAGGTGCCATATCTAGCATTAATATGTCACATTTGGGTGAGAGTCAGGAAACAAGCTCCACAATGATTAGGATTAGAGGAGAACAATGCATTCATTACCTGGTGCCTTGACAGCTGTCTCGCGGAAAGGGACAATAGGTTTCGAGACCGATATTTCAATTTTCGCGAATCGCTCGCGCAAATCTTTCAAACATCGCTATGTGCGCGCGCATGCAAACAATATCATCAGTCGCAAAAACGTTGTGTAGATGTTTGGAAAGGAGCGCACCTCGAGATGAAGTTCACCTGCGGTCAGGATGACATACTCTCCCGTTTTCTGCTGAAAGCTCTCTACGCACGGGTCGGACTGACAGAGAAGGCGTAGACCTTGAAGGAGCTTGGGCAGATCGGCTGAGGGATGATAAATATTAATATGTTTGACAGTGACAGTGACATGTTAATATTATTAGCAGGGTAAGGGTACCTGGTTCCTGGGGTTCCAAGGCGACACGGACGATCGGTGCCGACTACCAAAGGGAAAAGAGATACTCGGTCAGTTAACGCAGGATGAGAAACAAGGGCTCTCACCTGTTGATTGACGCCCGCAAGATTGACCAGATATCCGTGATCGGCCACTGGTACCTGGGATAAATCGAGCCCTGCCGCACGCGGGCTACACAGCGTTCCGTTGCGCAAGATTTTCCCTTCCAAACCACCCACGGCGAACACATTCCCTGCCTTCACAACATCAACCGCCACCAGATCACGGCCCATCATCACATACAGCGCCGTGATCGTCGTTGCTTGGATGTATCGAGCGTTGCGCGGATGTGATGGACCCAGCGCGGCGTTGTATTTCGGTAATAAGCAATGAATGGTTGTGTTGGCGCGTAATGTGCCGGAATAAAGACGCGCGAACCCAATCAGAGTTTCTTCGTCATCGTTAGCAGGAGCCGGCGTTGACGAGGGCTCGGGAGACACGAGGGGATCCTTGATATCTAAAGCCTCCGTCTCGGCCACCAGCGTTCCCGCAGCAGTTGCAGTCTCGGCATCCCTCTTTGCCCGCGCACGCATCTCCTCGGCAGTGACGGGCTTCCTCTTATTTTGAGGCAGCTGGACGGTGGGCACGGCGAACATCTTGCTGACATACGCCACAACATACGAATCCTCGGCGTCGTTGCACGAAAACAAATCTCGATCGAGTTTGTTCTTTGGCTCGACAACTTCGTCGTGGACGTCAGGATACAGAACCTTGGGCATTCGGGTTGGCTGGGCCATGTGTGGCGTGGGAATGATCTCGACCACGGCTTGGAAAGTGCACGTGGAAAGTGATAGCCATTGAGAGAATATCTGAGAGAGAAGCTGGCGCGTGTCTTTCGATTTAAGGTCGCGCGGTGGGATCTTGATGTTTAAAGCTGAGACTATTTTTCCTACTTTTTCCGGATTTCTGCAGGTCGGCGGAGTAAGTCGGCTGGTCAACTGCCATGCGGAGGAAGAAAAGACTGGTAGAAACCACTGACGGATTCACCAAGACATTTTCGTATACAGCCCAGATGTTTTCCAAAACGAATTGCACAAAGAGAGGCTTAAGATTTCGTCCTTTGAGGTGTTTGTGACTAATGACACGCTTGGTCTTGGGGTCGAGGTAGAAATCACCCCATAGGACGCGTCGCAGGTTGGCCTCTCGGATTCCGAGCTTGGCGGCGTAAAGTTCGGCGAATTTTCCAACGCGGAATGCCCATCCATCAATGGCTGAGGCAAAAATAATGTTCCCTCGCTCAGGAGCGAAATAGATATCTTCGTCGTCTTTATCCTGAAAGGCGTCGTTGTCCTCTGCTGCGTTAGCACTGTCCTCCGCTTCCTCCGCACCTCGTTCCTTCTTTTCCGCAAGTCGTCGCTCTCGGTCTTCTCTCCACCTCAAGTCGTCTTCCATCCGCTCGCCGGCAAAGAAGCTGCCCATGACAGCGTTCACTTGCTCTATTAGCTGAGAGAGATGATGGTATGCCTCCACGGGCGCGAGCTTTAGTTCAGTGACAAGCCGGTCGACTTTGTTAATGACGAGGATCGGCTTAAGTCGATCTATCCACGCTTGACGCAGGACGGCGATTGTCTGATACCACACGTGATATAAGCTCCCAGTACTTATGAGGGATGTAGATTAATGGTCACGTACCTGCGTGCAAACACCCTCGACGACATCCACTAGCACCAGCGTGCCGTCGCAAAGACGAGACGCAGTAGAGACCTCGCTGGAAAAATCTACATGGCCCGGGGTGTCAATGAGGTTGATCACGAAGTCATTTGCAGCGCTGCCTGTTCTGTCCAAAATTGCCTGATTAGCGTTCAGCCAGGCCAAAGTGGGATGGATGGCGGCCGTACCGCCGTCGGGGAGTTTCCTCATCATCTTAAACTTGAGCGATATGGCGCTGCTCTCCATGGTAATGCCACGCTCCTGCTCGTCTTCCCGGCTGTCTAGATACCTGATTTTGCCGGCCATTCTCGTCGAGATGATGTTGTTGGCCGCCAGCAGGGAGTCGACGAACGTCGTCTTCCCGTGGTCTACGTGGCCCATTGTGGTGATCAGGAAAGTGCTCATGGTGGATTTTCGACAGAAAAATATACGGCCTCTAGAGGAGATGGTCGCCCTTTTTAAAGATGACTGGCTGCAAGATGACTGTGCGATCCACGGCTCCGACGCCGGTCCGGGGAAATCGCGAGTACACGCCCACAGGCGTCAACAAGAGCAAACCATCGCGCTCGATCATCCGCTGCCACGTCTACTCTTACAGCCTTCTCATATAAGTAATCCACAGCACACACACAGCTCCTTACTCCACGCTCTCTCTCACCATGGCCATCCTCAGGCGAGTATATGCGCTCCGTTGCTGTATATATGCGCCTCGTCGCTGACTATATGCGCTACAGGCTAGGACTCTGCGTCGCTGGCGTATATTCGATGTTCTTGGTGAGTTGGCTGCTTTGGATGAAACGGCCATAGCTGACATGTTTCTTTTAGATTTGGGCAATAGCTCAGGAGCGATGTCAGTAGCCCGCCTCCTCTGCCCGTGGAATTAGCCTTGCTAACAGGCTCTGCTTGTGCAGTATCCGTTCCGTTCGCATCTACAACCTCCTCGAAGCCAGAAAAATTCAAGCACGTTCTGTTTATGAACACATGCCAGAGTCTTGCTGGCGCATTCTCATCTCTAATATATCTCTTCATACGGCGTCAAAAGGGCCAGTCTATCGCAGAGACTTTTGGTGTCGGTTCGCAGTCGGTCAAAGCACCAGCCAACGGAAACGGCTCAACAAACGGTACCGCCAACGGGAACGGGAAACCACATGCGCCGCGCGCATCCGCACGCACCATCCTCCTCCAATACTTCCAATGTGCCCTCCTCGTCACCTCCGCCTCTCCCTTTGGCTTCGCCGCCCTCTCCCACATTTCATACCCCACCATGGTCCTCGGCAAGTCATGTAAACTCGTGCCCGTGATGATCATGAACGTCCTCCTCTACCGCCGGCGCTTCGCACCCCACAAGTACCTCGTCGTCTCCCTCGTCACCCTCGGCATCACCATGTTCATGTACTTTGGCGACTCTGCCCATGGGAAGGGCGCATCGAGCAACGCCAGCTCGAGCGTGTGGGGCCTCACCCTCCTCGTCATCAACCTCGCCATCGACGGCGCGATTAATTCCACGCAGGACGAGATTTTCACGCGATACCGCGTGACGGGCCAGCAGATGATGTTCTGGATCAATGCGTTCAGCACGATTGTCACCACTGTCCTTCTCTTCCTCCCACTCCCGTATATCCCCGTCCTGCATCCCTCGGCGGACCGGTTACCAGAGATGTACTCTACGTTGCAGTACATCCGCACGCATCCCAGCGTCAAGGTCCCGCTGGGCCAGTTTGCGCTCACAGGATCGCTTGGACAGTTGTTTATTTTCGAGACGCTGCAGCATTTTGGATCACTTACCCTTGTGTCAGTACAAGTTGAACCGTGACTCGCTGCGTCAGCCCGGCTAACGCGAACCCCGCTTTGTAGAACTGTTACGTTGACCCGGAAACTCTTCACCATGATATTATCGGTGGTCGTTTACAACCACACCCTTACGCTAGGCCAGTGGTCAGGCGCAGCCGTGGTATTTTTAGGGATCGCCATCGAGGCGTGGGTAAAGCGCAAAGGTTCGTCATAGCATACGACGGATTTTCTTTCTCTGCAATTAATTGTCCTTTCTCGATTCAACAGATGTCCACGCAAAGCGAGTGGTGCAGGAAAAAGAAAAGGCGAAGATAAAGGACTTATAGAGCTGGAAGATGTAGAAATTAGAATATACCGTCCTGCTTTTCGGTAGGCTGTACAAATGATAGCGGGAAGGAAACGAGTGTTGCGTTTGTGATTCAAAGTTCGAACAAGGAAACTGAACTTCAAATTTGAGGCCCCTAAGAGATATGGTAACGTAATGGTAGTAGTAGTAGAAGACTGATGTGCATGCGTGTGCCATCAACAGCAGGTGTGGAGACAAAGCAGATGTATAGCTATAGGTGGATGAGCAAAATTATAGGACCATAGAATCTTCGGCATAGTCACTGGAGTGGATCACTCTCTTATGACTGTCGCCACTTCTGAGAAAGCAGAGAACTTATGATAAGTAAAACTTGTCTGGCTTGAGGAAAGCCAGGCGAGCTTACTCATCGTCATCGTCTCGCTTCCTCCTGGCACCAGGACGAGGGGCAGCAGGAGGGTGGGACGATACCATGAGATTGGCGCGATATATCGATTCATATTCCTATGAGGGAGAAAAAAATAAGGTCGAAGGTCGAACTGATTGACGAGGGGAACGCTCTTACTTTGAGCTGAGCCAGGAACCCCCCGTTACACGATATGCAGTACCTCTTATTCTGAACAGCCTGCAGCGCATCCTCCCAGCTCATATTCAGGCGCTGCATCACGAACATGACAACAAATGCTGGCGAAAGTGTTATGCCACCTAGTCGCACAAGATGAAACATATCAGAGGATAGAATGGGTGATCGATGGAATTGAAACGCACCATTGCAGTGGACGAGCACCTTGCCTCCCGATGAGAGGCCCGAGTCGATAAACTGTTTCGCGCTGTATTATGACCAGGAGGTTGTGAGTGACTGGGTATCCGTGGAAGGATTCGCAAAGGATGTACGTGGGGAAGAGGCGAATGAGGTTCTGTTCATCGCTATCTTTGACATCCAACGTCAAATACTGGAAGTTCTCTGGGAATCGAGGTCGAACGGAGAAGGCTTCCTGCTCATCGCGCACGCAAATACTACACAGCGAGGATGATAGAAAGGAGTTCAGCGGGGCGATCCAAAGAGCTGGTAAAGCGGCGATGAGATTCATGCGTACATGTGGGTGACACCGAGGGCCCTGAGCTTGTTGAGGTCCTTGGCGACTTGCGACGGGCCCAGCAGGACACCAGGGAGGATCTCTTGGCAATCGCGTCGCATTTCGTATCTTCATTGCGTCAGGAAAGAAGCAGATGCATGCGGTGATGCGATAAGAGAATAAAACATGGCGAGTCTCAGCGCGCGAGTTGATCTCGAATTACAAGTGACCGAGCACTTACCGCCACTCGACCTCCTGCTCGAAGGCGTCGTTTGGTCCTGCGCGTTGAGGGGTGTACACGGACATGGCGGGACTGTGCTCGTCGTCGAAGGGGTGTGGGATGATGGACGTAGCGAGGAGAAGTCTGAGGTCCGGAGTGGGCCCAAGTTGTGGACGGTGGCGGCTCCGGCTACTAATAATGGGCGCCGCGTCTCTTTGTACCACCGTGATGACTAAGCTCCGGTCACAGCCGGCAAACACGTCCAAATCCATGGGCTCGTCCGTCATCTTGCGATATTACTTCCAAGTACCTGGAGAGTTGGACTAGTGCTCTTGCTCAAACGACCAATTGCGAGGATGTCTGGCCAGCTAAATAGCTACGAGGGCGAGGACGACGACGTACCGTGAGGCCAGCGTCCGTCTCTTAATCGCGATCCGACTCACACCTGATTTCAGAACGCTTCTCGACTCCACCTCCAACTCAGATGATCCCCAGACCTTGACCCCGCGCGCCAGCAATCTTGGGGCTTCAGAGAACGAGAGTGCACCTCTACCGCGTGTCCCACTCACCATTATTACTGGGTTCCTTGGTGCCGGAAAGTCTACCCTACTCCAGTGAGTTGTGCGCTTTTCCCTTGTCTGCGAGGCGCAGCGCGTGATTAAAGATACAAGATACATCCTCACAGAACAGCATGGGTATCGGATTGCTGTGATCATGAATGAGGTGCGTATTCGAAGATAACCTGGCCTTTTTGCATCTGTTACTCAATCGTACCCCTCCTCCTTAGTTCGGGGACAGTGCAGACATCGAATGTTCGTATCAAAACAAACACGTCGTCGTTTTTATTGACCTTCTCCATCTGTGGCCTATTCCTTTACTCGAACCTTTAGCCCGGTCAATCAACGTATCATCGGGCGGCGAATCAAATGCCACACTTTCTGAAGAATTCCTCGAAGTGCCGAATGGCTGCATGTGCTGCTCCGTAAAAGACCTTGGGGTCGCTGCCATCGAGAACCTCATGAAAAAGCGCGGCCGGTTCGACTATATCCTCCTCGAGACCACCGGACTCGCCGATCCAGGTCCGATCGCGTCAATGTTTTGGCAGAATGAGGATTTTGGAGAGAGTATCTCTCTCGATGGTGTTGTATGCCTCTTTGATGCTGTGTTTGGACTCGAGGTGGGCACCAACTTTTTGTTTCTTACATTAAACGCTAGGACGGTAGACTGATTGATTGATACCATATGAAACTTACAGCAACTCGAGAAAGATAGGGCAAGCGGTGAGGTTGGGGAATGCCAACGGTAGGCCCACCCCGCTCCCTAACTCCATGTTGCGGGCAAATCCAGTAAAAGGGGATTCTCATGCTCTGCCCTGTTTTACATAACCCACCCAGGCAAGTAGCTTGCGCCGACGTCATCCTGCTCAACAAATCCGACCTGGTAAGCTCCGAGCAGCTGGAGAAGACAGAGGCGGCTCTGCGCGCACTCAACACAGCGGTCCCCATCCACCGAACCGTGCGCGGGCATGTAGACGACCTGCGGACCGTCATCGCGCTCAACGCGTATGGCTCTTCGCCCCCTACCATCGTCTCGGACACCACCACTCCAGCACTCCATAGCGCAGAACATGATGGTGGTCATGACCACGGGCACGAACACGCACACGCACACGCGCTCCGGGGCGTGACATCGCTGCTCTTCTCACTCCCTCGGGCACTCTCCCCATCCCAGATGGAGCGGTTCGACGAATGGATCCGTACCCTCGTGTGGGAGGGCCGGCTTTCGAATGAGAGTACCGACGGCGACGAGCCTACCATGGAAATCCTGCGATGTAAAGGCATCTTCAGCACGAGCGATGGTGCGGTCCATACACTCCAGGGTGTGCGTACGCTGTATGAAGTACGCGAGCTGGGGAGGGGTGATGCTGTGAAGAAGGAGGTGGAGGAGGACGGGAGACTTGTGTTGATTGGGAGTGGGCTAGATGAGGATAAAATCGAGCGCAGTCTTCATCAGGTGCTTTCTACTTAAGAAGCACAGTATCATTGAAATATAACTGTAGTGTGAATGCTCGCTTGCGCACGAAAATCCTCTGGCTCATGTCTCCAGTACTCGTGCACGCGAATCACCGATTTTTGCTTGATCGTCCTCAACGCTAGCGTGGTATGCACCATCAATGACTTAGCAGCTCTTCAACAATGCTATCAGTGTTAGCGGTGGCAGTGTTAGCCCCCCCCCCCCGTCTCTAACATTATTATCTTCGTGGCGGGCTGGGGAACTCTAGAGCCTTGAATTTGCTCCCCCTCCCAATGTAACGACGTCGACGTCTTGGGTACATCGCTGGGGAAAGATACGCCTTATTTCCAAGGAGTACACACGGGTCGATGAAGCTGTTTCCCCGAATATATATGACCGCAGGGAATAAATCCTTGATGCCTACGCGTCTAGGGATAGTCGATAATGATGGCAGCACTGAGATTCCTTGGCGAGGTATAGCGTTAACACGATCTCGAATTCCGAACCATAGGGATTGGTGCACACGAGGACATCTTATACTTATCTGAGCCCTGTATATCACGGTGATTTGCAGGTAGATCTCCATGCAATCTCACGCAATACAGACACGACCATAGAGCCTAGGGCCTCTATATAGATAACCCGACGTTTCCAATCATCGATGTAGCGGAGGATATTCATAGGCCGTCTGGCGACGTACACAAGTAGCCCAACAGGGGCCAACTCCTTGCAAGTTCATATCTCCTGCTCTTACATGTACAGAGATCAACACCAAGATCGTCGGCGATCATGATCAACAGCTCTGAAGAGTAAGATTAATTTGAGAGGGGGGTGGGGGGTGGCGTTCAGATTGGGCTTACATGGAAGTTGGATTATTTAAGCATTGCCTGTATTGATGCGTCCGTGTAAGGACTTGGGTATGTAAAAAGGGGAGAGCACCCGGTCCCTTTACGTGTGAAATAGATAAGAAAAGAGATCAATGGCTTGTGTACCTATACACACACTCACGGAAAGGAGTACTGCGCATACTGCATGTCGATTGAAGCGAGACAAAAGAGCATATAACAGAGAAGGCGTCCGCGGGAATAATAACCCCAGTGGTGATGAGCGCAGTGAGTGCCCCCAGCATCGTGTTGGGGGCAACGCTGGCAACAGTAGCGGGCTAGATAGCTTGTAAAGTGCGTAAAGAGGCTTGTCATGCAGGCGCGCTCGGAGAGAAAAGAGGGAAAGCAGAGAACCCGGAAGGCGGAGAACCCTAACAGACGGGTTCATTTCACGTAAGATGGCATGCGAAGAAGAGGGCCTAGGTACTCTGTAGAATCAACTGCGCGTCGCTCTCCCAGGACGTCGCAAAAGTGCTGATGGAGGTAATACTAGGCAGGGTGAAGAAGGCGATGGCTTCCCGAAGACGGATCCACCACCCATGCCGAGGCCCCAGCTATAGAGACGTTGCCAGTCGCGCACGTTCGCTGAAGCCTGAGAATACACCCCGCCAAAGAAGAACCAGATTAAGAGAGACGTTCTCCAGGCAAATGAAGCTTCTCAGAGCCAGAATCTTCCCAAAATTAAACTTGTATCCCATGCAGTCGGAAATAGGGCCGTGGACCGAAAACTAGAAAATCGTATTGAGGGCTCTGGTTATTAAAGAAGTTTAAAGTAGAGGCGGAGGAAGGTGCGATCAGCTTGTTCCAAGTAAGGTAGTCTATATAGTATGCGGTGGACTTTCGGGGCTACATGTGTGATTGTTGGATGCTAACGGTTTGGACTAAAGGAGAAGAAGAAATGGCTTTGGGTGGTCCTATGCGACGATGCCTATGGTGGTGGAGGGAGGTCCGAAGTTTGGTAATTGTTGGTGAGGAAGAAGAAAGGGCGGGTACCTATCACGCCACAGGCTGCGCGCCCACCTGCGTTTCCGGTCTTGAGGCTGTCGGGATGGTCTGTTCTGCCCAGATCATCGGTGCCCTGTGATGGAGGAATATAGAGTATAAGCCACAAGAGCATGGTGCAGGACATAAGATTTGCCAACCATGTGAACTACGACTCCACGCCTACCTCGCAAAGGATGAGCCTCATGAGCAATTTTTGCATTTGATAGAGGTGCCTACCCGAGCACGCTAAATTCGCCAGCGAGAGTGATGAGAGAGTCGTGAATGTCGATGGTGGCGACGCCTTCCGAGTCGGCGTGGATATTGCCCAGATCACCGACGTGGCGTTTGGTGGAGGGATCGGAAGGCGCGCCGTGGGTGACTCCGTGGGGATTGTAATGGCCCCCTGTGGCTAGGCACCCGTTTGATGTATCACCGTACTGGCTAAAGGGTGATTGCAAGACGTATGAGCGCGCGAGCATGAATCATTGAGCAAGATACGAGACTCGCTGGATGTGGAAGCCCCTGGCGGAACGTGGGTCCAAGTTGGTGATCTCTCCGGTAATATGAACGGGGGAAGTAGGGGAGGATTGTTCGAATACGATGGATCCCTTTACAGAGGAAGAGTCGCCTCTGAGATTGGCGACGGCCTGTATGAAGCGAGAAGCGATGAGGATATAATTAAAATCCAGAAGAGAATATGTGGGTGGGGTGGGAGCCTGCCTTGAATGGACCGGTGTGTGCATGGTGGAGGGGGGGTTTGGGGAGGACAGAAAAGAGGGTGAAGACACAGAGGAAAAAGAAGAGGACGGCGAAGGCGAGCGAGCGCGGGTTGGTGAACGACAGCGCCGACGTCGGGCGCAGCGAGTTGGCCATCGTCAGACGCAGACGCGTGTCTGGCGTGCCTGGCCACAGAGCTTATAGCCAGGGGGCGTGGGAATGGGTGACGTAAGCCGCAGACTGATAGGGGACATTAGGTCGCGGTGGTTGATAAGTAACAGGCCCACTCGCTTGGATAGGAGCTGCTGGTGCTTGCTTTTGCAACTTTCGCTTTCGTTTCCTTTCTCTTTTCTTCTTATCTCTTTTTCCGTCTGTCCTTCCACTTTTACACGCGCGCTCTCTGCTGGCCATGTCTGACTCGTGGTCGCCGTCCGACTACCAGTCTGCGAACGACGAGACGCCCCGTGACACCCGCCCGCCCGCCGTCTCCCCGCAGTCCCGCCCGCCCTTCCAGACATCCAGCTCCTTCTCCAACTCCTACTTCCCCCCGCCGTCCTCCCCCCTCGTCCGCTCCACTTCTCCCACCGCCAGGCGCTCCAACACCGCGTCCACCGCGCGCTTCGCAAGGTCTGCCTCGGCATCCTCCGCGCGCAGGCGAAACCACAGCGTATCGAGCGTCGGCGTTCCCCAGGGACGCGCGTATGACGAGCAGGATGCGTTCACAGAGGAGGAGGAGCACCGGGGCGGCGACCCCTACACCGCTGACCTCCCCGAGTCCCTACCCCGTCCAGACGTCGAGGATGACGACAGCCCGGGCGACGAATCGCCCGATCCCGGCACTGCGCCGCTGCAGGAGGAGGATCCCACGTCCCTCAAATACCGCCAGTCGCTCATGAATGTGCAGCACCCCTTCGGTCTCCCAATATGGAAACCCGCGCTCTACAAGAAGTCCCGTACTATCACACGCACCGCAGAGACCGCCCTACACGCCGAACCTTCTGCCATTGCCGAAAGGCACCTGCTCCCTGGCAACATTCTCTGGACTCTTCTCTTCGGCTGGTGGCTCTGTCTGGCTTTCTTCCTCGCCGCTTTCCTCCTCCTCATCCCTTTTGGCGGCTACCAGTATGCCCAGCTTGTCTACGGCCTCGGATGGTACATGTTCTGGCCGTTTGGCAAGTACGTCGAAGGCGACATGTCTTTGCAGGAAACCGACGAGGACGAGGATGACGATGGGGAAGATGACGATGAGGACGACGAGGACGAGGATTACGACGCGGACGCCTCGCTCGGCGCGCCCCCGCTTCGCCATCGGATGTACAGCGACGCGAGCGGCGAGTCTACCGGCACCGTGAAAGCGGCGCCCCAGCAGGACGACTACGGCACCGCGCGCCGCGTCTCGCAGCAAATCCGACCGACCTCCATGACGTCAGATATCTTCATCCCCCACCACGAGCAGACCGCCTCGTGGCAGCCCACCGCGTCCGACCGCAGCGCGCTTCTCCCAGCCCGGTCCGACGCGCCCAAGTCCTACGGCACCCGCGTCCGATCCCGGTCCAACTCCCGCGCGCCCGGGGACAGCTGGTCGATCAACACGACGCCCGCGCCGCACCTGCTCGCCCAGATCGCCTTCTGGCTCGCGTTCATCTGCATCATCGCGCCCCTCATGCTCGTCGTCACCCTCATCTGCTGGGCGCTCGTCGTTACCATCCCCATGGCCAAACTGAACTGGGCGCTGTTCAAGCACCTCTACAAGCATCCCCTTTCCATCCGATTCCGCGCCGCGCCGCTTACCACTGTGCTCACTTCCTCCGCTGACCCCGCGCTCACCATGAACGGCGGTAACATCAACGCCGGCGGCAGCAGGCCCACAGGCAGCGCACCGCCTATACCCATCACATACCGAACCGCTGCCCGTCTGGAAGCCGGCCAAGCCGCCCCCTCAGGCAAATCCACCGTATTATTGTGCACATACCGCGCCGTCGGCCTGAAATACTACAAATACACCATCGGAAGCGTCAACATCATGTTCGTCAACCTCATGCCCCTCGTCTTCTTCGTCATCTTTGACGCGTTCGTGATACTGCCGTACGCGGAGAAACGCGCGGAGGAGGGAAGGCCGCTGACGGGGCTGCTGGCGTTCCTCGCGTCGCGCGCGGCGATCTTCGTGTTCTGCCTGGTCAGCGTTATACCGCTGTCGTATTTCATTGGCATGGCGGTGGCGAGCATCAGCGCGCAGTCGTCGATCGGGATGGGCGCGGTGATCAATGCGACGTTTGGGAGTATCATTGAGATCATCCTGTACGCGCTGTTGTTGATCCAGGGGAAGGGCCGGCTCGTCGAGGGGTCCATCGTGGGGAGTTTGCTTGCGGGTGTGTTGGTTATGCCGGGTGTTAGCATGTTGAGCGGTGCGCTGAGGAAGAAGGAGCAGAAGTTTAATGCGAAGAGCGCGGGTGTGACGAGCACGATGTTGATTATGGCTATCATTGGCACGCTCACCCCCACGTTGTTCTATCAGACGTATGGAAACGTGAGTTTGGAACTCTTTCTCATCCCGCTTTTTTCGACGCGTTTTCCTCATTTCGATTTGCTTTTATTGGGTAGTTTGAGCTGGTGTGTGAGGGATGCCCTATAGACTCTGGGTCGACACCGGGACAGGATCTGCCGTGGTCGTGCAAGCACTGCTTCTACAAGCACCCCGACCCCACCAACGACCCCTTCTACCAGGAAACCGTGAAGTCATTCATGTACTTTTGTGCCGCGATCCTTCTCTTCGTACGCATCCTTTTTCACTTCTCACTATCATCGTCAACTAACAACGGATCCTTACCTCGTAGTCCTACCTCATCGGCCTCTGGTTCTCCCTCCGCACGCACGCCTCCCAGATCTGGCAGAACCCACAGCAGCTGATGCACCCGCTCGAAGCCCCGCCCGCGATGCAGCACCGGATGTCGATATACAACCGGATGCTCAATCCCGCCGGCACGCTCCCCACGCACCGGCTGAACAGGAAGGCGAGCACGGCGACGACGCGGACGACGGGCAGCACCGCGCAAGGCCAAGGGCAGGGCCAGGGGTATGCGTACGGGCCGAGCGTGACGAACACGCCGTATTTGGGTCCGCAGACGAATTTGAATTTGGCGCCGCCGTCGCCGATACAGACGAGGCGCCAGATATCGACGTCGCGGGGCGCGAACCACGCTGCGGGTGCTAACGCGAATGCTGGTGCCAATGGACAGGGACAAGGACAAGGACAAGGACAGGCGCAAGGGAGTGGATCCGCAGGCCTCGCACCCCTCATCGAGAGCGTGAACAACGCGGTGAAGAGCACGACGGCGGGGATGAGCTCGATCCAGCTCCCGCCGAGCTTGAGCACGGATGAATTCACCCGGGCTGTCACTGTCGCCACTGTTTCTGCACTCCGGCACGAGCATCAGCATGAGGGGCGGGTGAAGGGGCATGTGAGCGGTGCTATGCATGGCGGGATGGGCGGTATGGGTGGACCTGGTGCGGAGGGCCATGATGATGGGCATGGAGGGCATGGAGGGCATGATGCCCCTGCTTGGAGCAGGTTTACCAGCGCGAGCGTGTTGTTGGGATGCACGGCTATTTACGCTATCATTGCTGGTACGCATCCCTCTCCCTCTCTTTCCCCAGCCTGGATTTCTGGTTGATCCTGTTCTTCTTCCGCGTCTATCCACAGAGATTCTGACCGATGTCGTCGACGCGGTGCTGCAAGGTTCGGCGATCGACGAAAAGTTCCTCGGCATCACGGTCTTTGCGCTCATACCCAATACTACCGAGTTCATGAACGCCATGTCGTTCGCCATGAACGGTAATATTGCGCTCAGGTGACGTCTCTCTTTCTACCTTCACTCACCCGGGATGTGTTTTTTAAACGGTCTTTGCCTGCTTGTTTACCTCTAGTATGGAAATCGGCTCGGCGTATGCTCTGCAAGTGTGCCTGCTCCAAATTCCAGCCATGGTAGCGTTCTCGGCGTGGTACGATCCTAAGCACATGGGAACCGGGTCCGATACTTTCACGTGAGTGTTCTATCGTTTCACGCACTCTCGGATTTTCTTGGCTCACCGTGCTCGTGCGCTCGCGATCTCACTCTAGACTCATCTTCCCTCGCTGGGACGTGATCGCTATCATCTTCTCCGTCTTCTTGCTCACGTACACATACATCGAGGCGAAGAGTAACTACCATCGCGGTAGTATTCTCATTCTGAGGTGAATTTTCCCCATCCCTTGTTGGCGATATGATGACGACGGTTCTGACTCCCTGTTTTGGCACGATTAGCTATCTCGTCCTTGCTGCCGGCTTCTTCTACGCGCCCGACATGTTACCAGAGACAGAGACAGGCCTTGGCCAAGGCTTCTCGGCTACCTCCTTCGCAAATGCCAGCTCCCTATCAATGTCGTGGGCCCAATACCTAGCCACACTCCTCGCGTCCATCTGGACTCAGTAAAGCGGTAAACCACGAGCAAGAGCAGAGATCATACTTGCGCATACATATCTATTCATTCATTCTCACCGTCTCCCCTTTTTTCTCTCTCTCTTCTTTCTTTTCTCAAATATCTCTCCAGATCCTTTGTCTTGTCTCCCGAAACTCCCCACCCCACTGCCATCTATACCGGCCATGACTTCCAGATCACCCGTGTCCATTTGATCAATGATGATTTTCCGATACTACAGGATGCGCCCGATGGCGTGTGTATGTATGTACGTACGAAATTGATACCATTTAACCCCTGATCGCGTGGTGTCGTACTCAAGGTCGAGGCTTGTAACGCGTACGAGCTCATGGCTGAAAAATGTTTGAGATACGATAGTCAAGTTCTTGCGATACAGGCTACATAATATACAGCTTCGATCTCTCTTCAGCTTCACACACGACGCCGGTAAGCACTCCTTAGTGCCAGAATTGCAGCTCTTCTACAGCTCGCCCGACCTCGGCATAGGTTTTATCTAGCGCCTCGAATTTGTTCTCCCCCTGCAAAATCTTCTCCACCTCGGGAGACGCAGGATCCAGCTCTAGGAAACTCTCGACATAGTCGCCGTCGATGAAGCCAACGGATCCTTGGCCGTATAGTAACCCGCGTGTGCCTACCGGGCTTCGCCACCTACGCAATTTAATTAAAGGCTGCGTTAGCGCTCTCGCTAAGAAAAGCAAAAGGGGGATGAGGGACGATTACGTTGCGTGCTCGATGCCTCCAGGACCTTTGATGACCTTCTCCATATTCCGCTGCAAGTTGGACAGTAAAAGTGACAGATCGCTGTCCAGATCAGATACAGTAGCAATCCGGCCGCTTGAAGTGAAAAACAGGAGATTTGGTCGCACTCTCGAATTTGGAGGCACTTGCGAGACTTTGCCTGTGCCGGGACACGGAACGGAGAAGGTGAGCGATGTGAGATGTTTGATGCCGCACAAATGCGCGTGAAACGTACCCTGGCAGAATTTGTTGACCAGTTCTCCAAGACTGTAGCTCCCCTCCCTCTCGAGCGCGCCTCCGGAGACTTTATACGTAAAGATGTTTCCCTCCGCCTTTCAGAAGCGCAAGTCAAGCCAAAATGAGCCCAAGAGAATCAGCACTGGTGACTCACCTCAGCGACAATGGCATCCTGATCATCGAGCATCTCGAGACTCATCGGCCACAGTGGCCCAAGGTCCTGGGAGACAGTTTCGAGCTTCCCGCCCGCCCATTCTATAGTGGACAAAGAACGAAGCGCATCGATCACGACGATCTTATTATCGCGCACGACAACCTTTGTGATCACATAGCCGCGATGCCAAGATGCGAGAGCGGCCAGCGAGCGATCAGCACCTGGGGTCCCGCCATTTCGAAGCTCGTATACTGTTACCTACACCAAGCGAACAGAGTTGGCGTGAGGAATGGCATTAGTAGGCAGGGCTAAGCGATTTGCTTACCCTCGAGTTGACTGCTGCTACAAGCTTCCCCTGCATGACAGCAAGATCCCACACGCACCCCTTCGCCGCCACGGACGCGGACATGAAGAACTTCTTATCCTCAGCAGGCTCAAATATTAAAATACGCCCCTTCTCCGGCACCGGTTTTCCTATTCCCTCAACCACGGTCCCCACAACAAAACACTGGACTTCATCTTCGCCGCATGCGAGCGTAAGCGCCGACACGGAGGAGACCTTTTCTTCCTGTTCGCATGAGAAAGACTGTAGGACTAATGTCACGAGAGTCAGTAAGGAGTAAATTAGATACGTACACTTGCAAGGGCTACTCACTTTGGAATGTAGTTTCATTCAGAATCTTGAACGAACTACTGAAACTTTCCGACTCAGACGAACTTGGAAGTTCCGTGCGTACGCATCCAACTCCGAAAGCACCAGCACCGTTGTGGTGCGCAATGCGTCTCGGGTTATCCAATCCAAAGGGAGTCTGAAGTCAAGGTATGATGTATTACAGCACCACTGATGATAAAGAAGGAAGATCCCGCAGGAGGCACGACTCACTGTGTGTATCTGGATATTCTGCAACTCCCGAACCCGCCCGATGAGAACCCCCGTAGTGGTGGCGAATATCAGAGCATCCGGGAACGCTGCTACATGGAGCGCAGACGCAGCTATAACACCCTAATGCACCAAAATACGCAATATCTCAGAAACAGCGACAGTTTCAAAAAGAAACCCCCACCTACTTTCAAGACGAGTGGAGAATGCTGCAATCTCCCATTCGCATGGAACAGCACTGCCGGGGCATTACTGCATGCGAAGACTGCTGTTTGGCCCGCAGCGTCGCTCGCGCACGACGTAAGCGAGATCGGTGTCGAGCCCAGACTGAATATCTTGCGATCCGTCGGGACGAACGTCTGGGGATCCAACACATAAGCCGCGAGCCCGCCGTCGGCAAGCCCAACGAGTAGGTGCGGCGAGCCTGATCCGAATGAATGCAGCAGCACCGACCGCGGTAGGTGTGACTCGCTGGGGAAGCTATCGTCATCCCCAATAGTCTCTAATGAAGGGAGCTTCAAGATTGCTGCCTTGTTCGATCCCCAGAATGCTACAGCGACGAATTTAGAGGTATGTGGAGTCGAGATGTCCGTAGAGTTGATTGATAATGCGGATATTTCCATGGGCTGGCCGTCTTCTGTAGTAAAACTTCGCTGCCTATAATGATTAGAACAAGGATCATCAGATAATGCAGAGAATACGATGGGAGAACGAGAAACTGGCTTTAGAGTAACGAGCCCCCGCGTGTCATAATGAGCGAAATACACCAGACTTCCACCTTTTAGCGCCACGCACAGCTGCGTCGGATTTATAGTGGCAGCGGTGATTTCGCCCAAGGACCGTCGGCCTGCTTCCATCCCCGATAACAGATCGACGGTGATGACCGCCTCTTTCGTAACCTGTATCAAAGTGCTGCCCTCCTTTGTCACTCCAACTGCGATAGTGGGCAATCCTCGGGCCAGACCCGGGAGTTGGTTGCCGTCGCACTCTTCGACGTGCGTCGAACCGTTATCCTTGTGAAAGAGGAAGAGGCGGGTGTTGTAGATAGTCGAAACAATGACGAACGAATGATGCCTTGAGAGTATAAGCGGAGATGTCCAAGTCAAACAGGGCGTATGGAGTGCAGAGAATAGGGTGGTACTAACTCGGCTTCAAAAGGATTGCGTATTGGCCATATATTCGTGACGTGAGGCATATTTTCGATGACGGCCAGCTCCTCGATATTTGCCCCGTTACGAACCACTCGGATCGAGCCGCAGTTGAGCGCTCCAGAGCAAGTCACTACCTAAAAGAGAGATAACGCTCAAAAGAAGGTGCCGCCCACGGGCTCTGGATCTCACCTGCTCTGATCCATCGAGGTCGGTCACTATTGCGTCCATGATAGGGGCAATATTATTAAAAGTCTCAAGGACCTCAACGTGTGTTTTTCCGTTTTCAGTTTGTTTAGGCTGTGGCGACACACGAATGAGCTGTGAGTCTCCGCAAAACGAGCCCACATAGAGAACGTTGGACGTTAGATAAGTGAGAGACTTGGGTGAAGATATCTGAGAAAAAGCGGTTTTAAAATTAAACGAAGGCACTACAAAGAATGGTGCTTACTTCTCCCAGGGGCAAGATATCCAACTTGGTGACAGCTTGCGATGCGCCTGTCTGAACAAGTGCCAAGAGTGACAGCTGACCGAACTCGTCAGCCAAAAGCACGCGAGAGCCATCTGGCGACACTAGTGCGTATCTTTCAAAGACGCTGTCATTAAAAGCATACCAGTGGTACTTTGATGTCATACCCACGTCGAGATATTTCCGTGCGGGTAGTCAGTTTGGACAAAGATTGTATCGGCCGTCGTCGAGGGTCGTCTGGCCTTACCCTTTTGCTTGTCTCGTTGTGATGGATTCAAGGCAGGGGGTGAATAGTACATGCACTTTCCACCGCCCAGTATCAGAAGCCCGCCCGGAGGTCCGGGAATGGGGACAAGAAGATGGGCGCCGTCTTGCACCAGGACGTCAAAGGATGGCTCTACCGAAATTTCCTTCTGGTCTACGAGCACTTGTCTCGCAAGAAGCCTAAACTCGGCCTTGTGGTTGGTGTAAAGGATTGCAAGTGTAGAGTTCGCAGAGCTGGGAGTCGGGACAAAGCACAAGCAGCGAACATTGAGCTCCGGTATCCTGCGACCCCAAGATAGATAGAGTGAGAAGAATAAGGAGTAATATTTATCTGCATAAAGGCTTCGTACCGACATTCAAAATTGGCAAATTTACTCTGCCGCGTCTTCTTATCGAGCTGGAAGACTTTGAGGCTTGCAATATAGTTGGAGGTTATTGCCAGGTTGTTTTTAGGATCGACGATAGCTCCTTGAAAGAACTCTGCCTGCCTTCCAGCGCGCGAGTGCAAGGAAACACTATGGATGACTTCCAGTCGCGGGGGGTCGTCTTGATACTCGATCACAAGGGCTTGCGAGCTTGGGAGATCGGTAGTGACAAACAGTCTTGACGGGTTGTCCTGTGGGCCAAGAATCGAGACTCAGAAAAGAGGGACGCGCAGAAGGTTAAAGCGGACGCGCCTTGACTTTGAAGGATCGGAGACTCGTAATGGTGCCCCAGACGTCAATCGCGCACCGATGCTTGAGCCCGACCGGCGTGAGGTCAAAGACGATGACGCGTGAGACCTCGGCAACGACGAGGGAATCGACGTCGGCGGCGACAACGTCGGTCTTGAGGGAGAAATGCACGGACCCGCGCGGGGGATGCCAGGTGGAGATGGCCCGCATGCTGTCGCCGTGAGCGACGGTGGAGGAGGGCGGGGTGACGAAGATGAGCACATTGTTATGTAAGCTGCTTACGTGAGCTTGCGCCCGGGTGTTGCTTATGTCAGCAGAGGCGGCGAGCTCGACGTCGTTGGTGTCATTGGCGCGGTCCGCTCATTAACCTCCATCTCGCCCTCGAAATCTCGCTGCGCTGCAGGGCACACGACGCTCTACACGATCTTCTGCTGCTCGCCACCGTCGCCACCGTCGTTCCTGCTGCTGGGCACCACGCATCATGGGCTTCTTCTCTTCGCGCAGGGAGGCTGCGGCGCCGCTGGGCAGGGCCGCCGCAGACTCCGCGAACAAGACAACCGTCATCAAGTCCAAATGGGTGCGCCATCTCCTCTGTAGCTTTGTGTGCCTTTCAGCTCAAGACCAGGGTCCTGTCCTTTCATCCTTAGTACGGCAAATCACGGCCAAAGTCGCACGTCAACGCGCTCGACATTCCATCGCCAGGCCCGTCTTCCGCCGCCAGAATGACCTCGTTCGATATCAGACGCGACGACACCGTCAAGCCCAACTCCAGATCCAACATCTCCTTACACAGTTCACATTCTCAAATTAACATTCCCAACAAAGCCGACCCCGTCACGCAAGTACCTCATACTCTCGCAACACGAGGATTAGCGCCAACTAATTTTCTTTCTGAATTTTGCAGTGTAAATCTTGCTCAAAGATTGAACGAGCTCGCGGCAGCCAACGCAGATGGTCTCCTGGGGTGCGTCTCTACCTCGAAATCTTCAGCCCCGAGCGCTCATCTGATATCTACTGCGCTAGTGATGATGAGTACCGGCTACTTCGTCAAAACCTGTTCGAGCGCTTTGGTGCAGCATCGCAGGTCCCCACAGAAACACAAATAGTCAAAGTGCCCAGGCCGGACAAGGGGCTTGGTGAGTCGCGCACTCTGCTCGTCGCCCAATTTTAAATGTCCTAATGCTCTCCAGACCCACATCGTACGTCAATCAGCTTCCAATCGACACGGTCGACCGCGTCGCGCACTTCGACCGTAACCGGCACAGTCACGGGCCTCATTCGCAAAGTCACGAGCCGCAGGCGGGACTCGGGGTTCTCCGATGCACCCGAAGACGCTGCGCAGTCAAGGCGGTCCTCATCACTTCGCCCAAGCACCTCATATCAACAAACTCTCATTTCACACTCTTCCAACGGCTCTTTACAAAGCTCTATTTCTACACAACCATCTGATCTTCGCTCCCTATCATCTTGGCGGACGACGCGGAGCAGCCACACAACCCAGACGGTAAGCGGAAACTCGTCGCACATGCGAAGCCTCCGGGGCCCACCGTCGTCTTTCCACCATCGAACGCCCTTCCCCGCTGAAAGTTTCGGATCGGAAGACGACGACGACGACAAATCCGCGGCGCAGTTGCGTGCGGAGATAGCCGCTTTGGAGGCTGAAGGACGTCGGCTGATGGATGCATTCAACGGCCTGGAACTCTCCGCATTAACGAAGCACCAACATGTCATGGCACCGAATGCCCAGGCACGCAAGAGCATAGGCGGCCGCCATGGGGACACCACCATCGAATCTACGTGGACACTCGTGCCTAACCGCGCGGATGCAATCCCGCGCACGCCCACGAGCGTGCTCCCCAGCTCAGCCTCCCTCCCGCTAAAAATGAATCGGAAAATGGTCGCCCTAAATTCCTCTTCATCTTTCCACAGCACGCCCTCCGCCTCCCCATCACATCTCCCTCCGCATCTTCGCACGCCCTCCACCCTTAGTACCTACTCCGCCCCCTCCAATCTCAACTCCTCCCCGCAAGCGTACACCCGTTCCCCGCGCGCGTCCCCCCAACCCCGACTCCTCCCCCCAACACCCACGACACCCCGCCGGCCAAAAACCAGCGGCGGCCGGACACCATACGAAGATGAAGAGGAAGACGTGTTCATCGCCAACGTCCAGTCCGACGTTGACGAGATTCGAAAAAGCAGGGCTGAAACTATGACCAATTATGAACAGAAACTAGAATATCTCCGTGCAAAACTCAGGGGAGCGGAGATTCGCGAGCGGTTACTAAAGAAGTAGCCCTCGATGTCCACCATCCTCGTCCTTTCCCTTTCCCGATCCTTCTTTCTGCACCCCCTCGCCCATGGCGTCCCATGTCCCCTCCTTATCTCTTGACTTTTGACGTATATCATCCCTGGCCTCACCTTTCTATTCCATGTGCACATATAGTTATCTTGGGTTCCACATACTATCTATTACATATTGATTCAGTCATGCACGCACGCACATGTCGAACTGCCTGGGAACACCGTCTGTTTTTATGTCTCAGTGGGGCTGGATCAAGCCCGTGAAAACAATTAATATTAAACGCATCCAAGATATCTATGGTATAGATTTTGATGGGCCGTGGGTGATGCTGCTGCATGCCATTAAGACGACAAATTCGACGGGGGCGGTCACTCGTGCTCCGACCCGTGCACCACGCTGCCTTCGACGAAGCTCTGTCCCTCGAACGCGGCGCTCTCGGCATACTCGACATCATGTGCGTACCCGCTCTGCGAGTATTCTTCAGCATACTCTTCTTCTTCCAGGCTAAGGAATTGCAAGTAGAGATCAGAACGCCGGGGCATTCACCAGGATTGGGAACGTGTGCGTGAAACTCGGCTTACCCTGCTTCCTGATACTGATTGTGGCGCCCCCGCCCAGCAGAGTTTACGTTAGCACCATGCACTTGATGATATGAGGGTGTGAAAAAAAACGCACCTGCTGGTACTCCGCCCTGTATCGCCAAATGCGGATAGCGTTAGCTGTTGATCTAATCTGAGGAGGGGTGACATGTGTGGACTTACACCAAGTCGAGAACGTTGCTCTCTGCCTCTGTGAATTCCATAATGTCCATCCCCTCACCTGTGTACCAATGCATGAACGCACGGCGCTTGAACATGGCCGCGTACTAAGGGGGTGTGAGTAATGGCGGAAATTGAATGCGTGACTTGGGGGATAGTCATCTTACTTGGCTGTGCGAACGCTGGAAGAGTTCTTGGATGGCTGTCTGTTGTGTAGGCAAGGAAAGTGAGCGTCAGATTCGGGGCAGCCGGTGAGCTGGGACGAACGGTGTTGGCGAGACAAGTTCCAGCCTGCATTCAAAAACAGGTTAGCTGGGCGCTTGAAAAGACGAGTAAAGGCACTGACAAGCTTTTGCCCAACAGGAGGAACAGAGCAGATAGCTATACAATGGATACATCAGAATCAAAACGAGCAATTTGCTACACTCCGTGCTGTACTCACTAACTGAAATGTTATCGGGTATCCATTCAACAAAGGCGGTCGAGTTCTTCTGCTGTAGCTGTTGCACGGCATTATCAACCTGTAGTGTAGCGTCAGTGCAATTGCAATAACAAAACGCCAGATATTAGGGGTCATAAACAGACCTCGTGCGAAGAAACGGCACCACGGAAGATGGTTGCAGCGGTCAGATAACGACCGTGTCTGGGGTCAACCGCAACAAATACATTCTTCTTCTCAAACAACCTGCACGGAAATGGTTTCTAGCGCGCCTATTACATATACCACAGCGACGTAGTACGCACGATGTAGTCAGTTCTGATACATTGGGTGATTGGAACGCGCGGCTTCCCGATGTGACCAGAGGACTGTAACTCGGCGCGAGGAAGTGCAATCGCGGGAATGGAATCAAATTCAGCGAAATCTTGCGGAGATCACTGAATCATGTTGCCCATCGTCAGCTCAATTCATCGAATCATGCTAGGAACATTGATCCTACCCATTGAGTTGTCCCGGGAAACGCAAGCTGGTAGACACGCCTGCCATAATTTGGGCAATCAACTGCAGGGAGTTTAAGCTCGGTTTTGATACACAGCATATGCGAAAGTCCTGTGGAAAACGTACCTCATTGAGGTGCGTGAACTCCGGGCTTTTATTCCCTGAGATCCGGACAGCAGTATCGTAGCTTCAACGAGCAAGTTAAATACCAATCTTAGTCAATAAAAACGAGGTATGCTTACAGCGCCTCGTTGTCAATGCACACAGTAAGGTCGGAGTTATCAATCTGCAAGGTCGCCGTGAGCATCAATGACCGAATGCCAGTCCAGCAGGGAAATGAGTGTTCCATACAAGCTGATGCACTGAGAGAAGAGTGTTCTGTTTACGATATAGGTTAGTAGACCAGAAAACCACTGTCTTGCCATAACACACGTACGTATGGTTCCACGACAGTGTCTGAAACCTGCGGTAATAAACCACGTTAAATAAGCGAAAGAGGGGTTTAAATTTTGTGGATACCGTGACCGTACTTTTGGAGACGGAAAGACAGAAAAGGTGGAAACCATGCAATCGGGTGTCTCCTACAGGACTCCATTCCATCAGACACAATAGTAAGCGAGTAGAATATAAATTGGTGCGTGCTTCTCTGAGTTTAGCTAGCAGGAGGGAGCCAAGGCCTGCCCCTGTTCCGCCACCAAGCGAGTGAAGGATCTGATAACCTTGGAATGAATCGCAGCCCTCGACCTGGTGCCTCAAAACTTCGAGAATCCCATCTATACAACGCACGAGGTTGGCGAATATGCGGTAAACGCGTCCAGCAATATGTACTTACCGATCATCTCGGCACCTGGAAGGTAGGATGTATGCTGGCACAGTGAGACACGTGAAACAAGAATAAGGTGCGTGATATTACGAACCATCGGTGTAATCTGCGCGCAAAGGCGAACCATATACATTTTCAGTTCAGAGCCTGAAGGTCGAAACATTGCACACAAGAAGATCACGCACGTCCTTTGGCCCAGTTGTTTCCCGCACCGCCCTCAGCATGGATGAACGTGTCTGGGCGGAAAAGTTGGCCGAGAGGGCCGCTCTTGATCTGCAGGTCGTGATAAACGGCATCAGAGCCGCCTCAATAGGCAGTAGTATTTCTGTGTTGACTTACCCTGTTGCAAACACCGCCCTCAAGGTCGATCTGCACGCTTCGGGGAACGTACTTGATGCCCGAGCCACTGGTTATTTCATTAAAGTAGACGTGTGCCTGCAAGCCAATCGTTTGTCCCAGTTAGAAACAGGCCCAGAGTGATCTGCAAAAGAAAAAGCTCTCACCCTTTCGACCTGCTGAGGATCACTGCCGATGTATGCCTTTACACGTGTATTCGCAAGATCAGCGCGCCGCGAGCTCGCCTGGGCAGGATGCGACTCACTCCAGAGTCATCCAGACCGTGCTCTTTGAGAATTTGGCCCCAGAACGCCTCGCCGACCTGGTTGCCTGCCTGTTCAACCGAGAAGAGAGTCTGTGGTGAGATCCTGCCGAGAATGGCAAGAATTCAAGAATTACGACGCGCCTGGCCTATCTATTGTCCAGCAAACACGCCGTGTTTTGGAAGATGATCAGCGCGCAGCTCGGACTAGTATGATGTTGCGGTGGATTTTTTATACCTGGAGGTTGACAATTTCACGGGGCATTGCAAGTAAAGTCGTGGGTCGAGGAGGTAAAAAAAATCCCAGCAAGTGGATCACCACGTTTACAAGATGTATGTAACGGGATTCTAATGCCTTGCAGCGGAGGTGCCAAATAATCTTAGTCCGGATGGAGCAGGTACACAAACATGCCCAAATCATGTCACCAATTCCTGGTGCTAAACAACGAGACTTTTTTCGCTTTATCCATGCATTTTTTTGCTACTCAAAGTTTCTTAGATGCTACATAGGAATGTTTTGGTAACGTATGATGTCTGCTGTGATGATTCCCGATAGAAAACGATTACCACTTTACACTGCGATAAATCCTGCAGCGCACCCTTATGTCGCAGGAAAGAGGAAATACGTGAGCTCAAGGGAACGAAGGTTCGATGGATTAGGCGTACCTTTCTCTAACAATCTCTAGTTCTGAGCCTTCCGACTGGACAAAAGTTCGGGCGTGATCTGCCGCGCACCACTCCTTGGTATCCCATAGATTCCAGCCCCATCCGTCTTTGATCTTTAGGAGGGTAAAGAAGAAAAATATATCAGAACTATACTCTCCTAGCCCAGTAGCTAATGCAGAGCATCTTACTTCAGGTTTCTTGTGCGGCTCCAAAATGACCAACCACCGCACTTTCTCGCTGAGAGCGGTCAACAGCGCCCATAGCTCCGACGTTGATTCGATAAGATGCAAAGCGAATGAGCAGACCACCATCTCGTAGATCAAGTCATCGCGCTCGTCGCCATTGCCGCTGTCTTGGGATTCATCGCTGGCAGGTATGGTGTCCTTGTCTGCTGTGTTTGTGAGAGGAGGCAGACTCCCGTCTGCAATGTCGCGGAACGAAAGCGGGTGGCAAGGGAGTCCAGTCCGCGCGACGTACGCGTCTACTGTGTACTATCAAGCCGGATATAAGTGCTGATAACTACAGACTATGCCGTGTACAAGGTGGGAACGGACAGGATCGGTAGCACTGATGATCAGCGCAGGCGCATCGGGTCCAATAACAGCTGAAGAAGCCTGGCGGTTGCGTGGAATACCAGGCCGTGCAACTGGGACAGGCCGGGCTATGGGCACAGGCGGCGGGGGCGAAGTAGCAGTGACGGTGGGAGCCGGTGCTGGACTAGGTGGAGTTTGGGCATCGAATTTTGCACGGGCAAGATCCCACCACTGTTTTATCGCGACAGTGACCTCACCGCTTTCATGGAAAAGATGATGATTAATATTAGCTATTATTGTTGAGAATCGACCTTGGTGGGGGCATCGTGCTAATTCTCTCACCGATCCTCAAATCTCACCTTCCTGCAGCCATATCTAGCACGCACACCGCTTTCTTGTTTCCGTCTACGTCCAAAATGCTGCTATCATAGTGGGCCCACCATGCGTCGAGCCAGACGGCAAGGCACTTTTTGATTCCCGGATCGTGTACGTTACGATATGATTTCGAGACAATTTTGTAGTACTACTTTGAGCACGGATTAGCCTCTGTGAAATTGTTCACCGCGCGTGGGCAGAAACGAGTGAACATACCTGATCGACGCCATGGGTCGAGTAGTTTTCGCGCATCGATTTGTTCAAGTTTCCAGACATGACCGCCAGGAGCAAGACGCGAGCGTAATATGCAGCCAAACAAGGAGCTCGCGTGCAATAATTCAAGCTCCATTCAAAGCTGCTATTCTTGCCTACTTGCTTCCACCTCAATCGAAATTGTTCGTTCATTCCAAGTCTCTGCGCTACGCGGCATGTCGACACCAGAATACAATGATTCACCGCCCGTGACAACTATCGCACCTGCTGATACGATGTCGCTCCCCGCCCCCGCCGCTGCCAACAAAGCAAAGGCACCCCGGGCCCCCAGGCCAACTGAACGCGCGCCCGGTCAAACCCTCCTGCCTCTATCGCGCGTCCAGAAGATAGTCAAGGCGGACAAGGAGCTCGCAGGCATGTCCAAGGAAGCGACGTATCTCATTTCCGTGGCTACGGTACGCCGTTCACCATATATGACATCGGCAGCGGGTGTGGTGCCGCCGCACGCGCCGGAATGCTCAATTCGTCATGTTGGTTATGTACACTCTCAGGAAGAGTTTATCAAAATGCTCGCGCAATCAGGGCACCAGCAGGCGGCTCGCGAAAAACGGACGACGGTGCAATACAAGGACATGGGTGGGCCGGGCGCTTTCTTTTCTTTCGCGCAAGGAACGAAACTCATTCACTTGGAATGAAAAATAGCTGTCGCAGTCAAGCGGGCAGACGAATTGATGTTTCTAGAAGGCAAGGGGTTTCTCTATTGTTGGAGCGATGGCTAACGAAGCATGCTGTGGGTCGCAGAAATCATACCAAACACGATACCAGCATCTGTGGCGATCGGAAAACGGCGAGCAAAGGAGCGAGCAGTGCTTGCTGACGACCCAGAAGCGGTGAGTATTGCGCGCGCGTTCGAGGCGGCGAACAGGAAGAGCGCTGCAAAAAAGGGGAAGGCGAGGGCGAACGGGAAGGGCGAGAACGGATACGGGAATCCGGACGGCTCTGGGACTGGACAGGACTCGGTGGGGTATGCATATGGCGAGGACGAGGATGGGTCGGACATGATGAACACCAGCACGAACTAAGTAGCTAAAAGATGAAATACACGCAGATGAAATACATGAATTTGACTCGGGGGCCTATGCGCCTAGTTGGAGTGCAAGCGGTACTTATAAGTAAGACGGACGCGGATGCAGCCGCGCGCGCAGGTCTGCAGATGCAGCCATCGTCCGCAGATACCTCCAGTGCGCCGTCGCCATCGTCGCCGCCACCGGCACTGACAGACCCAGCGGCAAGGTCTGCTCCCTTTCACCACCACCCGCTGCTTCTCACCTGACCTGACCTACTTTCCTCCCATTGTCTGGGCAGCTCTCGCTGTCACACGCCTCCCCGACGAATCCTCAGCGACAAGGACGAAGCGAGGCTGCCCATCGCCATCATGAACGTGCCTCGTCTCCCGGTCGAGGTCATCGGGCGCATCCTCGAGATGCTCGTGGCTGCAAACGGCAAGTGCCTCTTGACCCATCGTCGGGTCAATCGCACGTACCTCGTTCCCCTATGCCGCGTATCCCGCTTCTTCCAGGCGGAGGTCGAGCGTCTCCTCTACGCTCGTATCATCATCACCCACGCGTCTCAGGCCATACTGTGCTTCAGGACACTTCTCTCTCGCCCCGACCTCGCCCGTGCAGTCCGCAATCTGCAGCTCCTGCTTCCCATTGCGCCCAACTATCCCCTTCGCCAACTCCAGACGCTCTTTGGTGTCCGCTCCCCGCTTCATGACCTCCAGCCCCTCCCTCTTCGCGGCTTTGCCCACCTCATCAAAGCCGTCCTCCGTCGCCTTCCGAATATCAAATCATACACAATCTCATGTGGTGCTTACTCCTTTTATCAAGACGAATACTCCAAGCCTCTCCTTGTCACGAACGCTGCATTCAAGCTGGAGACCTTCAACGTCTCTTTAGATATCACTCCTTCCCTCGTACATTTCTTGCAATCACAGCCCACCATCACACAGCTCTGCGCACCTTATGCCAACCCGAAGGTCCGTTTCCCCACTAATTGCCTTCCAAATCTCACGTACGTCTCGGGCTCGACCGAGTTCATCCGTCGCATTGTCCCCGGACGTCCCGTCAAGTCCGTCTCTTTCAGCGAGCAGCTCGTTCCGCGACGAGTTACCGCCTTGGTAGCCAAGCTCAAGCTCTCCACCGGTCCCATGCGTGCCCTCCGCATGCCAGTTTCCTCGGTGAACTCGCTTGCGACCCATGTTCTCCCCATCGTTGCTTCTCAGCTCCCAACGCTTCAGGCACTGCAGGTGCCCTGTCGTCGATTTGCTGATATGTCTGTGAGTGTATCGCTTAATGGCTCTCACACAAAACGAAGCTAACAAGTACTGCGCCGGGTGCGCACACCAACCAACTCGAAACTAGGATCCATACGATACTTATGTTCAAAGTCACTGGCTTTCCGCCCTGTCTCAGTTTGACGGGCTGGAATCTTTGACTGTCTCGACTGCTGACCCGGAGGTCTTTCTCCATCGCGCGGGCTTATCGTTGTTCGGCCACACGCACGTCACTTTTGGCCCGCTAGGTCATCCATTTGCAGATCCTTTGCCGCCGGAGCCAGAGGAAGACATGGAGGAAGATCTCCTTGATCAGGACGAGTTGGCGCCAGACGACCTGCCCCCACCGCTTATAGCTGCGCCTAACCCGGGCAATGGCCCCCCACCGGGAGGCGCACCACCACTACCACCAGCGCCTGCCCTTGGTGTTGCCGGTACCGAGCATGTTCATATCGAAGTATTTGCTAACAACCCGCTTCTGCAACTCCTTTTCCATCCGCTTGCGGCGCCCAATCAAGGCCCCGCCGCGGCGGCTCTGAATAACAATAACCCGGCCGCACCTCCACCTTTCCCTGCAGCATTTGGTGCTGCCGGTGGTGTGGCACCCCCTGTGCAACCGCCAGCAGCGAACGGCGGGAACCCTCCCAACCCCGCCCCTGCCCCTGCGCTTCCTCCTCCGGCACCCATCTTCGACATGCCGTTCCCACCATGGCTCCCCTGGGACGACGGTGAGGATTCGGAGATGGATACCGATACCGAGGACGAGAATGGGCTGCCGCTGCCACAAAATCTACATGATGGTCCCCCCGGCCCGGTGTTCGCCACCGCGACCGTGTTCGTGGGCTTCGGGCCTCCCCCTCCCCACTTACTCAACGGACATCATGTTAATAATAACGCCCTCAACGTCCCAGCTCCAATGCCCGATATGTTCGGACCCATACCCCCGCCGCCGCCGCCACCCGCTGGTGGGCCGCCTCCTGCCAACGCGAATGGGAATGGAAATGCCAATGCGAATGTCAATCCATTTGGGGGTGGGATGCTCGGCGGCTTGTTTGGTGGGCTCGGTGGTGGTATCCCTGGACTTCCTGGGCTCGGTGGGCTTGGTGCACCTGGCGGACCTGGTGGGCCTGGTGGGCCGCCGCAGCCGCCGCCTGCCGGAGGCGCGAATCTGCTGCAAAATCCGCTGCAAATGATTGGTGCAGCTATCTCGGCGCTGACTGAGATGGTGCCGTTTGGTGCAGGTCCAATCGGCGCTGGTGCTGGTGCTGGTGGGGGCGCCGGTGGGGGCGCAAATGCGAACGGGGCTGGACCGGGGCCTGCTGCTGCTGCTGCTGCTGATGGCAACGCAAACGCAAACGCCGGCGCTGTTCCGGGCGGTATTGGTATCGGTCCTGATCTCGGCGCAGGCGCAGGCCTGGGTCTTCCGATGGGTCTTGGGCCCGGAGGCGACGGGGCCAACTACCTGGGCGCATACGCCCACCTGCACCCGCGACGCGAAGAGGCGCTCACACGCATTCAACGCGAACTGGAGGCCAAGGAGCGGGACATCATCGCGCGTTGGGTGACCGTCCAGCCCAAGCTACGCCATGTGCGGTTCGAAATGAGCCAAGGGCGCGCGACGGAGTGGAGGCTCGTCGGCGCCGAGCGTGTGTCGGATTGGATCTTGGGGGGCGCCGCGCCGCTGGAGGATATCGTGGAGGGCACAGTGGGCGATTGGGTTCCGGCTTACTTGGAGCCCCCTCCTCGACAGCCGCCCCCTGGGCGTCCATCCCGCTCGCTCGTGCCGCAGCAGACGCAGGCGCCGATTCCAAATATGGGGAACGATCCGGCTGCTGGGTGATTCGTGATTCGAATACATAGCTCGTAAAGAGCTCTTTCTTGGAGGGCTCACCCTTACTAATCATGCTGGCAAGTTTTCTTAGCTTGTTTGCTTCGCTACCTCAATTTTTCAGTCTAAGTTTCGTGTCTTTTTTTTACACATCCTTCATGCACTACTTTTGTACAGGTTTTCTCGTGCATATATACATAACACGCATTCCATCTGGCCTCGCTCGCTCGTACGCATCCATCAACACACAATGTCACTTTTCGATGTCATGAATCTGCGCAACTCGAAGACGTCGCCGCCTCTGCTGTCCTCATACCACACTTCCTAGAGCACTTTTTTCCACTCGTGGCTGTAAATTCCGTTTAATTGGGAATGCATTCCTAGCTGTAATTTTGACGGCGATACCGCCGTGACATACGCAGAATTGCCACTGAACGCGCCAAGGGGCGAACCCGTCCAAGTCTAATGCGCATGCTCATACTCGAGGCCCTTCAGCGCTCTGAAGCATACTTACTTCGAGGCCATAAGCAGCACTCAATTGACGGAGATTGCACTGAGCGCAAGCCTGCGCAAGCAAGAAAGGCCATAGGCCCTATGCAGGTTGTTGCTTTTGCACTGCACATATGGTCGCTTTTGCAGCCCTATATGGTGATAAGTGAAACATACAATGGCTTTTGCGGGATAAAGCGGCATTCTCGGCATTTTAACAAGCCCGCCTAGCTCAATCGGATAGAGCGTCAGACTCTTACTAGGCGAATCGGCTTACAAGGCATCTGAAGGCTGCGAGTTCGACCCTCGCGGTGGGCTAATTGGTTTCCTCTTTTGGTAATTACGCTTCAATATATTTTGCGGCATTCTCATATATTGCTCATGCACCTACTCTTTATCAAGTCAATTTTGAACCACATCCAATGGTTTTAGCAATAAAAAGAATTTCGTCGGCGCAGGTACAAAAACACAAGAAGTTGTGCATCAACAGCAGCAAAATAGGCAAAAGAGGAAACCGATTAGCCCACCGCGAGGGTCGAACTCGCAGCCTTCAGATGCCTTGTAAGCCGATTCGCCTAGTAAGAGTCTGACGCTCTATCCGATTGAGCTAGGCGGGCTTGTTAAGATGCCGGGAAGGCCGCTACATCAATCGAAATCTGTATGAAACCGAGCGATGGTGAGCATGCAACCTTAGGCTACAGACTGCTGCACGCCACCAAGCTCATCAAAGGCATCTTGAATTTCTCGGGATATACATCATCTAACTTCGCTTGAGTCCTTGATACTTGGCACGAGCGAGGTAAGCTTGGGCAGTGTTTGAGCCACCAGCGAGACGAGATCGACGGTTGCAGAGTGCACGTCGGCACGAAAGCATCGTATTGGTTTGTCTGCAAGCGCTCGCACTATATCTTCAACGTGCGTTCGGTCCAAGGGCGTTCTAATCGATGTAATTTATTCCCACAGACAAAACAGCTGCGAGCGTCCTGCAGGTTATCAAGCGCCGTTTGGTACTTGAACAAGTCGGGATGTGCGAGCTGACCCAAGGAATGAACGGATGGGGGTTTATCTGGAGGAGAATGACGTGGGCTGCAGATATTGGGGCAGCCAAGGCACAGATATTCAGGCTAGTCATCTGGAGGCGTAACCGCTAGTCACTTCCAAGAAAGTTGTGAGTATGAGCTCCATCTCGCGTGTGATGCTTGAGTTTAGCCTCTCGGCAACGATAGCTCTCTCAGATATCGTTGCCGAGAGGACCTGCTCGACGCGATGGCACACGAGACAAAAGGCCTGCAGCTCGGCATGTCTTAGCTAGAGAAATACTATCGAAAGGAGCTCGTCGGGAAGCCGCGAGATCGTTTTGCTTCGAGGCTGGCAAGCTGGCGAATGCTGAACTTGAAGCGACGCAGCTGTTGCTACACAGCGAGCTCAGCATAAACTAAGCTGATTAGTCGGGCGGAGGACTCCCACTTCCGTAGAGGCTTGGGAAAGTTTGAAGCTGCATCGTATGACGAGCGGCGTGAAAATCCTTGCAATCATTGACATTAGCGTCCTAAATATCAGTTACGGCATGAGAATCAAGAGAATAATATATTTTACTGCGCGGCCACCGTCTCGCGCTCCGATCGGGCCTTTTGCCTGGGCCTCTCGCTTTCGTATTCGTCCTCATCAACATTATGATGGCCTCTGACCTTGGCATCCCGCTCCACGCTCGGGCCCGCCGCAGCCAGACTGAGCATCGGCACGCTCCTCGCCAACGTCTCGGATCGGGCGTCCGGTCTCCATGTGTAGGAGGCCGAAGTATTATAGAGCATGTCGGAGCGCGATCGCTTCTTTTCGGTTGCTCTCATCCTGGGCGTGCTCACCGCGAGCATGGGAACGAAAATGAGATTCGCACGGTCGTCCTCGGGCCACGCGCCCTCTGCGTTGAGGGCCTCCTCGAGCTTGGCAATGAACTTCTGGCTTCCCCCCTCGCGAGTGTTGAGAGTCGCCTCCGTCTGCTCCTTTGTCACTCCCCTATATCGCAGGTCCCTGGGCTTCATGTAAAGGGGCCTGATTAACTCGGCCAAGTCATCGAGGAGGTCGTGAAGCAGGGGCCGATCGTCGAACCTCAAGTTCTTCTTGATATAGTGACCTCCTCCGAGCCCTTCTTCTTTCGCTTGGCCACCAACGGGAAGTCCATGCTGACCAGGAAACGCTTGCTCGTCAAACATGGCGAGGCACGATGCGAGCGCTGTTCCAGAATGTGTCGACGGCGAATAACACAAGAACGTATGGGTCATCACGTGCAAAAACGATTCCAAGTCGTCCGCGAGCGTATGCTGCTTATTGAGAGGGGATTGCAGCAGTGCGGCCGATATGAACTGCCAGGTGCCCTATATGTGATATAAAAGCAGCATTAGGCAATCTGCTGTGCAACTTTACAATGATCAAAACATACCGTCCAACCGTAACGCACTGCTTTGGTTCGCGCGTAGGGCTTTGACAGATCCCAGTCTATGAGATAACCTCTGCCATCGTAACCAATCAGGATATTCCCTGGACTGATATCGCGGTGCAGTATCCCCGCGTCAAAGAAGGCTGCAGCATGGGCTATAATGGAAAACAGCGTATGAGCAATGCGACGAGCAAAGAAAGCAGCTGGCAGCGTACCTTCAATGGCATCTTTGACGACAGACACCATTTCTTTCGATGAGCTGAAGTGAGTTAAATCACGACACACGTACTCGAGGACCATTCGATAGTGTACGTATCCGTGCAGCCCAGGGAAATCGCGCGGGCCGCAGAACCATCCCTTGTTCGTGAACGTCTGCGTCTTGGTCCTGTGGACACGCTGTGCCTCCTCTTCAGTGGCCAGCCGAGGTAGAAGCGGGATCGGTTCGGAGTGGACGCTCTCGAAATCGGCGGCGCCGCTCTCGTCGTCGGGAGAGACTGGATCACTGGGTGGATAGCCCACGTCACCGTGGCATACAACAGGCATGATGTGAGGCACCTGTTTTTCGTGGAGCAGGGCGTAAATATCGCCTTCGCGCATCAGATCGGCCGAGTCAATCCTCCACGTATCCTTCATGAAGTTAATCTTCTTTGTTTCCAAAGCATACACAGGGAAACCCCGGGACGCGCGGCACACAAGAGATTGGGGGGCGTGGCGGCGGTGGAAGGCGCCGACAAAGTAGGACGGCCTGGCGTCTGTCTCCCCCTGAACGGCGAATTTGTAGTATGTGGCTCGATCGAGGGAGGCGAGGCGCTTTGTGTATACGTCCTCAGGCTCATCCTGGCACCTCTCCTTGAGAGCAGCTTGGGCAAGCGCTAGCTCCTCCGGAGACGCAGGGTCACCGTTGTATCTTCACCCTGCACCTCTGGAGATGATCGGTCGAAGCGGAAGAAGAACTCTGCGAGCATTTTGGGGTGTTTGGTGTAGTCGAAGGCCTGTGTGATGACAGCGCCGGCTCTGTCCCAGTAGATGAAACGTGCGAGGGGGCCGACGATCAGGACGGAAAAGGCGTGCGTACGAAAACTATCTCCGAGGTGGGCGACGGCGTAGGAGACGATTTGGCCAATAGCATCCTGGCTTCCCTCTGATTGGAGTGCAAATACCCAATCCTTCCGGTCTCTTTGCGACTGAGGAGGGTCGTGAAAAGGGTTTTTCAACTTGAACTCCACACAAAGCTTCATTTTGGCGAAATTGGCTCGGGTGATGCCAGAGCCGCGTGCGTACACAGACACATCTGGTTTGAGCTCTTCTATGCTGCACTCCAGATCGCCTTTGTTGCTCGTGTCGACGAATTCGAGGGTGGTTAAGCCGAGGCTATTCATGCAGTTGATCTGTGTATGATATGCGAGGTTAAATGTTACACATGGCGAGAGCGAATAAGTAAAGGAGGCGAGGACATACGAATGGCCCATACATCTCATTCTCGGGGAGCTTCGTGGTTACCCCATTTACCGTGCGCCTGCATATCTGCTCGAAGAGGTCCTCGTCGAGCGCCGGCTGGGTGGTGCTCCTGCTGGCCTCGTCAAAGAACCCGTCCAGGAAATCTTGGGGATCCATGGGTCCCAGCAGGAACGGGCGCGTCTCCGCCTCGAGCTCCCTCTGGATCTGCGAGGCTTTCCAGTGGCGGTGCGAGTGGCGGTGCATGCCGACAAATTTCCGGGTCAACGGAGTCGGGTCGTTGTTGCCACCGCCCGCACCGGTGGCGCGGGGTGGCGTGGTTGGGTTGCGCACATCATCGGTGGGGGGTGTGGGAGGGCGGTCACCATCGGGTGCAGCGACAGGCGGCGTGGACATGACTTTGGGATAGCGAGGAGGATAGCAGCGAGGTATGTAAGTCCGAGTTGGCACTAGGCCACGGCGGACGCGTGATATAAATACGAGGACGCGTAGGTGCACGTGTTCGTCCTCGGTTGCATCCGGCTCTTGGGCCCAGTTGTTGCTTCAGTGCTCCGCCATTGAACCGTTGCCGACCAGGCTCTTTCTTTTGCTTCTTGCAATCACCTCGTGGTCTCTTGCCCTTTGTGCGCTTCACTAAAACTTCGTTGACGGGTTCCCCAAATCAGGCCGTGCAACATGCACAATCGTACTTCTACGGCCTGCCTGGGGACTCGGGAGCTACTAGGTCTCCAGTGGTGCCTACGGCCGGCATGTCATACTATTGTGCAAAGCGACTAGGGGATCTATTTAATATGGTCTGCGCAACTTTTTGGAGCAGTGAGAGGCTTCCAATGATTACAAAACACCGCAAATGCGATAATGATTTAGAGATTGCGCGCCGTGTATGGCTTCAAACACGTTCAGTATACGGTGTGGGCCGCCTGCGTAATCTCTTCAAGTTTCGTATGGTGCCAATACGGCGCGGTAATGGGCTGGCCGAGGGCTCGAGGCGCCGCCTGTTTCGCCAGTGAGTTCGCTGTGACATACACCACAGGCCCCGTCCCCGAGCGCTCACTGGACAATGGACAGCGTGCATTAATGTTCGTCATACTAGAAACGAGCTGGCGTCCTCATCTATGAACTACGTCGATTTGTGTTGGAAGGGGGGCGCATAACATACTGTCCTAATGCCACCGGGAACGCGTGCAAATATTCGATTTGCCGCCCGCATCCGAATTCCACAGCTCCGCAGGTTAACCGCCTCTGATACCACCGCAGCCTCCTCCTAACAGGCGCTGTACCGCTGGCTCTCAGCACTGGCGGGGAGATTGAGGTCACGTGTTCTCCAATCGGCGAGCCTAGCGTCATGCTGCAACGTACCGGTCAGACTCTACGAAATCTAGACGCCAGTATTAATATTATCCTAAGCAGAGTGACGGCGTAGGGCGCTAATCGGAGGTCGCATGGTTGCGGTGGAAGCGACAGGCGGTGTCCGAGCGGCAGGCCACTGGTGGGCCAATTGGCACAGTATGCGCCTCGGCTCAATTGGTGCCAGAGGTTCGATAATTCATTACGTTGCGCGTCCAGCCCAACTATACCGCGACAGGGTGCATGAGCAAAAGGCCTACGAGGCTCGGCAGCCCATAGACCCAGACCACAGAATATAAAACACAAAGGCGGTGGCAAGTGAACCTATGGGCATCATTGAATGATGGCAAGCTGGAAACTTGCTTCTGTAAACGCACTCATAGTGGAACTGGACCGCGTTGCCATGAGGAATGCGGTATGGACGCCAGCAGAATCATAACCTCAATGGCGTCCTTGGTGACGGATACCACCACCTTTGATGATCCGAAGTGCGCTAGGTTTACGACACACGATACGACTCGATGATAGGCGTATCGGTGCGGCGCAGCCTACCTCGAGTATCACAGCCTGGTCGCGCCTAGAACAACGGGCTACTAGCAAAGCTCTCTAGCCCAGCATATTATCTGTCCCAGAGACGACAGCATTCTTTACTACAATAGTAACGGACAGACGATAGCTATATTAATCAAGTAAGGATATGGATGTCGCAAAATATACGATGGGGCCAATTGCTTGGACCGGGGGGTTCTGAACAATCCAAGTGCTAGCACTCGGTCCCCTACTTTCCCTGGAGTTTGCCAGATAGGATCGCATTTCTAGACGAAATACGTATCTGTGAATCGTCTAGATTATGGCCTATAATGGCTCACCTTTCTTCCAGAATAGCTCTGACATCGCCAGCGAGAGTGTCTCCGTGTTTTACCTTTTCAATTTTCCGGGAGAGTAGTGCCTGAGAGCGCTCCTCTGATGCACGCTGCTCTTTTAAGAATGTCTCTGCGGATATGCGTGAATGAGTCGATGACATACAGGGGTGAAGCCAAAGAGAAGGTGACTGACGGAGCAGCTCATCATGTTGGTCTATGTCTGCAGCAGCTCGGATCGATGCGTGCTTTGTAAGATTCTGCATACGGTGTACTGGATACAGGTTGATTGCCTCCTCTCTACATGTGAACGAACCAGCAAACTCACTATGATCACACATGGCCGATGCCTTATCGAGGATGCCGCGATCGGTCTGATCAAAAGGTATCAGAAATGTCAAGTTAGACAACGATTATAGACCCAGTCACCAGTCCTCTAGGAAGCTTCATTATACGCGAAACCTCCTTCCCAAAGTCATCCTCGTTATGCGGTCTGAAAGAGAACGGGTTTGGTGTTGGGGCCCGGTTCCAGCGAAGTAACGCAACCCACAGGTGCACTTGGGATCCAATCAGACGCGCCCGGCTCTCGACGTAACCCTGAAGCTCTGAACCTCTTGCCTTGAGCACCGCTCTTATAGGATGGATCGACATTTTCGCCAAGAGTGGTGTCTGGGGATCGCAATGTGCACAGACAGTTCTGGGGCAAAAGAGAAGGGGACGTACTGATTGGGCCAGCCTCGTTGACGAGATAAGATATGAATTGAAAGTGTCGATTTGCATCTGCGTCTCGCGCCGTTTCTCTTGCTGGAGGTGAATGAGTGTCTAGTATCGCCACACCTCACTGTGAGGAGTACTTACAACACCCAGCGCCTTTTCCTCGAGCACTGTGCTATCAGGAGATGACTGGCTAGGCGAGAAATTCAAATCCTCCCTTATTTTCCTGCGCGCTTTGGTACGGGCAGATGCCAAGAGTTTATCTCTGGCCCCGTTTGCAAGTAAACTCACGTAACATGATATAGAAAATTATGCCATACCTAGCTCGAATAACTTCAGGGTGGGATACTGGAAGTTTTAAAGAATGTGACAGAGCGCGCAGAAGGCGGGATTCCGAGGTAGAAGTCGTAGCGCGGGGAGTCTGTTCATGATTTTGAAGCCTGATATGATAAGCGTGGAGAGACTTGGTACCGAAGCTGCGGTCAAACTTGCAACGGAATAGATGGGAAACAACACACAGCCAGTATGTTTGTTATCCCACTTTGCTTTGTGGGCGTTCGTTGTTCCGCTTCGGCCCCAAGAGTGCTGTAGGCTTATGCTTTGGTGAAGCGAATGGTAAACCTTTGTTGTTTTCACGCACAGAAGCTTAGATTCCAATGATCTTAGAAAGGTCGATAGCTTCTTGAGCAATGCGCCAGCTTCGATCGCATCTAGGTGTTTCTACTGGGTCGGAAGTGTTAGCGAATGGAGACTAGGCAAAACCAAAATACCCTCTGACCCCGATCGTCGTGGTTACACCGATCGCACTATTGCCAGGTTCCGTGAAATTCAGCGGCTGTGTCGAGAAATGCTTCTCGATCTGCTGTAATATGCTAGACAGAGCGGCCTGTAGCGTAATTAGTGTCGCGCGCCCATCGAAATGTAGCTGATGCTACGTACCGATGATAATTTCGCATTTGATGCATTATCATATGTGCCACTGTTACAGCAGCTTCAACACGACAAACAGTGGAGGGGGAAAAGAAGACTCCTGCTCACCCGGAAGCACGAAGGGCAGTTACCCTTTGTTTCAACGCGTCCACCCGCAGAGTTTGATCCATTTCCTTCTTCACAAATGCTTCCAAGAGAAAGAGCCTCGTTCTCGCGACAATGAGCTCATGATTAGCCTCATCGATTGATACGCCTAACCAAGCAACAGTCAGCTAAAACACGTTGATCCAAACCGCCGGTAACAAGATTTAGTACGCGTCTCGTCCATGGTTGCAAGATAGCGATGACTCGTTTCGTTCAGAGTTTGAAGCTTCAGCTTGGAGTGATCGAGGTCCGACTTTGCTCTAGCATATTGCGCGACTGTTGACGAGGACGGGAACACATGCTGACGATCGGCGTGCTCCGCAATACATGAAGGCTCAAGCAGACTTTGAAATCCGTGTGCAGAGTTGTATCAATTGATAATAGTAAATAGCAGAGTCGCATCCCATACCGAGCGATCTCACTTCGAATATGCGCCACTGCCGAATATCCGAGTATGTGGTCTGACAGGAAATGAAGGGCCTCGCCGAGTGGACCCAGTGAGATCCTGCGAAGCGGTTAGTTCAGATGCGTGCGCGGGGAGGGTGGTTGCACCTGTTTATATCTTCCTCGCGCATGCCTCCCTCGAGCACGAGATTGCAGCCCAGCTCCCGAAGAGACGCGTAAATCGAGGCTGCATGATTTGTACTCGAGTCCCTGCTCGAGATATTTCTAGGCAAAGGTAGCCGAGGTGTTGTGTTCTTTGACATATGGGCGCTTAGCAGGAAATATTGATGCACACTAGTGGATGCTGGCGATGGTGGTGGTTACAAGATAGTCATAGATCTAGACACATTCTGACACCGCAATCGCGCTCGCACTTGCACGCTCCGATTCGCCGTGTGCTACTAGCGCATAGCATTCAGAAACATCCTGGCCATAGGACACTCTGACAAGTAAGAGGAGCTCATATAAAAACGCGAAAGTGGGAGGGTCAGGCTGTAAGTGGGACTTTCATTGAACATCATAAAATAACTGTGCAACTATAAGTAAATGTTCAGCTCGCCCCCGTGGGGTTATTACCCGCATCTCCTGCGCTCGCTTGCGCACGAGCTTCCTCTGCCTTTTGCATTGCCACGCGAATGTTTCGCTGTGGGTATTTCTCCACAATCATTCGCATGGTCTGCTGTTCTCTATCACGCGCCCTCCTACAGACTTCCCTGTACCACAACAGCAAGCGTATTAGTGCACATTGAGGGCAGACATAGAGAGGCACGCACCATGATGCAATGGATATGAATACGAAGGTGCCAACGGCCCAGTTGGCAGCCACTCGTGGACCTACAGGTAGCACCGTGATGTCTTGAGTTTCGTACACGTTACACCAGAACAGTTCGCTCGCACCTCCGTTCAAGAACCTAATCGCACCAATACCAGCTGCACTGGCAATTCCATACATCAGACTCTCCCGCGCGCACGGGACTTGTGGCAGGTTGCGAAAGTCGTCTACGGGTTGTATTTTCTTTCCTTGAGAAAATCACTAAGCCAATAGGCGCTGCATTGAGGATCGATAAACCCACCTTCACCGCTTCAGTCCATTGCGCAGGCTGGGAATGCGTTTCGGAGAGTGCTGGTATTGAATTTGGAACGTCACTGTCGCTAGCCATTGTTGCGTACTGAAGCAAGTCTGGGGGGAAGACTCCGGACGAAACGCGTCGCGTCGGATGCAAATTCGCTCTACACTTAGTCTGCGCCTATCCGTGCGCTCGCCAAATTTTAGCGAGTCTTGGAAGAGCAGTTGGAGGGTTGGGCATTATATTCCTCAGTCAAGTCATACAGGTACATGGACAAAACAAGCACAAAAACAGTAACGAAGCCAGAAAAACAGCTCAACCAGAGCACATCGTGCAAGCATCCTTGTTCTCAAGCGAGCACATGAGCTTCGCTGCCTCCAACTCCCGGGCCTTCTGCCTCTCCAAGGCTGCCGCGAACTCTGGGTCTTTCTCAGCTGCCAGCTCTGCAGCCGTCTTCTGGACGCTGCTCGCCTGGGTCGTAGAGGATGCGGGGGATGGCAATGAAGGCGAGGGGGCGTCCGCGGAGGCGGAAGACGCGCTAGGCGCTTCGACGCTAGCCCCGCCGCCTAAGCGACTAGGTGTAGTAGAGATGTTGAGCCGGCTGAGATTGGAAGCTTTGGGTGTGACCGGCTCAAGTCTTGCTTTGATAGGCGTCGATGGGGCAGAGCCCTTGCTTTGCTCACTGGCCTTCTTGAGCACGCTCTGATCGACTGTGAATTGGATAGCATCTGCGGCGGGACGAGTACGCAAGTAGCTGAGGAAAGATACGTCAGGTTGGCGAATAAAATAACGCCGACAAGATGAATGGTACTCACTACATCCCAGTCTTAAGGCCCTTCTTCCATCCGTAGAAGTGCATACTTGTCTGCAGTCAACGGGTCAGAATTGGATATCATTGTACGCGGCGGGGAAGGACACTCACAAGTTGACCTAGAGTTGGTGACTGCAAGTGAACGTTCAAGCTCTGGCTCTGGCAGATATAGGCACCACGATCAGCAGCGAGGTCGATGACCTTCTTTTGGCTGATCTCCCAGACGGTCTTGTAGATGGCCTTGACGTCGTCGGGTATGGTGGGGATGTTTTGGATAGAGCCGCGGTGCGCGATGATCATGTTCTTCATGTCATCGTCCCAGAGTTTGAGCTCGACGAGCTCCTTCAGCAACCACGGGCAGACGACTTGGAATTCACCAGCAAGGACACGGCGAGTATAAATATTGCTGGAATAGAGCGCGGGTGAGGCTCTGACGTATCGCATAAGGTTGGTTAGACTAACCTAGTGTAGGGCTCGAAGCACTCGTTGAAGCCCAAGATCTGACTTGTGCTCGCCGTGGGCATGGGGGCAACGAGAAGCGAGTTGCGCAAGCCGGTGCGAGCAATCTTCTCCTTGATTGCAGCCCAATCCCAGAGGTCTGTGGGCGTTACTCCCCAAAGATCATACTGCAATTGGCCCTGGCTAGCGGGACTGCCCTGGTAAGTCTCGTACGGACCCTCCGATTCTGCCATCTCCGAGGACGCCTCCAATGCGGCGTGGTAGATCGTTTCGAATATCTGGATATTGAGCCTCTTCGCTTCGAGGCTCTCGAATGGCAAACGGAGAGCCATGAACGCGTCGGCAAGGCCCTGAACACCCACACCGATGGGACGGTGACGCATGTTTGATCGGCGAGCTTCTGGAACAGGATAATAATTGACGTCGATGATGCGGTTGAGGTTGAACACGACTACTTTGACGACTTCGTGAAGCTTAGCGAAGTCATATTTGCCGTCGCGGATGAACGATGGAAGCGCCATGGATGCGAGATTGCACACGGCAACTTCCTCTGGAGACGAGTACTCGACGATTTCAGTGCAAAGGTTGGAGCACCTGATGGTACCGAGATTCCTCTGATTGGACTTGGCTACGATTTTGCGTGAGCGTATGTCACAAGGCTTTGAAACACCCGGCTAGACCTACCATTGCAAGCATCCTTGTAAAGCATGAAGGGGCCGCCGGTCTCGATCTGCGCCTCGAGAATGGCATACCAAAGCTTCTGAGCTTTGACGACTTTCTTGGCCCGTCCCTCCTTCTCGTATTTTTCGAACAGGGCTTCAAACTCTTCGCTGTGAACCTCAGGTAGGCCGGGCGCCTCAGCCGGGCAAAAGAGGGGCCAATCACCGTCTTGCTCAACACGCCTCATGCTGTTGGAAATGTCAGCAACACATCTTCCTGTTAGGAAGTAATCACTTACAAGAGATCGGGAATCCAGAGAGCGTAAAAGAGATCCCTGGCCCTGTTTTCCTCCTTGCCGTGGTTCTTTCTCAAATCCAAGAAGTCGAATATGTCGGCGTGCCATGGCTCCAAGTAGATAGCGAATGCACCGGGGCGTTTGTTTCCGCCCTGATCAACGTAGCGAGCCGTGGCATCATATGCACGAAGCATAGGAACGATACCATTGCTGTAACCATTCGTCCCGGCTATGTATGAGCTGCAAAGAATCGCGTAAGAACGATGCCAATTGAGATACGAGGAAAATGCTTACCCTGTAGCCCTAATGCAATGGATATTCAAACCAATGCCGCCAGCAGTCTTGCTGATCATTGCACAAGTTTTCAGAGTATCGTATATACCCTCAATCGAGTCGTCTTTCATCGTAACAAGGAAGCAGCTGCTCAGTTGTGGGTGCTTAGTACCGGCATTGAACAGAGTTGGGCTGGCGTGTGTGAAGTAGCGCTCCGACATGAGATGATAGGTCTCAATGGCACGGTCGATATCGCGGCCATGAATGCCAACGGCAACGCGCATGAGCATATGTTGTGGGCGCTCGACAACTCGGCCGTCGATACGCAGGAGGTAAGAGCGCTCGAGGGTTTTAAACCCAAAGCTAGTAGGGTTCCAGGGCGTTAAAAGAACATATGGGAGCGATGCATTTAGGGAGACATACTAATTGTAATGGAAGTCACGGTCGTAGATGATAGCCGAGTCCAAAACGGCCGCGTTCTCGCGAATCAACTCGTACGTTTCGGTCGATATCATTCCGCTGGGGCGACCATTCTTAGGATTTACTGGTAAGTAGATAACGTTAGCCCTGATTTGGCTGAGACAGGGATGCTGCTTACCATAGTGGTACAAATCAGAGATAACTTGAGAGAAGTTCTTCTTAGTTTCTTTATGGAGATTGGATATAGCGATACGAGCAGCGAGGATGGCATAATCCGGATGCTTAGTTGTAAGATATGCAGCGGTCTCTGAGGCAAGATTCTGGGCAAGAATGTGAGTAGCTGGGGTGGGCGCTGCGGGAAGTGAAGATACCGCACATCTAGCTCGACAGTTGTTACGCCTTGATAGACACCCGAGATCACTTTCTTGGTTATCCTGGCGCGGCCAAATGAGAAAAATGCAAGAGAGATACGTCCTGGCACGCGTAGACTCACTCGATCGGCTCAACGTGATCGGGATCGAGGCCATAGCAGAGTTTGGCGATCCGTGCCGTGATCTTTATAGGAGCTAAGCACCGGTGCTGGCGTGGTATGCGGGACGACTACTTACTTTATCAAAGGCCACACGCTCTTTCTGCCAGAGAGATCGCAGTAAGTTCAAAGACAGCCCGCAGTCACTATGCTACTGGAGCAAGACTTACCCGTCTGGAGATAAAGCACAAGGACGCGTTAAGATCAGCACACAAATCGCCACAGCGCGACAACTTACCCGTCTATGGTGGTACGCGCCAGGACTCCATGTTAGCTCGCGTACGGAGTGATGAAGTGAGGGATGGCTAACCTCTCTTAAAAACATAAGCCATGGTGGAGTTGTGGGGGCGTGGGTGTGATGGTGGTAGGGAGAAGAGAGTTGGACGTAGAGTTGGACGTGCGCTTGTAAGCAACACGCGTTTTGATAATCGGTGCGGAGCTTGAAAATCAGAGCCCCCGGGCTCTCCGATTGCAGAGCAACCCGGCATGTCGCGATCCGTTGGATCCAGCTGGGGTGCCCTATAACTGCCACGGCATAGCCGAATGCTCTCCTCCCAAGAGAACCGAGCGTTTCTTTGAAGAGATCGGATTGCTGCTGTTTGTATTACCCATTTGAGGGGCATTCGGGGTCCCGTGATCAACAGCCTTCACGCGACGCGTTTGTTTTGATCGCGTCGCCACAAACACTAATATGAGGTGTCTAAACAGGACCACAGCAGAAACAACATCGTGCCTAAACCACCATGTCCGCGACGCCAGGCGACGCTCCAGTGAACAACATCTCGTACCTCGCCGCATCGCCGCCTCCGTCTGATCAACCAGACAAGGACCTCGGCTCTGACCTCGACCTATCCGATTCTGCCTTTGCGCGCAAATGCGATGCACTCATCGGGCTGAACGCGCCGACAGACGCTGAGCTCGAAGCAGACGAGAAGGTCTTGCTAGAACCATGCGATTCGGCTGCACAGGAAAAACGTAACTGAAACCATCAGCCTGAGGTGTAGCCTTCCTAACAGTCTTCGCTCATTCTCCAGAGAAACACGCGCTCGCCATGGCCTACCTTCGAAAGCTTACCGCAGAGCTTGAGCAGGATGAAGTATTCAACGCTCCAGCGTCGATGGATAACCCGCGCGATATTGACGCCCTCTATGGTCCTTCTCCGGACATTCTTGAGCTCCTTAACGGCGGTGGTCTGAGTGCGCAGCCCTTAGGCGCAGGTGCTGTGAAGCTTGACTTTCAATTTGGGGATCATGGATTGTAGGTTTACTGCAGTCAAGCTGGTAATTTCGGAAGTTCCACACGGTCTTCCTCTTAAGCATCGATCGATCGTGCCTCGTATAACATGTTCATAGATTATTGAAATTGGGTCGTGCTTAGAGTGCAAGGTTCCGAGGATTCGAGTCATCTAGCCATAAGGCTCTATCTTGAGTATACCAACTGTCGCCTCTCAGGTTAAGGGCGGACTTCGCTGTATGCGTTCCATTGGCGCCTGGGCCAGGACTGTCAAGGAGGCATCCACAGCGGCTAATGAATAGTTACCTCTCAGAATCATACAGCACGACACTATCCACTTCCTTCATCTCACTCTAGATATGCACAACACGAACATTAGTCATCCTTATAATCGACTCGACCTGATGCATCGATGTTGAGCGCTGAGCTAGATGATTACGATTCGAAGATCAAAACCTTTTGCATGAGCAACGTCGTAAAATGGCTGACTAAGCGCCGTAGTCACCTCTTCATTATCTTCCCGGTCACCGTTAAAGCAAGGCCTCGTGCATTAGAATCCTTTGTTCGAGCTGCAGCTTGCAGTACTGCGAAATCCTCGATTGGACTGATTGCTAGAATTTGATTGAGTCGATGCAGCACACTAGGGATTTGGACTCGAGTCCCGCGGGTGCTACCGGAGTTTGTTCATGCAGTGGCTTGATTCGGCACCTTGAACACGAAGCGACACCGCCGCGAGGCTCTGATTTCAGAGTCTGATACTCGAATCACCTTGTGTTTCTTCATCGATTTCAACTTTTTCTTTCGTCTCTGAAATCCAGGTCACTCAGTATTCGTGTTGTGAACCAATAAGTATGTCGAGCCAGCCCTCGCTTCGCTATATCAGTCGAGAGGTAAATGTATCATGTACGATCTCTCAGATACACAACAAGCTGAAGGAACCCCCACTTTTAGGAGCTGGTAGAGATTATGCGGTCGAAGAAGGCCAACGAGGACTACATAATCGTCGATGTGAGGGATGATGACTTCATCGTGAGTTATAAATCCCGAGATTGCCCAATATCTTGACAATTTGACCAGGACAATATTCCTTGCTCAGGGTGGCAACATTGTCGGCTGTGTTCGGTCGCCGTCAAGCGTCTTTCTATCGGATGTCAATGGTCTGGTTGAAAAAACCAAGGGAATTCCAAAAGTTGTATTCCATTGCATGCTTTCTCAGGCTCGGTAAGTGCACAAAGTCTTATTGATGTTCAAGGGAACGCATCTAACTCTATGTACCTAACCTGGCAGGGGGCCTAAATCTGCGCGCGTCTGTATCCTTTTATGAAACTTTGATAACTTGAGGGCCAAGCTAACGATCATGTACCTGAAGATATACGCGGAGACAAGTCGCAACCTCCATGAGTCGGAGGATAAGCCTACACAAGAGGTCCTTATCCTACGCGGGGGTTTCTCCGAGTTCCAAGCCAAATACAAGGCGAGTGACATCTTTGGGTTATATGATCACAAGTCGAGTGTAACATCGGACGTACGGGATTCTCTTGTACTCAGGACGACCCGGCCCTTGTAGAGAAATGGAGAAAGTCGCTGTGGGAAGCGTACTACTAAGGATGCTTTGTCCTATTACCTTGTCAAATCTTCTTGGAGATTCGCGCGTTCCTTTTGTTTGTTGTGTTTTCTTGTCGCTTTCTTGCTTTGTACTACTCCTTTGAACTCTGAATCACGCTCACTCTGTATGACTCTACGCAGGAGAACACTACCCGCTCGTCGAGTCTTGCGTTTGCTTAATCACTCATCGTGGCGAGGTAGTGCAAGGCAGTGCGATCATCTCTCTAGCAATATTGGCATCAGCGCGCGCGATCACGAGGATCAGGCTCCTATACGCAATATACCCCTTGCATAGCGCCAGGGTTTTGACCTTTCTCGTGATTTCATTTCAGTTGTGAAGCCATAGGCTTCTGAACTTTCCACCCAGCCCACTTCTCCCGGGAGCGAGATTATCTCATACCACTCGTACTCTCCTCCGATTCGACGCTAGGCTTCACCAACGTCCTCTGACGCCAAAACTTCGCGCTTTTCAGTGCTATTCGCCGTACTTATACGCGCAGTTTCCCCACATCTTCTCATGGTCAACTTGCGTTTACATACTACCGAGTGGGCCCCGCGTTAGAAGACGATGCTTGACTTGTCTTCTTTCGTGGAGATCCTCGGATTGTTTTTTCCGCTTTAGCTCCCGACGTTTATCCCCCGCTCTGCGGATCCCTACCAGCAACTTCCCCATTCATACGGCTAAACATCGCATTTCGATGAGCTCGGAAATGTGCTAAAATCTCTCATGGACTCACACCAAATGCCACCTCGCACGGTTTAAAAGGCCAGCCAGGCGTGGATGTCGAAGTAAAACAAAAACACCCCTCGTCGTGAACATGAAGGCCTTCGGTGCATTTGCTGCTCTATCCGTCCTCTCTGGCTTCGTCCAAGCTGGAACTGTCATCTGGGACGGTAGCTTTGACCCGTACAACTCAGCGGCCGACTTTGACAAGTGGACCTGGGCCAACCAAGTCGGCGCGTACCAATGGTAGGCACTCGGATTCCATCCATCCGGATTGGCTGTGAACCTAGGCCCATGCTTTTGCTTCACAGGTACATCCACGGCACCCAGCCAACATCGAGGTACCTCGCAACCGGTGCCTCCTACAAAAATCCTGCCGTCACTCGGGAAAAACAAGGATTGAAGCTGACTATTGATTCCACTGCCCACTGGAACTCTGATATGTGCGTTAATCATGATCAAATGGATAGCCATGCCTCGGGTTGACGAGCTCCTTTTATCGGGCAGGGAACGCTCCGAGCTCATCCCGCAAACCACCGCGAACTTGGGGTACGTTGAAGTCACGAGATTGATGTCGGTTTTGGCATCTAACTGCGTTGCTCTAGATCGGGTCGCCTCTTCTATCACTTCTCCGTAAAGCGTTCGACAACCAACGCCCCCGACGTAAGCAACGGCACACACAAGCCCTCGCTACCATGAAGCTTATGCGCTTTCTACTATAGCCCTCGTTCGAGCACCAAGTCTTGTTCTTCGAGTCTCATTTCACCGAGGTAAATCTAAACATCGCCCTCCCATCCGTCATCGCCAGATCACTGATTCGCCCATAACAGTTGAAGTATGGTGTAGGCAATACCAAGACCGACTTGCAATGGTTCGTCAGCGGTTCATCGAAGTGGTCGACACCCTTCCAAGCCGATGTAAGTGCCTGTGTCCTCGCCAGTACTGGCACCTTCTGACCCACTCTCCTTCTAGGTCTGGTATGGAGTCAAGGTTTTTTATGTTAAAATCTTTAAAGCTAAATCATAGATATAGGTACAACTTCGCGTACGACATCAACTTCTCGGGCAACACCGTGAGTCTGTGGGCAAGCACAGGCGGCAACCCCTTGGTCCAAGTCGTCCAGCCTGTTGGAACTAGCACTTTCACAGTGAGTGCTATCCGAAAGGAAGCTTTGACTCGGCTTATATATAACAATCCACGCACCAGAACTCTGCCGACTTCCACGTTGGCGTACTCCGCTTGGGCACGACAACCCCACCTGAGGACTGGTATATCAGCCGTGTCTTCGTATGTCCTTTCTCGCCCTCCTCTAAGGTCCGGAATCTAATTGAGCTTCTGCGTAGATCGAGTCTGGCTCTATCAACACGGCTATCGGTAGCGGCACTGGTACCACTCAGCCACCAACAACTACCCTACCCACTACAACTGCACCTGGCTCGACCTCGAAACCAGTCACCACTACCACCGCTTCTCAGTCGCCTCTTCAGACTCAATACGGTAGGTGTTCTACAAACGATTTTTACGCCATGGCGCTCGGACCAATTCATTTTTCCCATAGGTCAATGCGGTTGGTCACATAAACGATCTTCAACTTTCCCTTGCCTAGATTACTGACATGTGTTTAGGTGGAAACGGATGGACCGGTCCATCGGGTTGCGTCAGCCCATTCAAGTGTGTCGAGGTTTCGCCCCCATGGTACTCCCAGGTGCGTAGCATATTCGCCCTCCATCGCAAGTCATCGTATTAACCGCGCTCCTTTGCAGTGCCAATAAGCGTTGTGCCACGGCCTTTCCTGTGCATACATAGGTCAATGAAGAAATTTACTCAATGAAACTGATACACCAAGAGGACGTGTGAATAGCGAGAGCACCTGGGAAAGTTCAGCGTCCAGGGTACACCTATCAACGCGAGGTCTACAAGTTAGATGCCCCCACTGGTACCCCACGAATACAGTCCAACCGATCACCGCACGCAGGATGCTACGATTAGGACAACGACCCGCCTAAACTGTATCTCTTGACCTCTTTACCAATCTTGACTTCTACTTCTTCTACTTTCAAACTCCCCACCGCGCGAATGTCTTTGCCCATCTTGTCCTCTAAGCCTTCCACAAAATCAGGCGGAAACTCTGGGATACTAGGGAATGCATCTCCGTTCGTATCATTTCCAGAATGAAGTAGTGCCCATGCAATCGACGCGTGGAATCGCGGCTGATCGTAATACGTTTTCTGGTGAAGAAAGTTGAGATGGGGTGTCAATGCGCTGGAGAGACGCCGAAGCTAAGAAGGCATGAAAAAGGTGTGAGCTCTAATATATGCGGCTTAGTACAAGCGGCGGCGACGCTCAACTTCCGAATGCCCAGCACCTATCTCTAAGCTCAGAAATGTTCTGGTGCGCTCGTCGTTAGTGAATGAGGTGAAACACGCAAAGGATGCTATAAAGCTTCAAAATGGATAAACCTAGTACTCAGCTCCAACGACAAATGCGACGCTATAGAGCTTACGGGGCAGATTCGCTAGCGAGTGTTCGTATCGCCCTTTTGAACTCCTCCCGCTGGTGCGCGCGCAGATATATGGGTCGCGAGAGCGATATATGAAGGTCACATTTTTCGCCCTCGCCAAGCAACGAATAGAGCTCAGGCACTTCAACCTTCGCAAGCGCCAGTGCATTTTGGAGTATCCTAAACGTCTTTCGGTTTAGAGGGACCGATATGTAGACGTGTGCAGCGAATTGCCCATCCACATGGGGCTGTAATCTCCGCCGTCCTTGGTGCGCGGTAGGGTCAGAGGTTGGAACTGTTGGTATACTCAGCTTCACTTATCTCGTATCTGATATATTATGCGGGGCTCACTATGGGATAAAAATGAAACGGGGAGTGCTGGTAAAGCGCTACTGAAGTTGTGGGGTGCCAGATAGGACATATAATCATGCAGACGAGCGAGATTGAGCATGCATACGCTGGATGAACCACGCTTAAGTCTGATGCACTTGAACTAGCGCCTCGTTTCGAAGAGAGGTTGGTGCCGCCCGGGACATTATCTTCAGCCTCATCTTCAGAGCTACTGTACTGGACGAGTGATGGTAAAGCCGCCATCATGTCGAGCGAGTTTTGTATAAAGCAAACGTTGAGTTGGTGTCATATCAAACAACACCTGCACGTCAGGTAAACGTGTTTTCTCACCATAAAGTTCAAGTACGGCCACACCACTGGGCAAAAGAAGAGAAATAAAAGATAGATCAACTAGCCCACCGCGAGGGTCGAACTCGCAGCCTTCAGATATCAGATAAGCTTTCGCCTATTTAAGAGTCTGACGCTCTATCCGATTGAGCTAGGCGGGCTCATAACAACCCCTTGAAAATATGCGCTATCAACATTCAGGATTGAAACAGCTAGCATAAACGGACTTTGTAAGGTAAGTAAACCCGATGGAAACGCAAGACGACAAGTACAGGACAGTGGAGAACATCATGCCTTCTTGGCTTTCTTCTTCGCTGGTCGCTCGTCGTCACTGGGGTCCTTTTTCTTCCCCGCTGCCTTCTTCTCTCCGGCCTTCTTCTCACTTGCTTTCTTCTTCGGAGCACTCTTCGCCGAAGCTGAGGCCGCTTTGGCGCCGTCCTTTCCCTCCTTGCCGCCTGGGACATCCGATTTCTTCTTTGTTAGCTTCTTCTTCCCCGCCTTGACCATCTCCATATCTCCGCTTTGATCTGATATAGGCTCATCTGTCTCTGAGTCGCTGCCTGTCGGCGAACCCCCATCAGAGGATGACGCTTGGAAGTCCTCGTCTGTAATAGGCAGAGCAATCAATATCACAGGCCAGCAATTCGGTCATTACCCTGGAACGCACCGTCTTCACTATCGTCATCATCGATGTTCATTGATCGAGGCTGTGGTGCCTCTTCCCCACTCGAAGCGACGCTTTGCATCTCTTCATCTTCATCACTCAACGCAGCAACGACACCGCTCATCATGTCATCGTTCATCTCGTTCTTTGTGCGAACCTTCTTGCCCTTGAGGTACGATTCAATCGGTTCATGCTCTTCTTTATTGATCGATGTGAAGGTTATCTCGGAGCCGGATTTTGTCGAGACTTTTAGATCAAATGTGCGGGCATGGCTCATACCACCGCCAACTCTGCGGTGCACGCGTACTTAGCAAACTTCCAGGATGATCCGCGAGCTACATACCTCGAGAACACGATTTGATGGATATCGCTGAAGTCAACAAGCGTCGGTTGCTTTGCAACAAAGATTAAGGATTGACCAAGGAGGTAAAGTTCTCCCTGGATGGCTTTTAAATTGGCTTTGACACCAGTATGGCCATCGCGGCTTCGATGAAGGCACCGTTAGTCCTCTCTACGCAGTTTTCAGGGATAAGATGGCTCACCCAGAGAAGCCAGATGGCGCAATGATTTTGTTACCGCTCAGCCCACGGAAGATAGCGGCCACCACTTCGTGCATAGGCTGTTCATATCTCTGCTGCAATGCACCGTTGTACTTTGTCGCGATAGTTTCCCTCACTCGAAAGATAAGTAGACGACAATTGAGAATTGAACCTAGACACCTACTCGTCGAGCTTGAGCTCGCATTCCATTTCTTCATCCCGACTAAATAGCATGACGAGGTAAGGGTATCGAGTTTGACCCTGCCGGATCGGGGGATCAAGGCCGACCTATATATAAAAAGTTTATAAGTGGGTGGCTGATACAAAGACAGACCGTGATAGAAGACGTACCACAAATTGCACATGGATTTCATCTGGTTTGGGCAAGAGGAACAGCCGGGTGATAGAAGTGTACAGAATCTTGTAGTCGTAGGTTTTTCCTCGGAACCGCATAAACGTTGGGAACATGTCAATGTCATATCGTCCTCTGTTGAAACACAAGTCGATTTGAGCGGGCATGCATGAATAGAAATCCAGGACGCGCACCTCGGTGTAAGCACGAGAACCTCTTTGAACACAACGATGCTCTCTCCGGAGACCTGTCCAATTTCTGCCTTTTCTTTGATCATATCGTGGAATGCCTGAGCGGCGGTTGTCTCTTCGTCTGGTTCTTCATCGTCACCATCCCTAGTATGGGTTCCAGGAACATAGAACCGCATTTCCACCAACTCATCCACAGCGCGCGCCTTTTTCTTGCCATTAGCGCCGCCATCGGCGTTGGCAAATTCCAAGGAGACCTCCGTTTTACCGGCGATGTTGGAATTGGCGATATTAGCAAGTGGGAGTTCAAACGCGGTGCGATTTGAGACGAGGAACGCAAGGTCATCGCCTGTCATTAGAGAAATCTGGTCAGGAGAGGGGCTTGATTTTGATGCAAGCAGACAGCTTGCCTTGCACATCTGTCGCTCCCCAGTTCCACCCTTTATGGCTGATTTCTTTTGCTTCCAAAGTAACACTAAAGTGCTGTTTAACGAGGGCAGCAATTCGGTCATGATCCTTAGGATTTGGGTCATATCAGCGGCAGAAAAGGACGCGCAAAAGAGGGACCTTACATCTCTTAAAAACCCATCAAACGTCTCTCGCCGCCGGCCTTCCTTCAAGATGATTCTCAGCTGAAAGTTACGCGCCACCCTGTACTCGATTGTGGTGAGGCTAAGCTGAATGATTCGGTGGTAACATGAGCATTCGTACCTAAGCCATTGAATCCATTTTATATCAGCCGCAGACACCGTCACGGTTTTATCGCCTTCCAGCTGCTTCCAACCCATACCACTCGAAGCAAATCGAATTTCTTTGAGATAACGTTTGTTAATGTTGTGCAGAAACCGGCAGTAAAACATTACACGAACTTCCAACATCGGTTCCAGCACCATAGTAGATGTTTTCGAATTGGGTGGTCATCGCTGCAAACCAGCTACTAGTGATGGTCGCCTAAGTTAAAGAGAACAGACTGTGAAGCAGAGCTGGACGCGTCCCTATGTAAGACAAACAACAACAAATAGTCCCCAAGGTGGCAAACGACTTTAACGAGCTGCCTGCCTCTTCACCGCCATATCGATATCCGCTCGTCGCTCCACATCTCGAGTATTCGTGCATCTTGCATGCGCAGATCTGTTGCGCGAGCACTGTCAACGACGCCTTCTCATAAACCTACTGGGTCCTTATACGTCTCACGCACTAATATTGCACATCACGCTCGACTGCCACCAAGCATACCGCTTGGCACACTCTGCTCTCCTGTCAACCTAAGAGCACAAATGTTCCTAGTAGGCACGGAATTTTGCCGGAGATTTTGCGCATAGCTTCGCTCGCGCTTACATCTTCCCGTGACTCGAGCTCTTGCAATAAATAGCAAGATTTGGGGGTGAGAACAAGCCCGCCTAGCTCAATCGGATAGAGCGTCAGACTCTTACTAGGCGAATCGGCTTACAAGGCATCTGAAGGCTGCGAGTTCGACCCTCGCGGTGGGCTAATTGGTTTCCTTTTGCTTTTTCCTCGTCGATGACGCTGCTTGTAACATCTTCCCGCATTTTTGTTTACCCGGACTCGAGTAAGTAAATATTTACGCCATATGCGACCGTGGATCCAGCAAGTGAGCATCCCCGGGCTGAATCTGTGGTAGGTTGCCGAGAACATCGAACGCGCCGGCAACTGGAAAATTCTACTATCGTGCTCCTCATTCTTTACCTTCAAGCCATCCGTGCCGCTACTCCCAATGTCTGCCTATGAGCTGCCTGATCAGCCGAGATTCCCCCCTTGGATCACACAAGACCTATAACTGCCCTAGTGCTGAGGCTATAATGGTATTGTCCCAGCCTATCTCCAACTTATCGGCGAGACACTCTGTCACAGATCAGATTCATAGACGCTGGTGTCACTTAACCTTCTCGTAAGACAATAGGCCTCAGAAAGTGAGTATGACCGCCTCTCTTAATCACCGTCCAGACTAACGTCCCTCCAAAATGCTAAAGCGTACACTTGGCTAGTGTGCTTGAAGCAGCAAGGAAACCAAGCTCTAGTCTCCATGTATCAAATACGCCTCCCAAATACGAAGCCGCAGCAAAGGACACCTCAGGAGTCACAATCGACAGACAGCGACCCTAAAATACTCCGCCAAGGTTCTATAGCGACATCCAAAATTCTAAACCACCTGTGATCGGAAGACCAGTCAAGCCAGCAACACCCGCGATTGCAGTAGCGCACAGTCAGCTCTTGTGATCGACTCCGCCCCGACGGAGAGGATACGATGGCGTGCGTCACACGGCGCGTGCCTTGAAGTTTCTTCATATTGCAAACTCATTGCACTCAGCGGACCCAGATACTTTGCGCTCGGTGTCAACCTGTGCCAATGCGCTGGCAAGGTTGCTGGTGTATATTACGGTTGATTCGACGAAGCCGAACGAACTCGCGGCCACGAGGAAAACATCTATACAGAAGCTTATAGCAAATTGCCCCCCCCCCCCCTCCCCATTCATGCGGTTTCGCGCCAATCGCAAGCGAGGCAAGTGTGAGCGGACCTCAAATGTAATTTGGAGAAGAACCTGCAAGGAGTCCTGACAACCACCATTGATATTGCCATACTGCCACCGCTACTAGCGCTTTAGCCACAGTATCTCGATGCATCTCGGGCCCCCAAAACGTTAACCTTACCGCTATGAAGAGTCAGGATGGCTCGTTGCACTATATAGTATGAGCGGAAAATCAATCTGGAGGATAAGAGTGCCTTGTCTATCCCAGGATGGTGTGTTCCGGGACAGCCTACCAAGATGAGGACCATTCAATATTAGGTGCCGATATTTGCTCGAGGCTGGAGCTCTCGTGCTAGTATACTTGAGCTCGCTTTTGAATGGGTGCCGATCGAGACTAGATAGTCGATCATACTAAAGGTGAGACAATGGCAAATATGCTCACCGGTTGTCGTACATAGTAGTAGTGATAAGCCGTGCACACAAATAACTGCAAGCGTGCGAGCAAAACCGCCTGGATTTGTGCTTCCTAACCCACCTTCGCAAGCGATCCGGGGAGTGGAGATACGCCGAGTGCGATATATCTTACCTGAGGCTCAAGACCAAGGCTAGCGCCAATCCAGGCTAGTGCTCAACTTTCCGGCGCGAGCGTCAGTGTGAAGAGTTCGAAGATTTTGGAAACCTGATTGTGTCGTTGGTGATCACTGAGTAAAGTGTATGATCGCCCGACATCGCAGCCAGTACTTATCCACTACTCACGTGCACCTCCGCAACCTACAGAGCAACCCCAACACTCTGACTCGCGTGCAGGTGTTTGCGAACGACTGAATACCCAGTGCATGTATGTGCATAATGGAATCAAGAATCATCAGGATCGTGTTGCATGCAGAGCGAGGTCTCGGGTAGATCTCCATCTCGTCGGGTATCAAGAGAATCGCGGGAGAAAGGGATCGATGATGGCAGAGCCTAGAGCCAGTCATCAAGGGGAAGATATATTCGACTTCGAGAGAGGAGGAGCACCAGAGTAGACTAGATGGGTTTCAGCTTATTCTGGACCTCGGGCAGGGAGCGCAAGTCAGTCAGCCTGAGAACTCTCGCTGCATAATGCATTGGCCGAGTAAGGCTCCTAGCTCTTTACGGTTGCTCGCCGCCGTCATCGTTCTGCACGGATATTCGCATATTCGCACTGCGAGCGAAAGAGATCATGGAACTGTCCGAGTTTGTCCTGCGCCGTGAAGCTTTCAAGCCTGAGCTTGAGGTACACTGGACCTGAGAGCGGACGTATTCCTGACATTGTTAAAAGATGGACGGAGCGACATCCGACAACCGCTAACCTCCGTAACAGAGGCCCGATTGTGCCTGGTGAACCTTAATAGTATTACTTTAAGCGCGGCGCGAATCCAAATTTGTGGGATCCTTTTTGGCCATATCCTGGAGAAAACGCGATCGGCGCGGCTTTGTGTACGTTCTATGCGTGAAAAATCGATACTGACAGCGTGCTTTCTTGAGTGTCAAGATCTGCTGAGATGGACAGGTGAAACTGTGATTGAAGTAGGCAGACGCTTACGGGATTGGGTCTGCTGCTCCGCACACAGTACTTAAACGGTACTTGAAATGCTGGGGATTGGTGGGACGATAATTGAAGGGATAAACGGCTCGCGTCGCGAGCGTATTTGAAGCGGTATTTCAGATCTGGCGCCTATACGTGGGCATGTTCTGTTAGACGTTTCAAGCGCTTCGTCTGAGGAAGCCATAGGCTGCAACCTTGAGTGCTTCTGTCACTGTGGGACTATGATCGTCGGCAGGATTTAGAGTGGCAAACTTGCTCAAAATGTGTTAGGTGAGTGGCCACAACGCGGTCTGCAGATGGTTTGTGGGAGAGAAGGCATGCGGAAGCAGAGCTAGGGATTGACATGGCGTGTTATGGCACGGGCCCTAGTGGCGATGAGCCGACCCCAGATTTGAGGCTGAACGCCAGCGATAGACAAATTACAATGGGCCCGAGGCTAAACGATCGGATGGTAACCTTGAGGTTGACGTTGCTGAGCTGCAGATGCAGAAGCACCTGCCGCATCCAGCAGCCCGCCGCACCTTGGCCGTTTCCTTCAGCAGCCCCGCACCCAGTCCACGCGGCCAAACAGCACCCACCTGCGTATATAGCCAGCGTCGCCCCATGCCTCCAAGCGCCGTCCTTGCTCTTCCACCACCAAGTACTCCGCCATGGCCCTCCTCGACAACACATATGGCGCCTGCCTCGTCGGTGTTCTCATCTCCAACTTGTGCGTCCCGCCCTCCAGACCTCCCACTGTCCATGGCGCTGACGCGACTGTCCCAGCCTCATGGGCGTGCAGACGGTGCAGAGCTACATTTACTCGCACAACTACCCAAACGATGGATGGGATATCAAAGCTCTCGTGCGTTGCCTTTCCTTGCTATCGCCCCCCTGTTACTCAGCTCGCGGACACCCTCTAGGTTTACACTCTTCTGTCTGTATTCGACCTCCATTGCGCTCCTCCCATGAGCTCACGGTTTCTACAGAGTCATCGGCGTCGCGCATACATTCTTTTTGGGCATCATGATGTATCACTACCTTATCGTCAACTTTGGCAATTTTGCCGCATTGGTCTACAACACATGGTGTGTTTCCCTCGGTTTCTCCTTCTACGCGTGTATTCACTCAAACTGATTGTTCCAATGATCAGGTCGTTCAACGTACGTCTATTTAACCCGCATATAGTCCACTTTTGCTTACTTCATGGCTAAAGATTGAGGTCGTTTTGACGGTAAGCGACATCCACCCTCATGTATGCGATCATTACTCAACATCTCAAATCGATTAGCCCGTCCTGGCCTTCCTCGTCCAAATGTTTGTGGTGATTTTTGTCTTGCTACCGAAGGCATACTGACTTTCTTCTCTAGGTTCTTCGCTCGGCGTGCATGGCTTCGTAAGATTGTTGATCTCTTCCTGCCGTCTGCATGGTATACTCATGAGCGACTCTGCCAGTCAACCGCAAGAATTATCTTCTCTCCACTGCCATTGCCACTCTCGCGTTCATTCAGCTGAGTAAGTCGGCCCTCCCTCCTCCCGTTAGCATCGAAAAATTTGACATTTGCTGTATCATCTTAAGCTTTCGGACTTAGTAAGTCTAGTATCAAGCACGTCCTACCCTTACAAAAATTGACCTCACCCGTGCCGATTGTTCACACCAGCCTGCGGTGCTCTCGTGTGAGTAAACGCTCGCATATGTCGCTATAGGACAATCGACTCATGGTTTTGGTGTGCAAAATAGCTTCCACTTGCCCATGTTCACCGATTTTGTGAAATACCGAGTGCGTACACCCATTCGCGTACATATACTATTTCTCCTCACACGCCCATATTAGTGGGCTGTCGGAATGTGGCTCGGCGGTGCGGCTGCGTGTGATATCGTTCTCACCACATCCCTTTGCTATACGCTGTATCGCAGCAAGACTGGCTTTAAGAAGTAAGAATCGGATATTCTCTCACTATTTCAAGCCGAATATCTAATTCTTTTTTGTAGGACTGACACCTTGGTGACGAAGTTAATCATCTGGTCCTTTAACACGGGTATGGTCACTAGGCAAGTTCGACGCTCTCCGATAGCCTTCTTGGTCTAACTCGCCGACTGTATTATAGTCTTTTCGCCATCATCGACCTCATTTGCGTAAGCCGATAATTCACCAACACAGCGCATTTAGAGTAGACAATCTAACCGGATTTTGCGTAGTTCTGCATCTTCAACAATGACCTTCACTTGACGTTCAACTTCTGTCTCGGGAAGCGTATGTACTTTTTCTCCAATCGTGTCACGTTGTGCGCTCATGCAATAGCTCCTTATAGTCTACCCCATCATGATGTTGGCCACGTGAGTCTTCTGTCTAGTTTAGTGCCACCTATGTGCACGTTCTCATAGGATCCGCCATGATTGTAGCTTGAACCAGCGCCGTGGGTGTGACGAGCTCACAGAGCATGACATGAATTCGATGATCAGCTCCGTTCGTAATACCAAGAAGACGGGAAATGTAACATCCGTACGCTTCCTCTAGAGCCCTGACCACTGCGTGATACTGACGGTCGTCCTCAATTGGCTAGCAAATGAAAGAAGGTATCAGGATCACCACTCACACGTCGACCGCGGGCGATTATCCAGTGGTAAGGCCAGCTTTACTCTACCTCGGACTCCCTGGCGCTATGCTCATTGGCCCATTGATTCACCCGGCGTGCATAGTTTACGGAGGACGAAAGCAAGAGCAGACTCGACTCGGCGGGGTACTACACTGGCAGCCCCTCGATCGAGGGTGATAATGTTACTCACGATCTGGAAGGGAAGCGTGTTCGTCTGGAGTAAACTACCGGCTGGCTCTTCCCCTTTTCCTCTCTCTCTCCGTCCTCTCGTCTATCTCTGTCTACCTCTCTGTGTCCATGTCTCTCAGTTCGCTCCCTCGTTGACTCTTGCTCTCCCTGCTTCCTCATTTCTTCTCCTGACCTCTGAATTATTGCTATTGGGCTTTTGGGCGAAAAGTAAACGCCAATCTTCTTTTGACACTATGGCCCTGGTCGCGGTCGCGGGAGCTCGGAGACTCCAATAAGAACGGACTTTATCCGATGACCACTCACTCGTTTTTTTTATATCTAACTTTCATTTTTTGTACACCCCTTCTCTTCCTGAAACTTGAAACCGAGGCAGACAAGTACCTGGCCTGGTAATACTAGTAATAGTTACCGGTGCTGGCGCCGTACCTTCTTTTCGGGCGGGGCTGGCTTCCGTGCCATGATCAATCTTCTTTACTCGAATTCCTTCTGTGCTTCGTCTCATTTTGTCGCTCGATAACTCTTAGCTCAATGTCACCGGATTGCTATCATCTCGTTCATCGATATTATCGATAATTGGTTGCGACGACGTTGATTTGGGAGAGTAGGGCGCAAGGTGGCCAGAATGGACCCACAGGCGTAGGTGAGGTTGTACTGATGAAGCCGACCTCGAAGCTCTGAAGGCAAAGTCGTACGTCTTTCATCTCAACGAAGGTTACGCAAAGTACTCCTTTCCGAATCACTTGATGCGCAGCCTTAAATATGCGGGATTAACTCGAGATGAATTTGGGGCTCGCCGCCATCGATGCTAATTTTTCAGAAGAGTGCGGGCCGTCGGCATCTTGGTGAGCACGGACCGCGAAGTTGCGAGTTGTGTCGTCATTCGACGGAGTCCGGCCTCCAGCTTTCTTCGGCTTCAACATTCGAGGTCGACGAAGACTTTCGTTATTTGATGCGCACCGCCCTCGGAATGTAGGTTCTTCTTATAAGATGCCTTTAAACCATAACCTCCGACGTCGCTGCGATCAAGCTGGAGAAGACTGACTGCGCCGGGCCTTCTGCTTATATTTTCCAGATTCCGGGTGTCCCGGGCTCTCGCTACCTACTGTCTACCGTGGTATCGGAGTCGGCTTTCATCTTCGCACAATGAGCAAGTCCACGCTGGTATCTCCGAAGGCAGCCTAATGGTGATGATTCGGTGATGTTGAAGTCGGCTGCCACGGTCTTATAGGCGCACGCTTAACGATGTCGTTGAAGGGTCTGTAGAGAGATGAAAAGAGGGCTTGGGACGTTGTACCTTTCTTCCATCGTAAGCCACAGGGCATTCTGGTGGGAACCTGGGGGTGCCGAGCGGCACACCACGCTCGTGCTCTTCTCCATCTCGGTCTGCGCTCTCATTTGGTGTTGCTATTGGCCCACGCGAAATCACACACTCAGGCTCTGGTCTCGCTTGGAAGCTACGGATCCAGCTTGAAATAAATGTTGTTACTTCCTCATCTGCTGGGCTGGTGTCCGCTGCAGGCCCGCCAGCTCCGGATGGACTACTCGTTTTCCCGCGGCAGGGACATGCGAACTGTACAGAGGAAAACGGGGGAGTCTCGACTCTTCAATATAGCCGATTTAGCTTAATGGTCAACCCGTGGCCCCCCTCGCTCATCTCACTAGGAGCGCGCAAATTGTAGATCTCTATATGCAGAAGGACTCAGATCGCTTGTTCACGAACCACGATGTCAAAATCAAGCACGGGCAACTGACACGTCACGCCTTTGCTCTTCGCGCGCTCAGTCTTGCACAGAAATACATGCCCCACGGCGAATCGCGGGAGAAAGCTCGACTTCGTGGCACCACACCCATCTCCGCCAAGTCTTCGCGGTTTATCCGCGACAATGCTTCTCAAGAACCGCGAGCTCCGCTGATGTACTGCCTCGTAGACTCACTTGGCTGAGAAGTGGACGCGTAAAGAACTAGAAGAAGTATTCGGCTTCGTCATGTATGCTCAGAACTTCGTCGGCTCGTCGTCGCCTAAAGATAGAGAAGGACGAGGTATAAAGATGCGTGCCACCTCGGTCACCTCTTCTTTCTCCCACTTCGCACTACGGTCGCACACTACCCAGCTTTTTAGCAAGACGACACACGGAAAGGTTGGGAATAATGTTGAGAATCGTTTTTCTAAGTGTGTTGGCGGCGGGTGCTCTTGCTAAACCGGTGAGTTTATTGTTTTTGCATCTGACGTGCGGGTCATGCTCATTCGCTGTACGATGATTTAGCATGGTTTGCCGGTGAGACAGGCGCCGCCAACTCCCGCCCAGTCGTTGTCTACACCGACGCCCCTCCCCACGGGTCCGACTACTACCCCCACGGGCCTAGTCACTATCGCTGAAGACACTAGCACGACGTTGACCTTTACAACGACGACCACGGGCATACCGGGAGAGCCGACGAACACGGAGGCCAATCCAGATACTACCAACACTATCACGGACGTTCCTCCCCCTACCGAAACCAATACCATTACGGATACCAATACGCTCACCGACACCAACACCATTACGGACACCAATACGCTCACAGACACCAATACCATTACGGATACCAATACTCTCCCCACCACCACGGACACCAATACCATTCCCACCACCACAGACACCAACACCGTCCCCACGGACACCAATACTATCCCTCCTCCCACCACCACGGATCCTCCGACTGAAGGTGGTGGAGAGACAGTCACGGTCACGACCACCTTCTACGACCCCGACTATACCGCGACCTACACGACATCACAGAGCTGCCCTACACCACCTCCCGTGGTCACGACGACGGTGACAGAGCGCAGGCCCGCAGCCACTCTCTTTACCACTGTGTTCGACTCCTTCTGCACCGGCGGCCCTGGCCCAGATCCCACTACGACGGATACCTCCCTGCCTACCCCTACGGAAACCACGACCGACCCTTCTCTCCCCACGACCACTGCCACCGACACAACCACGACCGACACTTCCCTCCCTACGCCCACTATTACCGACACGACCACGACCGACACGGGCTTACCGACGAACACAGGCACGCCTGGCCCAGACACGACCCCCCCACCTGACCCGACCATGACCATGGATCCAGGGCACAGCTGTGAGCCAATAGGCACGGATCCGACTACGACGCCAGCTGGGTCACCTGTAGATACGACACCCCCACCGGGGCCCACGGGAGCACCAACCACGACAACAAGGTATGTCGATTCCCAGCTCTACAGAGACCATGCTGCACGTAGACTGACGATGGCATTTCCTTCAGCCCTGAAATCCCGACAACCACAACTCCCCCTCCAGTCCGACAATCATAAACTGGGGGCCGAGTAGCCTTTTTTCTATCTCTTCTGGCGATCCATCGCCTTGCATACGAATCATTGTGGCAAACTTTGCGTGCCGGACACTCGCTTTTCTTTTCTTTTTGATCTTTATTTTTTCAAAATGTCTTGTCGCGGGGGCGTATGCTTGTGGTACAGTTATCAACAACTTTTTTTCATGGACAGAAACTCCGTTTTTCAAATGTCCTTATCTATGTATATATCCACCCAGTCTTTGCTGGAGTCGCACGACTTTGCATCTATATCTCACTAGCTGCTTCATCACTCGGCATTGGCACGTTTGGCCTCATCTGTGCATCCCATAGTTTGTGAACGGTTCGAAGAGCTTAGCACATGTACATGTTTAAAGGTTGTATTCAATGAGCCGCAGGGACGGCGACGCTACACTCCAAGGCTACTGCTCAATATCCACGCTAATAATTTTGATATCGTCGAACGGTTTATCCACTTTGTTTGTCCGCACGTTTTCGATGGCGTGTACGACTTCTAGCCCATGGTCAACGCGTCCAAAGATGGTATGTTTCTTGTCGAGCCACGGTGTGACCACCGTAGTGATGAAGAACTGAGAGCCATTTGTACCGGGGCCAGCGTTAGCCATACTCACGGTATAGGGACTGGGGTGGAAGAGTTTAGTCTAGGTTCGAGACGGGGATTAGTGCGAGGATATATACCGGTCGTGTTTGAGGTCATCTGAGAACTCGTCTTCGAATTCGCGACCCCAGATTGACTCTCCTCCAGTTCCATCACCCAGTGGGTCGCCAGTTTGAATCATCTGGGAGTGAATTGAACATCGCATTAAGACTTGCAATCCTCAGCGTGAGAGGGATTGTGTACTCACAAATTTCTTAATCACGCGGTGGAAAATACAGCCCTCAAAGTACCCCGACCGTGCATGACCGATGAAGTTCTCCACAGCCTTTGGTGCCTGCTTGGGATACAGCCTCAAATGCATGTCGCCGCTCGTAGTGTGGATAACTGCGCTCGTGGCCGCAGTCGATAATGCAGATTTTGATGGCTCGTGAGCAGACGCGATAGTCTGCTCTTCACGGGTGGGGCGCTCATTGAAGACGTCTCGATCTCCTTGAGCCTTGTTATCCCTAACATTCGAAGGGTCAAACTGTGTACAGGGAGCCAATGCGAGCGAACTTACTCAGGCTCAGAGCGCGTGAACATGTAGAACCGTTGGCGTTTGTACGCTGTGCAGAAGAGAGTTGGGTCTCGCAACTCCTTGCTTGCAAGGATTGGATTGGCCGAAGCGGCCATTGCCTTGAGAGCGAAAGGTGGGTTAGTGCTGTGATCATTCGTGACCAAAGAGTGATACTCACAACCGTGGTGAAACCTTTCTTGGCTGGCGCGCCTTGGTACAAATCAACGTTAAGCCATCTTCCAGTTTCGTCCTTCCCTAATAACCGTACAACGCGATTGGTATACGTATTGACCACTATGGGTTTGCGAAGCCGTAAAGTTCAGCGGCAATTAGTGCAAATCTCATGATCCTAACCTTTGATCCCTAGTAGTGTCGGGTAAATAAGCAAGTTTCCGCTTTCATCCCAGACAGCATTCATCGTCCGAATAGCTCTTTCATCCTTCTCCAGCTCTCTTTCCAGTGCAAGTCGACGTCCGAATTCCATGTCATCCATTTTGTAGACTGTCGTTCCCGCCTGTTGCATTTCCTGGATCGCGGTCAGACTCTCGTCATACTTTCGTGTCATCTTCCCGGTAAGTGTATTGAATACGCGGACAGTGAGAGAGGGACACGATAGCGTGGCAAAATGTGATGAGTCTGGTGAGAAGGTAAGTGAGGTCGGTATGGTCTTTGTCTATGTATGACTAAGTGAGCGACATGAGCGTTTATCAGAAGAAAAGTCAAGCAGCACCTTTTTGAATTCATATAGATCTGTTGAACTCTTGTACGTCCACATCCCCGGGACATTCTTTGGTGGTTCAAAGGGCTCGCGCGGTTGCCAGTACTCAACGAACCCAGATTCGTCCGCGGATATCACAGTATCATATCGGTCAGTGTACTAGGAGAGGCGACCATTAACCGTCATGTGCGGGGTGTAAGGTGATTATAGTAAAACCGACTTTAATTAGATGCACCGGGAAACGATGCAGGTTTGCTATAACCTCGACAGGCGTTCCGTCGCCCCGCCCATCGTATATTCGAATTGTACTCGAGTCCTTTTCTGACCTGGGGAAATAAATCCGATTAAATATTGGCTCGCAATGATAAATTGCAAAGCTACCAACACAGCCAAGAGTGCCTGTGCTTGACCCCTTTTATGTATCCAACAACACGCGAGCGGCGTAAATCCCAGCTTGATCATGTTAATCATATCTATTTGAGAGGTGGTGTTTATCAGAATACGACAAATTCTAAGTTCCTATAAACATGGATGTCTCACCAAAGTTGACTACGTCAAACACCTTTGCACCCCCGTCCTCTGCAATACTCGCAAACATCGTACCGTCCGCGCTCGCAGAAACGCCAACAATAGGCGAAAGATGGGCTCTGTAATCCTTGACATACTCAATCCCCAGCTCCTGCTTCTTCCAGAGCTTCAGGTGGCCGTCTAGCGAGGTTGTAATGATAAAGTCGGTTCTAGTAGTAGCGTTATAGCATCAGAGACAAGATCCTCCGCTCAGTTGGAGAGTATCTCGACGCGCACTTTGTCACGGTTACAAAGTTGATTACGTCCCGATGCATGAAGCTTTTCGAGTATCTGTCCGCGCTTGGGAGATGGTCCAGGAAGAGTCTCTCATGAGGTAAAACTATATTTCGTGTTTTGAAGCGCGACAAGTGAGCTACGAGACACCAATGATGTTGCAAGGGACCGGGCATTAGGACATACCTTTGCGCTTCTTCTTTCTCGTGCCTACATCAGTTTCCTCTGGCATAGGTAGTGGGCCAATGTCGTCGTCGGAATCGTCTTCATTCGCCACAGCAGGTTGTTTCATTTGCTCGTCCCCATCCTCGTCTCTTTCCACGCTATCGTCCCGCGCGCGTTTGGTTGGTGCAAGTGTAGTCGGTTCCTCGGCGTCCGACATGACAGTCAAGTGGATGAGCGTGTTCTTTGCTTCCGGCGACGCAACCTATAGCTCGATGTCGGACGTCGTTCCGTCAAATTCACAATCGCAACGCCGAATATATATGTCTAGCTAGTTCACAGATTCGGGCTATAGTAACAACATCAATCCAGAACCAACACCACCTGGTGGAACACACAGCTAAAGAGACAACAATGAATGTGGGGAACGAAAGAAAGTTCGTAAAGTTCGTTCCGAAAAGAATGGACGAGTCGTAACTCATAACGAGCAAAGGAACGTTCAGAGGAGCAGCAAAAAGCAAGAGAATAAAAGACGCAAAGTTCAAACGAAAATGAGAATAATCGGAGAAGGGAAAGGGAAGGGAAGGAAAGCGTTTAGGAGATCATTATGAGAGAACAGAAGCAATGGTGTAGTTCGCCGAAAATGCCCAGAAGAATCAGAAAAGTGAAGGAGAAAAAAGGAGGAAAGAAAAGCGAAGAGATATTACGCGCTGGGTCCATCTGTTGAGGTTGCCTTAGCGAGCAGCGAGCCCTCGGCCCAAGGAGAGGGGAACAGGTTCGGAACAAGTGGCGCGGGGCTAGTAACCTGGCGAGGAGCCGTCCTTCGAGTGGATGAGCGCGATAGTCCAGATTTGCTCCCTCCGGCCACAGCAAGGTTCGAATTGCCCCCGCTACCCGAAGGAGTCTGGAACAGCACCCTGCGCTCGTGGAACAACACATACGAGCGCGCGACAAGGATCCTCTCCACCAGCCGCTCGCCCTGGTCCCGGTCGCAGCAGAACATATGCACCCCGTCGGACGGGTTCTCAAACAAGCTGAGATTCGCCGTGGACTTGACTGCGAACATAAATGGCTTGGGAAGCTTCTGCGCGCGCGTCACGATGTAAACATCGAAGTTGCTCAACGAGCACAAAAACGTCTCGTCTTTACCCTACACGACGTAATAAATTGCAGTCAGCTCGGCCCAAAATCGACATGATCCGTGCATCAAGCACATGGAATAACACGTACGTTGTCGCGCTTGGAAAGGAAGATGGACTGCTCGCGAAGTTGGATCCACCGCTTGGACCACTTACCCTTCTTACCCTCCCATTGGACCCACGAATTACCCAGCGGTAAGCTCGGTGGAATCGCCTGGACAAATTATAATGCCGATATGAGCACGAGGGGAAAATGGACACGTAGCTATGCCGTAAACCCACCGTCTGGAGTAATAAAGGAGCCAAAGGCGTCCTCTTGACCATGAAAGCATTGATCTGGACCTCCTTATTCCAAGTCTCCAAGATATCAGAGATCAACTCGTACTCTCGAATGGGACGCTCTGAAGGTTATATAAAAACGCAGCTCAGTATTGACTACCGGGATGATGAATGAGTGTTTAACTTACCCATTCCGAAATCGTTCGACAACTCCCACAGAGCCCAGCCATTGGCATGGCCCGCATCGTTGCTTAGGACGCCCTCGCGCTCCACGATATCCAACACATCGCGCGCGCGCATACCTGTGCGCAGCTCCACGACGCGGTACTGCTGCATATCATTGATATACACGCGCTGCGTGCCCATGGACTGGGCGACCGCAGGAACAGGCGGGACGGCATCAGAGGACGCAGCCGTGGCTTTCATATCCCGAACAGACCGCGATCGAGAGATACCTGGAACAGGCGGGACATCCTCGGTCGACGCAGCAGCCGCCTTAATATCCCGAACGGATCGGGACCTAGCAACGGCGGGACGGGAACCAACCGTGTTCAAGGCCGAAGCCTGCGCCGCGGTGGACTGCATCGGCGCACCGATGCTTTGACTCCGGCGCCGAGTATGCATGACGGTGCGCGAGCGCGAAACTGCGTTTGAGCTACTCGGAGCCTGTGCGAAGGGCTGCGACGGACGCCTTTGGAGGCTCGGGGCCGTAGTGGTGGTAGTCCACGGCGCGGGGGGCGGCAGCGGGGTGTACGGCAACGGAGGGGCTTGATTCGGATCAGGCGTCTTCGCACGTCGATCTGACGGCGCGGTCGGACGACGAGACAGAGTACCAGTAGATTTGAGCCCGCCGGGTGTGACTGCCGGCGATTTGCCGCGCGCGATATCATCAGCCGACGAAGTTGCCTGCTGAACGGTCAACAACCTCCTCGCCAGATCATCGGGAGCGACGCCCTCAGAAAGAGGCGGGGGTGTCATAACCTTGGCAGACGTCTGACCGGACATCGCCGCCGCTGCCGGGACGTCGAGCTGCAAAATCGCCGGGCGCTTTCTGCCTTCTCTCGGCACAGCAGGCGGGACATCCAGAGTCGACACATCCTTCTCCTTCTTCTCCTTCTCCTCGCGCTCTTCCCGCTCTAGACGTGCGTAGTGCCTTGCGATCCGCTCACGACGGCGCGCATCAGACGCATCTTTCTCCGTCTTGCGAATGGTCTTCTGGGCGGTGAGAGCGGTAGGAATGCGCTGTGCGAGTGGCATGTTATCCGAATCGTCGGATTCGTTCACGTGCATGGGCTTCGAAGGTGGCAAACGCGCGGAGTTGGGCATGCGAGGAGGCGAATTAGATTGTGAGATGGTGTTACTGCGGAGAGCAGATGATGTCGAGGAGGAACCACGTGGGCTGCTCGAGCGCGCCCGCCCGAGCGCGTTGTGAGAGGGAGGAACGAGATGGGTTGCACGTCCGGGAACCTTCTTTTTGTTCTTCTCTGTCTCAGATTCGCTGTCTGAAGTCTGGGATGCCGAGTCTGCATCAGATGGCTCGGTCGACCTAGGATTGCGTCTCCCACCACCGCCGCCCCCGCCGCCAGAACCGCCTTGTCCATTACCACGGGGATAGCCAGGCTCCCGACCCCCGTTGTCACGAGGATCTTCGTTGCCCGAGGGTTGTCGACTGTGATTACGGCGAGAGGTAGTGCCGGAGTACGAAAGTGCGCCATTAGAGGAGGAACCGCCAGCGGCAGTGGACAGTTGGGATACAAAAGAATCGCGCGGGGGCGACGTGGAGGCGAAAGAAGTCATGGTATCTCGAAAATTATCGAACCCGGTGAGGGAGGAAGCAAAGGAGGTGCGAGAAGGAGTGAAGGGGAACTCGGATTCAAATTCGAGCAGTCGCTCGGGAGTAATTGTCAGTTCCGAAGCGATGGAAGACCGCGGGGGCGAAGACGGCATGGACGGCGGCAGCGGGATGGAGAGAGGGTCCGATTCAAAGTCCTCGAGTATACTCTCCATGCTCGTGCGGCGAGACACGGGGGGCGTATCGAGCTCGAATGGAGGATCGAGCCCGATGATATCTTGGAAGTGCCCGTTGACCAAATCCTGGGCCTCCTCATACTCATGGAGTTCGGCGAGGCCCAGCGAATTTTCGGCGGTGCTATTCTCTCGGGGATCTGGATATACTGCTGATCTAGGGAACTGGAAATGTGAAGGGGACTGCTCTATGCGAAAATCCTGGGACCAAGGCTCGACAGGAAAGCGAGCAGCAGCGCTGTTACGCGACCCTGGTATATATGTCAGCTCCGTATGGGCAAGAGTAGAGAGACTTGGGAGGCTGGGCCGGGCGCGGAGAGGGGGACGGCGCCGATGGTAGTGTGCCGAAAACTTGCGGGGAGGGAGGGGAAGGATTGGAATGTCCTGTTCGTCGTCGTCAGTGGGGGCCGGAGATGGCGGAGAGGAGCCAGCAGATGATAAAGCGGGAGTGGAAAGTGTGGCAGTCGAGCATGAGGAAGATGGGACTGGATTAATGCGACACGCGAACGGGTCGTCGTCGATAGGATACGGCTCTGGGCTGGGGACCTGGGGGTGTTCTTCGGTCGGCGTCGAGTTGGCTGGTCGCGAGAGGAAGGCGGGGATGAAGACGCGGAGGGAAGACGAGGCCGAGTGGCTGCGCGCACGCACACGGTCGCGCAGACGCTGTCGATCGGGCGAAGAGGGGGGTTTGACCATGACCGGGGGGAGGGGGAGGGGTGAGCGAATAAAGAAAAGCAGGGAGTTATGAGCAGACGCACCGGGCTGGGATCCGTTTTGGCGTAGGGGTGCATTGAATGTTTTAGATTGAGAACCACCGAGGACAAGTGCTGAATGTGTGAACTCGCTTGCTCGCCCGCGCCCGCGCCTGCAAAGTCCGCCGCGTCCGCTGCTGCAGCGTAGCCCAGAAGGTCGGCAGCCATGTTTTCTGTGAATTTCTGTGCCCTGTGCGCGTGTCCCCTCTTTTTTTCGAGTTGGTGGTTGGTGGTGAGGCAGACGCAGCGACGACGCCCTCAAATCAGCCGTGACACGTGCCAAACAGACGCAAGCACGGTGCTGTGATTGCGTTGCATCCGCCGCTCGTATTATGTAATATTTCGATCTGCGCCTTTCCTTGTTCTCCGTTTGTCGCGTCGAATCCGAAGCGTGGACGCGCCTGCCCACGGAATTCCCGTCTCGGTCTTCTTTCATTTTTCTGCTGCATTTCTCAGACTGCTGCATCTGGCCTGGCGCCGTCCAATCGCTGGCTGCCTCGAGGCAGACCCTGCCGTCCTGTTCAAAGTGCGCCCGCAGTTGCAAACCATTACTGAAACGCTGTCGACCCTTGCGTTCGGGCTGCCTGAGCCTCCACACTCGAGAGGTTTTTCCGGCCTCTTGCTCGCCTTTTCTGCAACGTGCTCTGCTCCGTCACAGTCCAACACGGGGTCGGCCATGCGTCATCCACCCTTGTTGGACGTCGGACGCCCCATGGGCACGTTCATACTCAACGCCTGCTCATAAGTAGACGACTCATCAAGCTTCAGCCCTCCTCCTGTCAAACCATCTTCCCCTCAAATGCTATTCTGTCGCCACCGTTTCAACTTTCCAGCAACGTAGCTTCTGCTCTTCCTTTCCCCTGGCCACTTCCTGCCCTCCGCACCTCTGAATGCCGACGGTCCGGGTTCGCTAGCCCTAACAACACCATACGAAGCCTCACTTTACCTGACCTCCGCCCCATTGGAATATTCTCTGCTGCTCTGCTGACCCATCGGTCAGCCCTATACAATTGCTTCGCGCGCCCCAGCGGATCTCAGATATAATTATCAGCGACCCTATCCCGTGGGTTGGTCGAGATCATTGCCAGCGCACTAATCCAAAAAAAATTAAACGAGACGGCGTTTTGCACCAACAATTTCTGTGGAATATTGCTCCAAGATGACCTGGAAGAAATCGATCGATGTTTTCCAGCTCGATGCAGTCTTGTCCTCTTGGCGTAGAGGCTTGGAGAAAGCCGCGTTTTTGCCTCGGGCTGTCATATTTCGGCTCTATCGGGAGTTGATGGTTACCCTGTTTCCTCAGCCTGACCAGGGGCCCCGGCTCGAAGTAAGCATACCTCCCCTCGTCCCTCTTCGATTCCCATGTAACGTAACCTATACGCGGTCTCAGCGCCCCGGTACCCCCGTTTTCTTCAAAGCCGACCGCGACGTCGATCTATCGCGCAATCTCATTCCCTACATGGACCTTGGTAAAGCTAAATGAATGAAAAAGATTGCGATGTCTGTGTATTGACGCCTGGTTACAGAGGCGAACCGGCGCCTAGGGCGCAGGCGCAAAAAGAGATGTGGAGGGAGGGATGAGCAGGCACGAAACTCGGACCCAAAAACCAATTCTGCTCTGCCGCCCCATATTATGCGTGCACTCTGGCGATACTTAAAGCCAGCCTCTTGACACTTACCCGCCTTGATACACAGGCTGCGTCGCAACAGGCGCGGGGTGGCACCTGAGATAGCCATATGACCCCCGATACATAGCGCCGACGCCCTGCTTTCATCAGATCAACTCGCTCACACGCCATATTGCCGACGCCCAGGATGCCTAGAGACGCCGCCCTATGTTACGTTACATCCAATAATCCCGCAAGTCGGTACGCGCTTGCCCACGACCCAGTACTCACGAGCATCTCTACGACTCACGTGCCGAGGACCAAGGCGCCAATATTTCAGTTTTCAAAGCACCCCGCCAACGCCACCCCGAAGCCCTCCTCGAAGCGGAGAGCCGAATAATTGGTACCTTGTCGATCCGGGCCTTCTTCTCGTCTCATTTCATCACACTCTAACGAAACTCAATGGCTCATATACGACTGCACGGCTGCCCTAGGTAGTAAGTAGGCGAAGCGAGAATGTTGGAATGTTGGTGTAGTCATGCGGAAGTCGCATCACGTTTCACCGCTGAGAGAAGTACTTCCTATCGTGTCATCATCTTCCCACCATGCTTGCTTGCCCAGCTGGCTCAATGCGATCAGGTCACTTTACCGCGTCTAGTTTATTTATGTCGCGAATTCGCGAAGACTTCTCCAAGCTTAGTAGACGTTCCCCAGCGTGAAGCGTCCTTCCTATAGAAATTTCCTCTCTGTGTAGCATCTTTATCCCCATCCCGGTAAGCAAGCAAACCGAGGTGTGTGCTTTAAAAAAAATACGAGCGGGCTCAGCTGAGTCCCAAAAACGAGACAAATAATTCCACTTATTAAATCATTTATTTAATCGAAGGCCCCACGATCCTCTAGTACTCTTTTTCAACGCCGGTGGCCCCGTGTACACGTGTCATCTCTTTATTTCTTCATGGGTTATAGCCTTGGGCTCGTGCGCCACCCTCCTTGCCAACACCCAAGTCCCCGGCTGTTGGGTGGTGTTGTGTGTTTTATCAGCGCTAAGTGTCCAGAGGTTTCACAGACGCGTCACCTACCGCTGTTTAGGTCGTGACCCTCGGTCAGGTCAACCGCAAGCTTTGTTTTTGATATTGATATTTTAGATATCGATATCACCTCGCTATGTAGTCAGGCGGACCGGCGTCTATGGTTCAAGTACTGTGGGTTGCGACTCAGTTAATTTCGACGATCAGACCACACCGCGCTACAATTGGTACCGTGCGACTCGCCGGCCGTTTCGAGCCTTTGTAAGTTACACACAGGTTGCATTCCGAGTAGAACTTTGAGTCTTGAGTGCGAGTCCCAACGCTGATGTTGATATCGCCGGCGTAACCAAGCCCGAGTACTTGCTCGCAAAACTGCGGTACCTCGCAGCCTCGACCCTACAACCTACGGGGAGACGGGGATAAGTGCAAGCACGAATAAGGATAGCAGAATAACGGCACCTAAAGCTGCCTTGAACGAGGCTAGACGGAATAAGTATCTCAATTACTTTCTAATGCTTAGTGCCATTGCTGATCGTTCCAAGCACCTGCACCCAGCTAGGAAAAGTCTCTTTTCTTTGCGCTCCGAGTGTTCGATTGGATGTTGGACCCCTCGCGATCAAAATCGACCACACGCGTGATCGGAGTGGATTTGTGTAGCAATTGTTTTGAGAGCGCCTGAGTCCGACATCGCGGCTAAAGCGAGGCCGTTAAGTACATAAAGGTGCATGCAAAATCTAGATGGTCGAGGTCGAGTAAGTAGATCTAGAGGAATAATCGATAGGCGGACATCCCCGAAAAAAGACTCTGCAGCTATGGTGCATCCTACGTATTTCAGATGTACGTGTTCTCACTTATTACTGAGAAGTTCCTGTTTGTGTGGGCTCCAGTGTTTATCAGGAAAAATTAGGTATAGAGATGTGCTCTCGGGACCGGGATATGCCTGGCAGCTTGTGGCGAGGGTGGAGTGGCAGTACTACGTTGATCGAGAACGAGCCTGGACTACGATAAAACTGGGAAAGTATCCCTTCGATCTGAACTTTCGAAGGAACCAAGGGAGGAGACGCAAGAGTTGATGAAGCTAGAGATGGTGGGAAGAGTTGAAACGCTGAAGTCGCATACCCGGACCGCTAACCGCGTTATTTGAGTCCGCCATCCTCTTGCTCCGCACCACCAACATATCCACCACCTGGCACCCGTAAATTCGGACTCTGCAACCTCCGTATCATTTGAAATCGGGCAAGAGCTCACCGCAATAAAAGGTGCACTGAGCTTGCAGCGCTCCGTGTAGGGCTGAAATCATTGGATCTTCTTTACATAAGGACTTGTACTACAACCATGTCTTCTACCGAAGATACAACTGCGCAGAGCTCGATATTCAAAGACTGTCTGGCGCGACGCGTCATCGCGCAACCTGCATTATCAGACACGCCAGATGCGAGCTCAAGTTCGAGCTCAGGATCCGACCTGGACGAGTTTATCTCTTATCTTGCCTCGGAAGTATGGGAGACCCTCCCTTCCCAGCTCAGAGCTCTCACGCACGAGCACCCGGTCATCGACGTAGATGCCGACGCACTGAGTCTCGCTACCATCCCTGGTTCATTCACAGACACACTCGTATCATATGGCATCGCGGCCGATCCCGACTCCGCGTGCGATTTCCTGCGGAGCGTGTTGAGGGATTACGTCGACGAGGCGCGCGCCCCGCCTCCCGCGTGGTCCTCTACACGGACCTCCGAATGCGAAATATGCGAGCGGGATGTCCCGCTGACGTATCACCACCTCATCCCGCGCTCGACGCACACCAAAGTCCTTAAACGCAAGTGGCATCCCGAATCTTTGCTAAATTCGGTAGCATGGTTATGTAGGTCAGTACTGAGCTGCGTTTGCGTCCTATGTTTTATATCATTCACTGGCGCTCCTTACCCTCTCTTACCTACGTTTGCAAATGGTGGGTGCTGATGCGTTCGGTTTACAGGTAAGTTGCATCCTACGTCCTCTCAAACCCTGCAATCGCGGGCACCGCACCCGCAGGCTCGCTCACACATCCCCTATTGCTTTGACCCAGGCCATGCCATTCCGCTGTGCACGGGATAGCAACGAACGAGGAGCTGGCTCGCGAGTATTACACAATCGAGCTCCTGTTGACGAGGGAGGATATTCAAAAATGGAAGAAGTACGCGTCCAAACAACGATGGGGCGTCCGGCGCGGGTGATCGCTCAATGCTCATAATGCTCACTGCGAGAGCGGCCTGTTTTTAAACTCTACCCATATAACGGCATGTCTTCCTTGATTCGATTTGATACTCAAATGTTTGCACTGTTATGAATCCACGATTTACCGGCGATTGTAGCCGGAGGGTAGGCTGCGTAAATAGCTGGATGTTCGCAACTCAAAGCACTAATGGGTACTGGCCGTAGTTGGTAATTACAAGGCACTCGTGATGTCATACAACACGGCCAGAGTCTCGGCGGTCGGGTCGAAATAATATCATGCGAGCGTTGAGCGGGGAAGGTTTGGTCCACAAGTAGGTATCTACGCCGCAAGGCCCATCCAACTTGAAGGTCTATTGCATGGAAGCATGCCGGTTTGGGCGTCTAAACTAAGGAAAATATGACGTTGATGACTAGGTGTGCAGTGTAGTACCCAAGACCTACACACTAGGGCTTCCGGCTGAACTCGCGGGTTTGGAATCTGAATGTTGGGAGATGAATCGGTGCATTGATGGAGAACCCACCTAGCCAGAGAGTGAGCGTTCGTGGGAACATAGCAGAAAGAGAGAGCAGGATCCGGCGAGATTCAATAGAATGAAAAAGTCGATGGGAACGAGGATTTACGGCTTTATTGAAGTTCGAGGTTCTGGAGGTCCCACGCAGTCGAGCTCTCTATATTCTGCCCTCGCTGCTGGATCACAGTTTTGCGTACGTAGAGAGTTCTGAGTGAAGTCGTTAAATGGCCTCTAGAAGCGAGGGCTCAGAAGCGCGTCAATGCCACGAACCGCCCGCGATTCGATCGATTGCTCGCTGCTGCCAAATCCTTCTGTTAATGGGTGGGATGGAGTGACCTACTTAGATGAATGATAAGTCCCAGGCTCACCGTAGCTCGACTTGGGCAAGCACGAAGGGCAGCTTTAAGAGAATGCGGGTTGATTCGAAGTCCACATAAGAGCCAGGTGGCTGGTGGTTGGCTGCAATACCAAACGAGCGCCCAACGAGCGCGGGACCCCGCGGGTGGTTGCGCTCAAATCGCGTTACACACTTCCAGCGCTTACTACCGCACACCTCTGTCTGCATCTCTGACTAGCGTTCTCGACATCAAATCTTTCGCCGCTATTTCGATATGTCTTCCTTTCCCTGCGGTTGCCGTACCCGCCTCTTTCGCCGTAGCGACACACGGAGCTCCGATACTCTGACCGCCGAACCATCCTCTGGTGCCTCACTCGAATCTGATGATCATAGGACTACTGAAAGTGTTCCCAATCCACCAACTTCTGAACCTGCGTGCCTCGTACTAAACAACGACTTGGTGCCTCGGGTTGACCGCGGGAATACGAATCAGGAGATTCACAGCATCGTCACTCCAGCGATCCAGGATGATTGTGCTGAGGTCGATCCTACGTGAGCACCTATGCTCCTCTGCAAATTACGCTTCTAAACTTAGTTTATGCTATCCTTCACCATGTACTCGGCTCACTATTCTTAGGTGCACTACGCCGAGTCGCAGTGGGCCTCCCCCGATGGGCGTCCAGCCCAGAGATTCGGGCTCTGTCTCAAGCTCCTCCGTCCCGTCCCATCCAACTCAAGAAGTTCGCGTAGCGGCGGAAACAGTATCCGTCTCAGATGAGCCTCATGTACCTAGGTATGTAGCCTTGCTTGCTGATTCTGTGAGTGGCGTTTACCTCAGGCGACTATCAGTGCTGTTGACGAGTTAACCAAGCTGCGCGAGAAATGTCGTCATTTTCGGGTCCTTGTCTTGGGTAGAGCCAATGCTGGGAAAACCACACTCCTCAAGGCAGTCTGTGGTGCCTCTGGGGATCCCGAAGTCCTTGTTGAAGACAGACAGAGTGATATTGTGAGTTTTCACATCTTGAGAGTCTGCACACTGAATGGTCAAACAAATTGTCTGTTAGAATGAAATGCCACAGTGGGTTTTTGAATGCAGACTGGTGACTATAACCTTGATCTAAGTACTGTGCCATAGGGGAGGGAGTGGGGGTGACAATCTAGCTGTGAGTTGCTCTCCTTCCACATGCTCTTTGTCATTGAACTTATATGCCTCCACCTTAGCCAGAAAGCCTGCTCTCACCAACTGCAGAGGTAGGTTCTGTGTAAAAGATCAAATGCTGTTGCTAATTATTTCCAGCGAGGAGAGCACAACATTGAGACTCAACTTGTGTTCTCAAGCAATCCAGGTTTCATCTTTCATGACTCACAAGGGTTTGAAGCAGGAAGTGATAAAGAACTAAAGAGTGTTACAGAGTTTATTAGGAGTAAAGGGAATAGCAGAGAATTGAGAAAGCAGCTTCATGTCATATGGTATGTGGAGTTAGCTTCTACAATTTCTCCAGGCCCAAGCTGAAATATGGTTATTAGGTATTGCATCCCCACTGACAATGAAGCTCGGCTACTCTCAGGACCTGAGCAGCAGCTACTCAGAGAATGTACTGCTGGACCTGGTAGGGACAATGACATCTGCTTTCCATAGCCTCCAATGCTAACAGCCTGGAAGTTCCACTGGTAGTCATTTTCACCAAATTTGACAGCCTGGAAGCCAGAGCATTCCATGAGCTGAAAGGTACTGGGCTAACACGCCAGCAGGCCCAACAAAGTGCCCCCCAGCATGCTACTGCAGAATTTCAGAAGAATCACTTGTCTCATTTGCTTGGTGAAAAGCCCCCAAAGTACATATGCCTCAAGAGTGAGTGTTTAGGCTTGATGTACTCAGTGGCTATAACTAACATTTTATTTGACAGAGATGCACAAAGAGCAGAACAACACAGAAATCCAAGGAAAGATGGCAGAACTTATTCAACACACAGTGGATGCCATAGATGTTGATGCACTAAAGCTATTGCTTGTGTCAGTCCAGAGGAACAACCTTCAGCTTACAATTGAGTATGCTGTCAGACGGTGTGTTGGTTCCTTTTACTATATTATATTCACTTGGCATTGACATGGTGGAAATAGGGGCATGGGGGAGCCTACTCAAGGTGAGGTCCTTAGCTTAGTATTATAGGGAAGATACATATATGAAGAGGTGTTTGCTGCTGGGAATACTGCCACAGCACAACAAATTGAGATGTTGATTGAGATGCTGTTGTCATGGTTTGCATACATTGTGGTATATATCTTTATTTGGACCACCACTTTTTGGTACTCATCTTGACCTTTTTCCTTTCACATCCCAAGCTGAAGGTGAGGACACAACTTGTTGAACTAGCAATATGATCTGACTTAGATGTGTACCACCAGGCAGTAAGTCCTAGTTTTGATATTATGTTAGCTCTATGTCTTGGCTGACTGGACTTGTATGATGATAGGATGTATGTATCTCCCTGAAGGACATTGCTGATGTCTACTGACTAGCATCTGTTACATTATAGAATGTAAAATAACCTTTATGTGTTTGTAGAAGAAATTAACCATTCTTTTGAGTAGCTTGTATGTGCTGAATCCTTCAAGCATATATTGCCATTACTATGTCAAGTTCTCTGACACATTGAGGTCTTCAGGAAGTGAGTAATTTTCTTTGGTAATACACAGATGATATTGAGTGACATATTTCACATCCTCTGCCAAAGACAGTATGTATATCCCACTGCAAGATCAAGTGATTCACAAACTGTTCTTGGCTGAAAATGAAAGGATGTAAGTGTGTGAATGTGTCATTTGTCACACTAAATGTATTGATAGTGATGATGCATGACTGAACCATCCACACCCCTGACCCTGTCTTAGCAGAAAGTGAGTGCACCAGCCTATTTGTTGTGAATTTGCATAACAGAGCAATCTGCACACTCTTATGCTCAACAGAAAGTGAGTGCTTTATGGTTTGTGTTGCTAAGAACACACTTCACCATTGCCAACAATCCTGCTTTCTCCTTCATAGAAGGTGATCAAAGTGTCACACCTTATTTGCTCACAGATCTAAGCCTCCTTTTGACAAGACTACTGAGGAGTTCCACTCTGAGATTTACCCCTATCTTGTATCATTGGTCAGTGCCCTACTTGGCCCCTCTCCACCACAAGCACTCATTTTGCACTCCTAGGTTGGCTCTCTGCCAAGTTCTTTGCATGTGCCAACACTTGCCATTGGTTTGAATATTATGCTACCACTGCATCAACCTGGTTTTTGTATCCCTCATGTGTTGTCTCTGTTGCATCCCTAGGAATCCTCATTGTGGCTGCTCAGCTGTTCTGGCATGCACATGGGAAGAGACCTTCTACATCACAATTCAAGGAAGCCATGGAGTTTTATCTCACATCTGGCAGAGCTGATGTGGTCAGAGCTCAAGTTGAAGAAAAGTTTGGGACTCTCACTCAGCACTACACCAAAGAGTATGAGGATGAGCTTATCAAGATTGTCATGAGGAACCTACTTGGTTTGTCAATTCTGTGCTTTCTGGACTATCCCCCAAGTTTGACTGGATGTGTTCACAAAGGAGACCATTGATAGATTGGCATCTGCTGTACAAGAGTTTTTGACATCATGCCATTATCATTTTTCTTACTATGCCACCACTTCCAATGTTTTCATGTAACCAGGAGAGAAAGATATGCAAGCTGTTTCAAAGGCTCTCCTATGATTACTGAGGTTTGATATTCCAGTTGCAGTCCAATCATCAAGTCATATGTGCCACACCTCAACTGTATCTGTGCGATGCACAAGGCTAGATACATGTATTGCGCCAACAATAATCAATCTTACATTCGAAGACACACGAAAGAGCCAGACGTAGCAAGGGGAGGAAACAGCGGCAGTCACCACACATGGCCACGAACCTACATTTCACTACCGTTCCTCGCGGAAGGGAAAGCCAGTCGAATTACCAAGTACTCAACCTGTGACGCAGGCATGTGTTGATGCTGCTCATTTATCTCTCAAAGACCAATAAATACCGACCTTGTGTGGTGAGGCAGCGGTCACGTTGTTACTTTTCTGAGTATCGATGGCGAGACCGGAGATGGACTTGGCACCTGGTCGGAGCAATTGGATGTTACATGGAATTTTTGCTCGATAAGGATACGGCTGCGAATAGGTTGTTCAAGAGAGGGTGTGACTTTCTAGCCAAGAACGAGGATACCTGCATTGATCTTGGCCTTCCGGAAGGTAATTGAGCCATGGTACCTAAACGCGCAAGAGATTAGCCTTACCGCTCCGTCTTGAGGATACGAAAGAAAACCGCGTACACCTTGGTACCAACCTCGAGGCCACACCACTAGTAGCGGCCTTGGTATCTATCGTATACGGCACATGTATCAGCCTCGATATCACGGCTGACGCGCCGGTAGTACCCAGGTCGCCAAGGCTGTGGAAGGTAACAGCGCAATTGGGTGTGCTGACCAGAAGGCAGCAGCGTAACGCTTGATCTGGCTCTCGGTCACGCCGTACGAGGCCCACCGCCGAGCAAACCGCCGTCAGTCGCGAAGGTAGGACACTGATATGCGCATCGTCGTTATATGTCAGCGGAAAAATTCAAGAGGGAAAAAAAAGAGACAGGGCGAAGGACGCACCTTGAAGAAGTCAAAAATAGCGCGGATGTCCACGGCAGGCTGCTCGCGTGTAGCGTTGGACACCGCGTCCTTGGCGCCTTTCTCGGGCAGGAGCGATGGATTCAGATCGAGCTTGAGGGCCCGAGTGGTCTGGTTGTTGAGATTGGCATGGGCGCGGAGGACAAGTTCTACTTCTGGATGAAAATTAAGACCATTGCTGGGGTTGATTGCTTGCCCCCGGTCGCGTCGATGATGGCGTTGGACCTGGCGCCACGGGGGTCGGTTACTTTGAAGGACGACGTTGATATTCTTGGACTTGAGCCCCGACGTATAGCGAAGTACCGTAGATGGGAGACTGATTGTCTAAGAGGTCGTGGAATCCTTGCGGAAGTCGAGCGGAAAAGAAGAGCACGATGGTGAGAATGTGAATAAGCTAAGAGACGAGGGTGGCGGCAAGAGGGGGAACGGATCCACTGGGGAATAGGGACATGGTGCGGGGATGGAGACCCACCAGGAAGTGCCGATCGTCGCTGCAGAGAGCGAGTCTTGGGAGAACAACACCGCCACCAGACACCAGAGCGGCCCGGACGTCCCGCCAACGTCGTTGATGATCGATCGTCCCGCGCTCGGCACACGCGAAGCTGTTCTCAAACGCAAGTGGCACCCCCGAATCTCCATCTGCTGAACTCGGTGGCGTCGTCGCGTACATAGGCCTAGTCAGTACTGCAACTGTGATTGTCTCTTATGACTCATATCGCTCACCGTCGCTCCGTGTCCTCTCGTGCCACCATACGTTCGCAAATGACCAGCACTACTGTATTCGTTCTGCAGATAAGCTACATTTCACTCCTCTCGAACGCTACAATCACGGGCACCGCGCTATCTCATCCGCTCACGTATCCGCTACCGTTTCGATCTAGGCCATGCCATTCCGTCGTGCGCGGTATACTAACGAGCTAGGACTCGGCTCGCGAGTATTACACAGTTGAGCTCCTGCTGGCGAGGGGCGATGTTCAAAAGTGGAAGAAATACGCGACAAAGCAACGATGAGGCGTACGACGTAGCTGGTCGCTCAAAATCGCGTATAATGCTTAAGTACCACAGAAGCGGTTTGCTTCCAGGTTCTGCTCGTCTAGTGATATGCCTTTCTCAAATGATCTGATATCTAGATGCTCGTATTGCTCCGAAGCCACGAGGTATCGCTTTGGATGCCTCTCGTAGCATGGCCTGCGGAGCGGCGTGGGGTTAACATGGCTGGTATCTTGCTAGTATCCCAAGTGGTTGCGCGTCGCGAGTTCGAGTAGCACACCAAGTATAAAATCTCTTGATACACAGCCCACCGCTTCAGCTATAGCGTTCTTGAGATGCCCGCCCCGATTGATCGAAGCAGGCGTTATGTGAATAACAGGACGTGGGTGCCGTCGGCGAAATAGCAATGAGCTGGAGCACTCCAGCGTTGGCGATTATAGGATGCCCGCAGTGCCATAGAATATAACCGGAGCGACACCGCCCGCTGTACACGCGCCCCGTCTCTATCAGCTTGCTTTCTCGTAACTTGTGAGCTTGAAGCGGGGAAACCTTGACTCGCGGATATTGCGGCGTGTTGTATATCCAGCCGGAAGATCCAGTAAATCAGGATAGGTTGGAAAAAGGAGTGTCTTCGGAGAAGCGTGAACCGGGAAAAGTACCGTGTTGCACTATAGGCCTGTATCTGCCGGACCAGTGAGAAATACTCAAGGCGACGAACATTTTAAGCGAGGTGTTGAGCCTGAGTCCGCAACGAGCTGTAGAGCCATGTGGGAGCGGTTTGAGCGAGATGAGGTTGAATCGAGAAAAGGAACAATGGTCGCAGCGCAGGCCGGGTGCCATGCAAGCTCTGACTAGAAATATAACGAGAAACAAAGGGGTGTGACAGATTTCAATATGAGAGTGGAAATGTCGATGGACGAGCACGTACAACTTCAAAGTCTGTGCATATTACTTGTCGAGAGAAATCTCGCGCTCTCACGTCCTTGATACGTCCTCCCTGTTCTACGCTCCCTCCTGAATCCCGTATTCGCGTAGAGGTAATAACTGAGCCGCTCGCCCGCAAGATCAAGTCGCTGGGTAAAATTTGGAGGCGAGGGCTCTGGGGATTCGGGAACTTGCGCATCGCGTCAACACCACCCACGGCACGCGGCTCGAATCGATCAACCTTCGCGCGATTTCGTTCTTGGTGTACCCAGTCCATTTGCTTACAGTCAAGGTCGTGCGCAGAGCGATAGATTTCCGAGGCTGACCGCGAGTCGACTTGGACGAGCGCAGAGAGCAACGTTAATGGGAATGAGAATGCGTCTGGAGTCTAAGAGTCAGGTGACTGGTCGGTGGTGATTGGCTGCAATTCGAGCGCCGGCAAGTGTTGGCCTCGTTGCATCGCACACTTCCAGCGCCCACCGCACTCGTCTGCATCGCTAACTCGCTCACAACATCGCATCTTTTACTGCTATTCCAACATGTCTTGTTTTCTCTGTGGCTGCTGCCCTTGCTTCTTCTGCCGTAGGGGCGGCACTCCCAGCCTCGATCATCTTACCGCCGGCGAATCTGCCGACGTGCTTTCTGCTCCCTCGCTGCCAGCCGATCTTGAGACTGGTGCTAGCGTCCTCGATCCGCAGACGCCTGACTCTGGGCATCTCGTGTTCGAGAACGACTCGGTGCCTCGGGTTGAACCCGAGAATACGAATCAAGAGAATCAAGTTGAAGCTCACGATGTCGTCGCTCCCGCGATCCAGGTCCAGGATGATCACGCCGAGGTTGACCCTACGTCAGCGCCCATCCTCTGCTACAAATTATTGTCCGAACTTTACTGATCTCATTCTTTACTATGGGTTTGGTTCGTTATTTCATTAGGAGCGATACCCACAGTGGTTCTCCCTCAGCGGATGTCCAACCGGAAGATTCAGGATCTGCCGACGTGCTCTCTGCTACCGCGCTGCCAGCTGAGCTCGAGGCTGGTGATAGCGTCCCCGGTCCACAGTCGCCTGATTCTGGGCATCTCGTGCTCGAGAGCGATTCGGTGCCTCGGGTCGAACCCGAGAATACGAATCAAGAGGATCAAGAAGCTCAGAGTCACGATATTGGCGCTGCCGCCATCCAGGATGACCGCGCCGAGGTTGATCCTACGTCAGCACCGATCCACTTCTACAGATTAACCTCCCAGTTTTACTGATTTCAATCTTCACCATGGGCGTGGTTCACTATACCGTTAGGAGCGATACTCGTGACGGGTCTCCCTCGATGAGTGTCCAGCCCAGTGATCCAGGCCCTGCCTCAGGTTCCTCCGTCTTGCCACATGCAACTCGAGAAGTCTTGGCGACAGTAGAGACAAAATCCGATCCCGATACACCTAGGTCAGTGAGCTCCGCCCTCTGAATCTGCGAGTGGTGCCTTACCTCGGGGAACTGGTAGTGGTGTCGATGAGTTGATTGAGCTGCGCGAGAAATGTCGTCATTTCCGGGTCCTTGTCCTGGGTAGGGCCAACGCTGGGAAAACCACACTGCTCAAGGCCGTCTGCGGGGCAGCTGGTGATCCTAAAATTCTTGATCAAGGCACCCTTTATAGCTTTCATCAGAAAAGGCTTCATGATGAAAACCTTAAAAGACTTCAAGATGAAAGACAACTTGGTCGCAAACTTGTGTGTTCACTTGTTATTAGTCTGCACAATCCACTGAACAATAAACTGTTTACCAGAAACCATTACCAAAAAGGGGATGGTGAGGGGTTTTTTTTTGAATGCAGACCAGTGAATATATAATCCTGATATACCACTTACATTACCATAGGAAAGTGAACAGGGGTGGTGACCAAGCTGTGAGCTGTTTTCTTCCAACTTCCTCTCCATCATTCAGCTTACACCTTCTCCCTAGTCACAAGACTGGCTCTCACCTTCTGCAGAGGTAAGTTCTATACAGAAAACAAAGTACTGCTACTAACTATTTGCAGCGAGGAGAACATGATATCAACACTCAGCTTGTGTTCCCAAGCAATCCAGGCTTCATTTTTCATGACTCGCAAGGTTTTGAGGCAGGCAGTGAGGAAGAGCTGAAGACTGTCACAGAGTTTATTAGGAGCAAGGGGGGTAGCAGAAATATGAGAGAGCAACTTCATGTTATATGGTATGTAAAACTACTCCAACTTCTCCAATCCTCCTAGGCTTAGGCATGGTTATTAGGTATTGCATCCCCACTGACAATGAAGCTCGGCTACTCTCAGGGCCTGAGCAGGAGTTGCTCAGAGAATGCATCACTGGACCTGGTAGGAATATTAATATCTGCTTTGCCTAATCTCCAATGCTAATAGCCTGAAAGTTCCACTGGTAGTCATTTTCACCAAATTTGACAGCCTGGAAGCCAGGGCATTCTGTGAGCTGAAAGGAGCTGGACTAACACGTCAACAGGCTCGACAAGGTGCAGCCCAGCATGCCTATGCAGAATTTCAAAGACAGCACCTGTCTTGTGTATTTGGTGAAAAGCCCCCACATTACATATGCCTCAAAAGTGAGGACTCAGACTTGACATTTTTAGCTATAACTGATGTTTTATTATCTGACAGAAATGCACAAAGAGCAGGGGACAGAAATTCAGGGAAAGATGGCAGAACTTATTCAGCAAACAATGGATGCCATAGATGTTGATGCACTAAAGCTACTGCTTGTTTCAGTCCAGAGGAACAACCTCCAACTTACAATTGAGTATGCTGTCAGAAGGTGTGTTGCTGCCCTCTGCTGAATTGTATTCACTTGGTATTGACAAGCTTGAAGTGAGGATGTGGGAAAAGTTGCTAAAGGTGAAATCCTTAGCTTGATATGCTTGAAAGAAATTACCTCCTGATCATCCATAAAGATGTATTTGCTGCTGGGAATATTGTTGGAAGAAACCAAGTAGCATACTTGACTCACAGGTTGTTGCTATGGTTTGTCTATATTGTGGTATGTGTTTTTAATGGGATTATCCTGATTTGACACTGATCTGAGCTCTGTGGCATTGACATCCCAAGAATCAGGTGAGCTCACAAATCATTGAAATAGCAGCATGCTCTGACCAAGATATGCTTACACAGGCAGTAGGTCTTTCCTTTAAGATGTTATCTGGACTCTATTTCATAGCTGACTGGGCTTGAATGATGATAGGATGTATGCATCACTCTGAATATTACCAATGCCTACTCACTAACATCTGTTACATTCTAGAATGTGAGATAGTTTCATGTTGAAAGGTTTGTAAAAGTGTTTAATAATACCCTTGGGCAGCTGGTGGGTGTTGAATTTCTTCAGAGATGAGTGACCATATCAAGTCCTCTGAGAGATTGGGGTCCTCAGCAAGTGAGTGATTGTTTTTGATGATGCAGTGAATGTTTGGTGACATGGTGTGTATTCTTGCCCAAAGACAGTGAGCACATCCTGCTGCAGCTGGAAGCAGCATGAAGGAGCTAACAAATGATTGCTCACTGAAAAACAAAAGGATGTAAGTGGGTTAAAGAGCTATTTGTCACAACCTGAATATGTCAGGGTGAAGGTGCATGACTGGGTCACTCATACTCTTTGATCCATGCCCAATAGGAAGTGAGCACACCAATCTGGCTGTTGTGTAGACAATTGAGTCATCCACACCCCTGGCCCTGTGCTTGACAGAATGTGAGTGCCTATTGGGCTGCTGTAAAGGCAAATAACTGATTCATCTACATACCTGTGGCCTGTATTTAACAGATTGTGAGTGTACCTGCCTGACTCTTGTGACTGAGCAATCCAAACACCCTTGGCCCTGCACTCAACAGAAAGTGAGTGCATCAGCTTGGCTGCTGTGAAGATGGATGACTGAGCAATCCACATACACCTGGTGCTCAACAGAGAGTGAGCTCCACAGTTGTGAAAGTGAACAACTGACCCATCCACACACCCCTGGCCATGTCACAGCAACATGTGAGTATGCCAGTTAGGATTTTGTGGAGACACATAATCAAGCCATCCACACATCCCTGGCCTTGTGCTCAACAGCATGTGAGTGTACCAGTCTGGCTATTGTGAAAAAATGACCAAACCATCCACACACCCCTGACCCTGTACTCAACAGAAAGTGAGTACCCCAGTCTGGCTACTGTGTAGATAACTGAGCTCTCCACACTCCTGGCCCTGTGCTCAACAGAGAGTGAGTGCACCAACCTGTCTGTTGTGAGGATGGGTGGCTGAGCCATCCACACACCCTGGCCCTGTGCTCAATAGGAAGTGAGTGCACCAGCCTGTCTGCTGTGAAGATGGATGACTGAGCTATCCACATCCCCCTGGCCCTGTGCTCAACAGGATGTGAGTGCACCAGCCTGTCTGTTGTGAAGATGGGTGATTGAGCCATCCACACACCCTGGCCCTGTGCTCAACAGTATGTGAGTGCACCAGCCTGTTTGTTGTGAAGATGGATGACTGAGCCATCCACACACCACTGGCCCTGTGCTCAACAGTTTGTGAGTGGACCAGCCTGTCTGTTG
>KL198073.1:204076-245971 GCA_000697705.1 Botryobasidium botryosum FD-172 SS1
CCCCTGGCCCTGTGCTCAACAGGAAGTGAGTGCACCAGCCTGTCTGCTGTGAAGATGGATGACTGACCCATGCACACACCCCTGGCCCTGTGCTCAACAGCTTGTGAGTGCACCAGCCTGTCTGCTGTGAAGATGGATAACTGACCCATCCACACACTCCTGGCCCTGTGCTCAACAGCGAGTGAGTGCACCAGCCTGTCTGTTGTGAAGATGGATGACTGAGCCATCCACACACCCCTGGCCCTGTGCCCAACAGTTTGTGAGTGCACCAGCCTGTCTGTTGTGAAGATGGATGACTGACCCATCCACACACCACTGGCCCTGTGCTCAACAGTTTGTGAGTGGACCAGCCTGTCTGTTGTGAAGATGGATGACTGAGCTATCCACACACCCCTGGCCCTGTGCTCAACAGTTTGTGAGTGGACCAGCCTATGTGTTGTGAAGATGGGTGATTGAGCCATCCACACACCCTGGCCCTGTGCTCAACAGTGGGTGAGTGCACCAGCCTGTTTGTTGTAAAGGTGGATGCCTGAGCTATCCACACCCCTGGCCCTGTGCTCATCAGGAAGTGAGTGCATCAGCCTGTACATTATGATGATGGGTGACTAAGCCATCCACACACCCCTGGCCCTGTGCCCAACAGTCAGTGAGTGCTTTATGGTCTGTGTCTGTAAAAACACCTTGCCATCCCTAATGATTCTCCTTTTTGCCTCACAGAAGGTAATAACACTGTCACATTTTAATTATCCCCAGATCTAAGCCTCCCTTTCAGAATATCAGGAGGGAATTTGGTTCTCAGTTTTACCCCCATCTTGATTCATTGGTCAGTGCCCTAGCTAGTCCCTGTCCAATGCCTGCAAAGACTCACCCTGTGCTCCTAGGTTGGCTCTCTGCCAAGGCCTTTGCAAGTGCCAACACTTGCTATTGGTTTGGATATTTTGTTATCACTGTGTCAGTTGCATTTTTGTATCTCTCATATTTTATTTCTGTTGCATCCCTAGGAATCCTTATTGTGGCTGCTCAGCTGTTCTGGCATGCACATGGGAAGAGGCCTACTGCATCCCAAATCCATGAGGTCATGGAGCTTTATCTTACATCTGGCAGGGCTGATGCTGTCAGGGCTCAAGTTGAAGAAGAGTTGGGGACTATCACTCACCACTACACCAAGGAGAATAGTGATGGGCTTCTCAAGATTGTCATGGGGAATCTACTTGGTTTGTCCATTCTATGCTTCCTTGACCATCCACCAAGTTTTAACTGGATGTGTTCACAAAGATCATTGATGCATTGGCACTGGTTGCACAGGAGTTTTTGACATCATGCATTTACCATTTTTCTCACTTCACTATGTTACCACTTTTGATTTTCTGTGGCCGAGAGAGCAAGACACACAACTCACTGCCAAGATTCTCCTGCAGTTCATTTCATGTGAAGGTTCGACACTCTAGTCCAATCATCAAGTTACTTATGCCATACTCCGTACGCGTACGACCCATGAAATCTAAGGACATATATCTCACCTACAATGGTTGATCTTATACCCCAACACACGCAAGGGAGCTCAGACGAAGACGGAGTGGAGTAGCAGCTGTCATTACATGTAGTCACTATATAGATTTTCACCACGCCTTCTCACGCAAAGGAGAGCCAAGTCTCGAATCCCCAAGTAATCGACGCTCAGAGTGAGGCGGACATATATTAATGCTGGTATGAACATCTACCCCTCAAAGACGAAGTGGGCGCCAATCTTGTGCGCAGCCGTGGCGGCGGTCGCATCGTTGATTTTTTGGGTATCGATAGCAAGACCGAACGAGGACTTGACGCCTGGTCGGAGTGATTGGGTGCTACATAGAGGATTGTCTGTTAAGAGCAAGAACGCGAATGTACATTTGAATGGGTTTGACGTACTAGCCAAGGACGAGGACACCAGCGCTGTTGATCTTGGCTTTCCAGAAGGCAGTTGGGTCAAGGTACCTACATGCGCAAGAAATTAGTGTTAGAGCTGCGTAATACGCAAGAAACCCACGTACACCTTAGTGCCAACCTCGAGGCTCACACCACCAGTAGCAGCCTTAGTGTCGTATACAGCACGGGCACCAGCCTCGACATCACGGCTGACGCGGTGATAGTACCCAGCAGAGTACGTCGAGAGGTTGCCGAGACCGTGGAAAGTGACGGCGTAGTCGGGTGCGCTGTATCCGAGGGCAGCGGCGTAGCGCTTGATCTGGCCCTCGGTCACGTCGTACGAGGCCTCACCACCGAGGAGGAAGCCGTCGCGGCCAAGGACGGCGTCGGCCGTGAAGGTGGGACCCTGAAGATATTTCGTCGTGACGTGTCAGCAAAAAAATTCGAAACGACAGAAAAAAAAAATGGTGAGAGGCGCACCTTGAAGAAGTCAAGAGCGGCACGGGTGTGCACGGCAGGCTGTTTGTAGGTAGCATTGAACACAGCGGCCTTGGTGCCCTTCTCGGGGAGGAGTGACGTGTTCAAGTCGAGCTTGAGGCCCTGAGCAACCTGGTTGTCGAGCTCGACCTGGGCGCGGAGGATGTTGGTCGTCGTCCACGTCTGGGTGAAGGTGAGGCCGTTCTTGGGATCGACGTACTTGCCCTCGAGGTCGCCGGCGATGGCGTTGGACTTGGCGTCGCGGGAGCCGGCGACCTTGAAGGTCACGCCGTTGGGGGTCTTGGTCTTGACCTCGAGCGAGGTGCCGAAGATGGGGAAATCCTTGCCGAGGAGGTCGTTGGAGCTCTTGCCGAGGTCCTGGGAACGGAAAATAAAAGCGCGACGTTGAGGACGCGAATAGGAAAGAGAAAGACAACGGCGTGGATAGTTACCTTCCACGAGGGGGGAACGGGCTGAGGAATGGAAGACATAGCGACGAGGAGAGGGGGAGGTGGATGGGATGGAGGTTGGGATGAGAAAAGAAAGAGGAGATGTTCAGGAGGTCAAATATCCCCCTCGCACGTGCCTCTGTGCACACTTCTGGGGCCAGATGCACAGCCTCCGACGCGTCCCGTGTCCCGTCCTGCCCCGTTGGATTCCCACACCAAATCTCGCAAGTTTTCGCGTTTCCCACGGAATTTCCAGCCCTTGCATGCGTATGTGTATGCTGTTTGATCACTAGTACTACTGGGCCAGGTAGCGTTTTGTCCCGCTGACCGCCAGCGCACTCGCATCCTGGCTGTAGAGATTTAGCCTTTGACGCAAGTCTGACACCACGTTTTCCAGCTGCACCACACAGGCACAGAGAAGCACGCAGAATTGTTCAATAAAATCACCCGAGTTGTGCGAAGTCAGGAAGCCTGGTGACGGTGAGGAAAACGCGTCAAAGGCGCCATATTTCGCTTGGATGATACACTATTCGAACGTTCACGGGTCTATGGAAGGGGTGAGAACGCAAATAATCTATTGGGCGCAGACGTATGCTCTCTATCCAAAACATGCAGGCATTTTGCGAAGATGGTGCCATCTAGAATCTAGACAGCTTCCCCTGCCTTAAAAATGACCAAACCCGCGCATTAGCCATAGTTGAGCATGCGATATCAGGTACAAATGAGATACGCACTGTGCCACAGTCATGTCAGTTACCCTGACTTTTCCGCCACTGCTGGCTTGTCCTCCTCCTTGCTCTCTTCCTCCTAGGTGAGACGAGATAAAAATTCAAAAAGGTGATATTTATAGTCCTCTGGAGTTACAGTTAACTCACTGCTTTCGGCTCCTCTTCCTTTTTCTCGCTCTCATTCTCCTTCACAGCAGGCGTCTCTTGAGCATCGTCAGCATTTACCGCCTGCGACGAAACAAAAAAAATTAAGCAAGCCGTCCATGTCGTAATCTAGAGACACGGTTGCGCGCGATACGACATACCTGGGCGGTCTGCTTGGACGTCTCAGCCTCACCCTCTTTCTCCTCTTCCTCATGCTTCTCCTCAGCAGGAGTCTCTGCCTCCGCTTCCGCCTCAGGTTCGGGCTCTGGCACCTTCTCGAAATCAGGCGTGGCCTCGACGGCAGGCGTGGCGTGCGCTTCTACATGGGTATCCGCATGCTCTTTGGCTTGTTTCTTTGCCGTGGGCGACGTCAGGTAAATGAGCTTTAAAGAAAAAATACCATATTGTTAGACCCGACTCCGCGACGTGTTTAGAGGAGGAAAGAGGCTTTGCTACGCACAGTAGAGCCAAAGACGGCCAGCGACGTGATCTATTGAGAAAAGATACCCGCATTTATGTAGTTAGCACTCGCAAAAAAAAAAGATTCGTAAGGAGAGAAATGAGGAGAGGAGGACGAACAATCCAGGGAGCGTCAGATTTTGGAGGTTTTGGGACGGCACTGGCGCTCATGGACCTGCGGAAGACCGCCGCGGCGGGGCGGGGGGCGGCAGAGCGCGCAGAGGCGCGCGTGGCTTGGGCAGCGAGTCTCAGTCCGGTGCGGGAGGCCATGGGTATTCGTGGTATGTAATTAGCGGTGGTGGACGACGACGGATGTGAACAAGGACTGGGAACACTCCCACGGTCACGCTTCTTACCTCTGTCACACCCACGCGTCACGCTCATGGTGTCACTTTCTCTATGGTGGACCAAGTACACTCAACTGTGAAAACCGGCTCTGCGTGGATTAATCGAAAAGGAAGAGCTTGATAGTCATCATCATGGGTGCAACAGACAGATAAGTACTACATGTGCCGATTCATGAATACAGTGGTCAAACATGAAACCACGCAAAGAGCAGAAAAAGAAGGGGAGTGGATTCCACGGGTATAATGGAGTGGTGTGTGAAGGCTTGGGATTGTTAGAATCGAGGGAGCTTCGCAATGACTGGAGAGATAGTGAAAGAGTGACCGTCAGAGTGGGTATTGAAAAGTGGGGAATTATAGAGAGGAGCGACATACCGTCCTCACGCACGACTTCATCGTAATCAGTACCTTGGATAGTAAGCGCAACATCAAAGTCCTTCAGCGCCTCTCGAGAGGAAGCATAGGACATCTTGAGTCGGGGGGTTGCGTCCTCTCCACTCCTATACACTCCGCCAAAGAGAAACGCCCGCGTCAATATCAATCAAGCACTCGGACACACCGTCCCAGATAAAAGCGTGACCCACCAAGAATAAAGCACCATCTTCGCCCTCGGCCCCTGCCCCAAATCGTACTCATGGAGAAAGATGCCCCATCGGCAATTATCTATCTTCAGATATGAGAGAAACTCTTTGTGCATCGCTTCCTCCACCCTCTCGTCCGCGTGCTTGTGCTGGCCCCCCTCCTTCAGCTTGATCGTCTCGACGACGATCTCGGGGATCTCGTGCGACCGCCCGAGGAGCGCCTCCTCGGGCGCGATCATGAGCACCATGTACTTGAGCGAGTTGGGCTCCATCTTGTGGTCCTTCCACGTCGTGAGTGCTGCATTGGAGACGGAGACACCGGAGGACTGGGGTATGCGTTGGTAGGCGTGTTCTTGGTGAGTATTAATGTACGTGTTGGCGATGCGGAACACGACGTACCATGGTAAATTAGCTAGAGAAAACGCAGGGATCGGGGATTTTGAGTGGCAATGAGATGAGGGCAGGAGGATATGGGTGCGATCGGACGGGATCGGACGAAGATAAAGTAGTACACGCACGTCGGAGCTTGAATCGACATTCAATTTCCCGATCATACCCCGACTTGGCACGCCCCAGATAACGAGGAATACACAATATACTTATGCACAATAGGGGGATCTACAATTGCGCGCGCGCGGAAAGGGGTACGTGCGTACATCCACCGCGAGCGATAGCCGATAACCGAAAAAAAAAAAAAGGCATGCACGATCAGACCAAAGGAATCGAAAGGGAAATTAGTATCTCTATGCTACAGCATCTACAACATGACAGCATCGAATAAGGAGTACGGGATGATGAGCAGCGGTGGCCGTGGCCGGGGACGCTCTCTCAGCTAAACACATGGTCCAACCACGCCTCGTAGTCGTAGCCGTTGGATTCCCCGGGCCCAGCGAGCGGCATCACTTCTCGCAGGTACTCCACAGACCCAGGTCCAAGCATGGCAACTTGTAGATCCAGTTCGGTAACATACGGCTGCAATTGGAAGAGGGAGCTGCTTTTAGTGACTTGGCTCGTGCGGAGATGCTGAGATAAACATACCTTGTCGTGTGCGATTCCGCGGAATGCCTCCCGCAGCTGCTCCGGCGAAGTCTGGTCTTCCGTGATTTCAACCTGTGTTTTTCAGCCAAACAGCGAGCGGGTTGGTACCGTCCTTAGGAGACTAAGAGTAAAGAAGTCGTAAGGACTCACCAAGAGATTGATAAACGCCTCATAAGTGACTGCGCCATACTCGTCCACCAGCTGCCCGTGGATGATGTCCACATCCTCATCCTGCGCAAGCCAAGATGGTCTAGTCAGCGAGACGCTAAAAGCCTGCGCAGCTTGTTTATGACGTACCGAGTATACAATCCCAAGACTCGCCAGGGCCGCAGTCATCTCGGCCACCTCCAGCGTATTACTCTCGTCCCTGTCAAAGTACCGGAAGGTACTCTCGAACTGCTCCAGCTGCGCCGGCGTCAGATTCGACATATTCCTCGATACGATCTAATACGGCTCGCTACTCAGTAATCCAGACTCATTCCCAATGCGGGGAGGGAGCTCACTTGGTTATCGATAAAGGCAAGTTTCTTGGCAATGGACTGCTCGACCAGCTTCAGCTCAAACTCGAGATCCGAGTGCGTGAAGACGGTGTAGTCGTTCTCTTCGACGTTGGCGGCGCGGCACTCTTCTTCCGCTCGCTCCACTTCGGACAGTGATTCGGAAAAGTTTGCTAGTCGGGTTTGTAGTGCGCGCACTGCAGCGTATTGTTCCTTGTAGTGGTACCGCAGAGATAAGAACGCGTACTTGGTTGCTGATGAGCGGGCGATGTTGCACGCACCTCTAATGGCCCATCGACGGCTGCAAGCTCGGAAGAGATTGATTGCAGCCTCTTCTCAAAGTTGTTGGCAATGGCCGCAAACTTCTTTCTGAGCGACTCCTTGATCCTTTGGGGACGTATGCGTTTTGCATTTGGTTAGCGTCCCAGTCGACGCGGCACACGAGTACTCACTCTCTGATTTGAGCGTTTATCGAGCGAGAGCGCCTTGCTTCGGCCGTCAAGAGCTCCAGCCACGCCCTGTCAATATCCTGAGATTCGAAACAAGCACTGTTCAGAGCTTGATACAAACCAAGATAAAATAATAGATCCGAACAAACCGCAAGAGCTAGTCCTTCAGGGGGAACATAGGGGCGCAGATGATACGTATTCAGCTTGGTTTGGACATTCCCGAGTAGCGTGGCCAGATCTTGCTTTTCCGTGACCCACGCGCGTTTCTCGGTGCGCTTGTAAGCATGGAATTGCGCGTATTGGTTCTTCGCATCGACGTATGTCCCGGTAAACGACGCTCGCGTCCATAGCGAGCTGATGTCTTTCATCTTGGCTAAAAGCTTCAGTATTTTTGGTTGTATTGGTCTTCCTTGTCAGAAATGGAGATGCGTGTAAAAGCCAGAGAGGGGCAACTGACCTCCTTTGCCCGTCGTTCATAGTCGTTTTTGCTCAGCCATACGGACCGCATTAAGTCTGCGAATTTCTCTACTCGTCGTGAGACGGTTTCGGCTTGGTCTGAGTGAGCCGGGAAACTATGAGTGACGTTCCTCTAACTGAGGTTTGAGCAATGATCCTCACCCATGGTAGAGAAAGCGTGGAAATAACTGGCAATGTACGTCATTACGCTGCGCTCATCGGGAGGCTTTGCGTCGCATAGATCCTCCACGTCCAGCAGTATCTGCGCCGCGGCTCGTATTCAGTGGGATGGACGCAATGCTAAAAGAGAGCAGCCTACCGGGATTCCAAGATGTTGTTCGGCCACTTTGAAAGCTAGTCGTGTATTTCCATAGCGATCGCTCTGCATAAGCGCTGATTTTAGATAGCGTATATCCATTTAAGAAAGGACCGAACCTTGTCGAGCTTGTCATAATCCAACAAATCCGGTCGGTGCCGGTGTATAAGTGCACACCTAGTAGCAAGATTGAAGTGAGGTAAATATGCATAGGCTGAAAATGGCGGATATGATACTCACAATGCCAACCCGTCGGACCAGCTGTATGTAAAGTCGACGACGTTTACGTCGTGATATGGTGCAGTCTTCCGTTGACACCATAGTAATAAGCCCTCCTTTGCAGAAAGCCCTTCTTCACTTTATCATAGTGAGCATCCACAAGTCCAGGATGTAGGACCTAAAGGCATACCTGATGTCCGCAATGGTAAACCGTAGAATCAACGTCCAAATCATGCCCAGAATGAGTTTCAGGTTTCCGTCAATGATGTCTATTACAGCAGAGCAGTGGTAAGTTTGGTAGAACGGGTCCCAGGCTACGGGAAACGGGATCACACCCTCCGGTCCAATGTTGGTTAACTTGACTCCACGAGACGAGATGAATTCCAGCGCCTTGTTCACGTTCTCTGCCTTTTGCACTCTCATTCGCGGGGACCTGTTGTATCGACCCAGAGAAACGTCCCCTGAATGTCATTGACACGAAATTAAGAGCACATTTTAGGTATCACCAGCTATCTTACTCACCCATGATTTCCTATACGTCGGTGCGAGGATTAGACGGGATTTAACAATGTTGGGTTGCACCAGGCTCACCATGAGTTGGATCAGTCTAACACCATCCGAAAGGTCCTTTACCAAGGACGTCATTGGGGGATAGTCGTGTGCTTCGAGCTTCGTGTTCAACCTGGGGGCTGCATTCTGAGTGCATTGTTGACCCAAGAACTAGCACCGAGGTACGCGTACCATTTGCAAAATGTCCGCTCTTGCACGTTGCGCGATCTGCTCTCGAGAGAATCGGAGGAGGGCGCAGAAAAGTATATTGAATTTCGGTATGTCGGCGTCGTGAGGCTCATGGCGGGCGCTGCAGAGTTGCGGGAGATCGTCGTTGGATGTTGAGGGGGACGCCGCTCGATGAGGAAGCTCTGCAGGGCTCAAAGGAGACGCGCTTGCGCCTGTTTGGCGACAAGAGGCGAATAGAGAAACCTCCTTGAAGATTCAAGAAGTGATGATCCCGCTCCCGCAGACGCATCCCCAGCTCTCCGTGCACAATCTCGGTGGAGACGTATTCGAGTTCAAGGTCGAGAGCTGGCGGGTGGTCGGGAAAGATGGCAGAATCAAGCGGGGAGCGCGGTGGTGGTCAGTCGTGGACTTGATCGTGCTCATTGGTCTCGCGTGGATTTGGGACGAGGTGAGCCGGGTTTATTTATTTGCATTCGCATGGACTCTAGACTGACAATAGAAAGAGACAGAGGCTGCTACAGAGCCGATATAAAGCACTCGCGCTGGCCGCGGTCGTGGTGCGGTACCTGCACTCCAAATGCAACCACGTCCTCTGGGGTAAGCAGGCCAGTTCACGCGTCTGCGCGGCCAAGCTGACCCGTGCCTTTCTCTCAGAATCGATCCTCGCCTTTCCTTCACATGGCGTTCAGCTCGAAGTTCATCGAGGTATTCCGCCTACGCCGCTCACGCCGCCACTGGCCATCTCTGTTAGTCGACGCTTTGTGCCACTGCACTCCGTAATGGACATCGTCATAAATGAAGGTCTCCGCACGTGGGATTTTCGATATTACCTTGCTGTGATCAGGACCACGCAAGCGCAGGACTCCCTGGAGGATGTGCAAGTTGAGGTCGGCTTCGAGGTGCGTGTAATGCAATCCAATAGCCGTCAGCGGCTCATCAATCAGTGTTTGTACAGAACATCAACCCTCCGTTCGCTGTCCTCTCTGAGGTGTACCATGGCTTGCGGGAGGTTCTTTTTGACGAAATTGAGGATTCTTCGACTGACAGATGAGCCCGACAGACTTTCCGAGGAGGGACGGGATGGCAATACGCGCCGAGACTTGGTTGCACTACTCTATGACATGGTTATATACTTAGACTCTTATTTATTCGCGATAATACGAGCCTACTTTCCGGCTGTGGAATCTGCAGCGCAGTAGTACTTCCTATGGCGGTCACGAACATATGTGAAAGTGAGCGCTTGCGGGCTGTTAGGTATCCTATGACCTGTGCATAGACTGCTGCGCCCAATATTATTGCTACTAGTGCTCGGCGCATGGCCAAATAATAACGCACGCAAGGCCCAGTAAAGTGCAAAGAGTATCGTTCGATGGCGGGTGGTGGTGGTGGGTGGTGCCACTTGCAAGGGCTGCAGGGTCAAGCAGCGGTCAACAGGCTGTGCAGTCTGCATACATATGTGTCCTCGGTGACGCGGGTGACGACGCTGAGACTCACCACCACCATGTCCAGGCTCAACCCAAAGAGTAAATCTAACTGTCCCCGCCTTCCCTCGCGTCTTGTGCTTATTTTCATTGTCGCTTAGGCACCCCCTCTGAATTTCTGGGCACCCCCGGGACGGCCCTCCTCACCGTCCTCGTCCCGTCGTTTCTCTACATCCTCTACTTTACCTGCAGCGAGGCCTCCGGCGGCTGCACCCCCTCCGTATTCGACCTCCCCATCCGCCTCGTCGCTGCCGTGCAGGACCCGTCCTGGTGGATCAGTCTCTGGGACACCGAAGCCACTCTTGCCTACCTCGCCTGGTTCGCGTTCACTGTCGTCGCGTGGGCCGTCCTCCCTGGAGACTGGGTGCCGGGCACAGAGCTGAGGAACGGGGAGAAAAAACTTTATAAAATCAATGGCAAGTCTTTGTCGCGCTTGTCGCGTTTATCACTCCACTAATTTGTCTCACTAAATATAAATCTGCAGCGCTCCCCACCTTCCTCGGTACCATGGGCCTCGTCGCTGCTGTTCTCTTGAAAAAGGGACCCTCTGCACTAACATACGCGTACGATCACTGGGTCGGGCTCGTCACCGCCTCTGTGCTCTTCTCATTCCTGCAGTCTCTTATTTTATATATCGCCTCGTTCCGAGGCGACAAGCTGCTCGCCTTGGGAGGCAACTCGGACAGCCACATCTACAATGTACCGAGCACTCTTTCTCTCATGCTATTGTCTCGCAGTTCTAATCAGCGTTTCTTCAGTTTTGGATCGGCCGCGAGCTCAACCCCTCGATCGGCTCTTTCGACATCAAATCGTTCTGCGAGCTTCGCCCGGGCCTTATCCTCTGGGTCCTTATCGACATCAGCATGGCGTGCGAGCAGGCCATTCGTCGCGGCGGCTGGCCCACGGATTCCATGATCCTCGTCGTCTTCTTCCAGACGTGGTACGTCTTTGACGCACTCTACAACGAGGTATGTCCCCAGCCGTGTTTGGTATCGTCTGTCTAGATTCCCCATATCCTAACTGATCGATCGGCTATTATCTGTTCCCGCTAGGCGGCGATCTTCACCACGATGGACATCACGACTGACGGCTTCGGATTCATGCTCTCAGTTGGCGATCTCGCCTGGGTGCCGTTCAGCTACACGCTCCAGGCGCGCTACCTTGCCTTCCACCCCGTCGAGCTCGGCTGGGCCCGCACCGCCCTCATTGTCGCCGTCGCGCTCACGGGCCAGTATATTTTCCGCGTTAGCAACAACGAGAAGAACGAGTTTAGGAATGGCAAGAATCCCAAGAGTACGTTTTGTTTTCGCTACTATAAACATCTATCTGACTTGCGGCCGAAATTCGCTAGATCTGAGCTACATGCCTACCGAGCGCGGAACGAAGCTCCTCACCTCCGGATGGTGGGGCGTGTCTAGGCACCCCAACTACATGTAAGCAATCCTTGTCACGCTCGCCTCTACAACATACGACTCTGATGCTTACTTCTCAACTTTGTGAAGGGGTGACTTGCTCATGGGACTTGCTTGGTGTCTCCCAACCGGCTTTGATTCGCCTATCCCGTACTTTTACTTCTTCTACTTTGCCGTTTTGCTGGCGCACAGACAGTACAGAGACGACGAGATGTGCGCGCACAAGTAAGCACACTTTAATATTTCATAGATCCGTCAATATCTCACCACTGACTCAATGTTTTCTAGATACGGCAAGGACTGGGAAAAATACAAAAAGCTCGTGCCCTGGAAGATCATTCCCAATGTCTATTGAGTGGCCGTGGTACGGTGGGTAGAATGGGACTGGTTACGAGCCAATGACTCCCGAGTCATGGAAATGGTGGTGGGGGCGTGTACATACCTTGCAATATTGTTACATCTACTCGACGCCTAGTTCATCTAGTACACGTAGGAGCACATCCTTGCCCAGGGGTATCCACAGCACATCCCCGTCCGCCGCTCCAGCTCTCTCAACCTCACCCGTCCCAGCGCCCGGCGCACTCAGGACCAGCCCGTGGTCTTTAAACTCCTGCAGAAGCGTGCGCAGGGCGGTATCGCTGCTCGCGATGAAGTCCTCCCTCGCCGCAAGCGAGAGGAGCTCGTACGGCATCGCGTGCTGCTGCATATCCGCAGCGGCCGCCGCGCCCCCGTTTTCGAGCTGTTTGCGGCCCAGGAGAAGGAAGAGGCGCTTGGCTTTGTGCGTGACGCTCGCGAGGACGTGTTTGGCGCTGGTCTCTGTCATGACTGCTGGGCCGTTTGGACCTGCGCCGGCGCCGGAGCCGGTGGTGCCACCACCGCGGCGGGAGGAAGAGGCGGCGGTGGCGGCTGCGCCGATGGAGGAGACGAGGGTGGGATCGCGGAAGGAGAGTTCCGTGTCGTACGGGAGGAACGTCGTGAGGTCGTGCCACACCCATGCGAACCCCCTCGACGACGGCACCCCCTGGCCCGGCGCCGTATACACGTGTTTCCGTGCGAACGCCTCGCTCGCGGTGAACATCATTGGCGCGCGGATGTGGTCCACGGATGCGAGGAGGTGGATGTGCGGGTGCAGGGCGAGGAGCGCGAGGATGGATTTTGCGCGCGGGGTGCGTAGGTTGGGAGAGTCGAGGTTGTGGATGATGAGGAAGAGGGGGCGGCGCGGGGAGGTGGTGGTGGGGTTGGAGGGGCGGATGGAGGGGGGGAGGAAGAAGTCGTATATCCGGTCGGCGCGAGCTTCGAGGGTGGGGGTTGTAGAGGATGTAGAGGATGTGGGGAGGGGTGTGGATGTGAAGTCGGGGATGTTCTCGATCGAAGCGAGGACGTCCTTGATCCCGACCGTCGGTGAGAAGGCGTTCACGACGACGACGTGGCCTTTCTTCCGAGCGAACGTCGTTGCAAAGGAGTTGAGCATAGTACGCTTTGAGCCGTACCCGTAGAATAAGATGTTGAATCCCTGCGTGAGCTCGGTGTAGTAATGCGGAAAGTACGTCTCGTGCTTGGCACAGAGTGCAGCGATCTCCGCCGCGTGCTTGTGCCGTGCGGGCGATTGTCGCAGCAGATGTGTGTATTCGTCGTGGGTGAGCGACGGGAGCAGGGCGGAGAAGACGTTGGATGATGTGCGCGCGGGCTGGTTTGCGAACTCCAGGTAGGCGTCGAAAGAGGTGGCTTTGATAAAGGCCGAGCCATCGTACGTCGTCGCCTTTGAAGCGCGATGCAATATTTCCTTCTCGATCCCGCTCCCTTCCTCCCCATCTTCGTCATCCTCGTCATCCTCATCAAATTCGATATTCTCGTCCGAGTCATCGGTAGTCGTGCCATCCTCGGCCTCGCTCCCTCCCAAAGGTACCACGATGCGCTTGCCTGTATCGACCCGCTTCTTCACAGTGCTACCGCTTTGGCCAGCCGTAGCATTCCGAGCTGCGCTCTTTCCGGGCGTTCGCAAGACTGACTTGGAAGGCGTCCGAGCTGTCAGTGCAGCACCTTTCCGCGGCGTCGCTGTACCGGCGGCAGCCTTGCGCGGTGTCTTGTGCGGCGTGGCGTTGGTGATGTGTATGATCTGGGGCTTGCTCGGCGTCGGTGGGACGGACATTGTGGGCAGATATTCAGCTTCAGAACGCGCAGCGTCGTCGTTTGCTTGTTGCTGCCGGCTCATGATCGTCAGTTAGTCAATCCATGAATGATGAGGGACTCGAGACGCGTCTGGTCGTGTCACGTGGTGTCCCGGATGCAGAGCGGCGCGTCGCGTCCAGATTGACTTTACAGCGAACCTCCATCTCCTTGCGTAAAATAATCGGCAGCCATGTCCAGCAGCGACCTGTCCCTCAAGACGCCCGATGAATTCCCTACGTTTCCATACAGCCCGCCCTATGCTATCCAGCTGGACCTGATGCGCCACTTGTACGCTGCGATCGAGTCGCGCAAGGTCACCATCATTGAGAGCCCCACCGGGACTGTACGACCTGTCAACTACTGTCTCGCGTTGGGAGTTATGTCCTGACCCGTGTCGCCATTTCTTCATCTAGGGAAAGACTCTGAGCTTGCTCTGTGGCGCAATGACCTGGCTCATGGATGAGAAACAGCGCGCCAAGAAGGGCCAACTCGACGCGTTTCAGGAGAGTTTGAAGGGAGATAACGGTTCGATCTTTAGCTTTATGTGGTTCTTTGGGAAGACGCGGCTGAATTAACGCTATGGCTTAGACCCCGATTGGGTCGTGGAACAGAGTCTTGCGAGCTTCAGGCGCGAGATGGAAGCAGTGGAGACCGAGTTTGAGGAGCGTCTCGCCAAGGCGCGAAAGAAGGAGGAGCAGATGCGCAAGATGGAGAAGGCAAGGGTTACTAAGCGACAAGTAGGTGCCACTTTACTCAACCGTCATTCGAACGTTATACTGACACTTTCTGGTGAAGAAAACCGCTCATGAGAAGCAGGAATTGGACGACGAGGACGATGACTATTTCCTGCCTGATGAAGACGAGATGGAAGACAATATCTCACCTGAAGTTCGAGAGCTCATGAAACAGTATGGCAATATTTCTCTCCATGCTTTCTTCTTTTCAACTCATGACCTGTAGACTCGAGGAGAGCCGAAAACCGCACCGACGACCTAATGACGACAAAGATGAAGAACCTACGTGCACCAAGGTTTGTCCCCCCAACTAACTTGCTGTGAAATGTCTATTAATCGCAGCATGAACTTGTTAGATTTACTACGCTTCCAGGACGCACACGCAGCTCAGCCAGACGTTGACTGAACTTCGCAAGACGAGTTACGCCTCGCATATCCGTTGCGTCCCGCTTGGGTCCCGTAAGAATCTGTGTATCAATGAGGATGTGCGCAAGAAAGGCGGGGACCTTGATGAGGCGTGTCGAGAGTTGATGAGTGGTGCGCCAGTTTCATTTTCATGGATTTCACCTTCAATAACTCATGATTGAATAGAGAAGAAAGGTAAACGATGTCCTTACATGCCACCAGCAGACGAAGAGACTCAGATGCTTGATTTCCGGGATCATACTCTGGTGCGTTCATTCTATGAAATTTCTGAAGATACGATGCGATGACGATATCACTCATAGGCTGAACCTAGAGATATCGAAGACCTTGTCGTTCTTGGAAAGAACTTGAAAACCTGCCCTTATTACGGTTCTCGTAAAGCAATCAAGCAAGCAGAGGTTAGTACACCTCGCTAGGCTTCCATTCTAGTGTCAAAGCCGACCTTTTTATATTGGCAATGTGTAGCTGGTTACCTTGCCGTACAACTTGCTACACAAGAACGCAAGAGAGGCATTGGGTATCGATTTGACGGATCAAATCGTTGTGATCGATGAGGCGCATAGTAAATATGTTTTTTACACCTCAGAATACCCAGTGATGTCCTGATGGGCTAACATTGCCTGCAGATATCATTGATACGATCCTCTCGTATCACACCTTACCCCTGAGCTCCAACACCCTCCAGACATCCCTAACTCAGCTCACGATATACCTCACCCGATTCCGAGCTCGCTTGAATTCCCAGCATTCACTACACCTCCGAAGACTGGTTGGGTTTCTCGGCGCAATCTCCAAATATTGCGCGAGCTGGCTCGAGCAGGGTAAGAAGGATGAGATGATGAATCCTGCGCAGTTTGTCGGTGGGCTGGGCGCAAAAGTCGAGGGTGTAAATTTGCTCGAGGTGGTAAAGTACCTTCGGGAGAGCAAGATTGCGCGCAAGGTGCGTAAAAGTCCACCGCTCGTCATATGCACACCACTGAGGCGCTGATATTGTCCGGGCAGATCAGTGGTTATAGCGATAAAATGGCGGAAAAGGCGGCGGCAAAGGGTGCAAGCTATCCAGAATTGAACATGATCCTGTTCTACTAACAACAACCTTTCCTCTACAGACCCATCAAAGGCATCAACATACTCGAGCCGTCGAGGGGTAACCCCACCGCTCCACGCCGTCGAAGCGTTCCTCGTCGCTCTGACGAATCCGGATGAGGACGGAAGGATATTCCTCTCGCGCACGGGGAATCTTGCCGAGGGCAAGGACAAGGAGACCGTCGGGCTCAAATACCAACTACTGAATCCAGGTCCGCAATTCCAGGACGTCGTGGAGCAGGCGCGCGCAGTTGTCCTCGCCGGAGGGACGATGTCGCCGGTGAGTGCCGTGCCTGCTACATAACTGCGTTTGAGTTGATTCTACTGGAAACGACTAACGTGAGAGTGTCCGATAGATATCTGAATTCCGCTCCCAGTTGTTCGGTACTGTCCCCGCAGATCGATTTTCTACGTTTGCGTGCGGCCACGTTATACCGCCTTCGCATCTGCAAACGCTCGTGATGTCTCGTGGACCTCGCGGCGGGGAAGTACAGTTCAAGTTCGCGTCACGGGGTGACAAAGAAGTCGTAAGTTGTTTTATTGAAGAAACTCGGGCTACGTTGAATTATTGGTAATCGGGTTAGTTGGGGGAGCTTGGCCAGACGCTCTTCAATCTTGCCAACTTGATCCCAGACGGCATGGTCGTGTTCTTTCCCTCGTACGCATTTTTAGGTCAAGTAAAGAAACTGTGGCAAGAAACGGGCCTCTTGACGAAGCTTGGGGCAAAGAAGGCGGTGAGTGCCTTAGACCAAGTCTTGCTCACTGTATCGACGGATTCTGATAGCCTTTTTTGGTTTCTTTAGGTATTCTTCGAGCCCCAGGAGAGCGGCGATGTTGAGAAAGTGCTGAGAGACTATGCTGCTGCGATAAAGACCAAGCCGGTACGTCGCAGCCTCTCCACAGATATTACATCCCTTGTAGTACCTGAACCTTCTGATTAGGCCGACGCCGCACAAGCTGCCAAACGACGAGGAGCAATCCTGCTGGCCGTCGTGGGCGCCAAACTTTCTGAAGGGCTGAATTTCACGGATGACCTCGCTCGCGCCGTCGTCATTGTTGGCCTGCCCTTTGCCAACCTCGGCTCGGTTGAACTGAAGGAGCGGATGAATTATGTGACTGCGCTTGAGAAACAGCAGGGAGGTCCGGCTAGGGGCACGAAGGACGCCGGGACGGAACTGTATGAGAATCTATGCATGAAGGTATGTCACCAAGTAATTGAGTGCCGGTCGGGCTCTTTCTTATCCTTGTATCAACCTCCAAAGGCTGTGAACCAGTCCATCGGTACGTGCAGCGCGCTTGAGAGCGCCGGTTTTGGGACTGACATATTCAACCAGGTCGCGCTATCCGTCACCAAAATGACTGGGCCTCACTGATTTTACTTGATAGCCGCTACGCCAGTGCTCGGATACGAGGAAAGTTGCCCGGATGGATTGGCAAGAATGTTCTCGTCGCGCAGACATTTGGGGAGGCAGTGAAAGAGTTGGGGGCGTTTTATAGGAATAAACGGTCGAACGGCGTTGCTTGAGTGATAATCCGCCATTGTAGTATCCGTGTCATCATGCATATAAATTATTTTTCTTGTGTAATATATCGTATGCGATCATCGTCCGCCCAAAAACCAACCCAAGACGAATCCCCCTAGTGTCCCGGCTACTCCTATCGCTAAATCCCGATCTGAGACGGCGTCAGGCGCCCAGAACGTGTACTTTCGCTTGTCAAACGCTGGCGCATCGTCAATAGGCAGTGGGATTGGCGATGGTAATGGCAGCGGCAGCGGTGGGTCAACGGTGGGGATTGGCGGGGGAAGAGGGATGGGGCTATTCTCGGGATCCTGGGGGGATGGTTTAGAGGCTGCCAAAGCTAATGTCTGGAGCACGGCCTCCTGCCTCTCAAAATGCTCGTTGAGAGTCGCCATACCGTTGTCAATCATGGCCTGGTTCTCCCTCGACATCTCGACAATCTTCCGCTCGAACGTCTGTGCGAGCCGTTTCCGCTTCCAAGGCTCGACGAGAACGATGGCGAGAATAAACACGACGAGATTGAGCCCGAGGGCGGCGAGCGAGCCGTACGTCGACGCGCTGCGGATCTTGTCGCTCCACATCTGCTCTTCGTGGTACCGATTGAGGATGGCGCGCATGAGCTCGTTGAACTCCTTCTCGACCTCTTGCTCCGCCAGCGCAAACGCCTCCTTGGTCCGCACCTCGGCCAGCCCGTGCTGGTGGTCCTGGGTCACGAGCACGGTGTACCGGGAGACGTCCGCGTCGTTCCAGATCGCTTTGCGCTGCAAGAGATCGTTGACCTCTCGCTGCAGGCTCGAGCGCTGCGCGACCGCGTTCTCGTACGCCTTCTTCGCGTCCTTTGCCTCCTCGCGGAGCATCTCAATGCGGTTCTCTACAGCAGGAACGAACAGAAATACCAATATCAGAAGAATGAACTGAGCCCCCCGAAGATATCAAAAAAATGGACACCACCTACCTTTCTCGACCACGTGCCGCTTCAGCTCCTCAATCTCGTCGTACCCCGTCACCTGATTCAGCTTCCCTCCTACCTGCCCCAGCCGCGCGCGCGTCGCCCCAGAGAGCGAGTGGACTCTCTCGCGAAGGAGAGCGCTGTTGATGTGCCATCCCATTTTGAGCCTGTCCCGGACCACCGCGGCTTCCTGCCCCCACAGCCCGAGCATTTGCCCAACGCGGCTCTCTTCGTGAGAGCGAGCCTCGGGTGGAGTAGATTGGGATTGTGGTTCTCCCAGAGGGATGGTATCGGTACGCGGTTCTTGGGCCGGCGAGCCCTCGCCCTCGTGTGGATTTGGTGGCTCGTTTGGCGGGGCTGGGGGAGGTGAGCCCGTACTGGCAGGCAGCTGTATCGGTTTGTCCGACTCTTGGACTTTATGGGTGAGCTCTGGAGACGCGCTGGGTGGATGCTTATCTTGTGGTATCCGTAGAGAGACGCCGAACGAGCGCGCTGATAATATCGGCGGGCGGCAAGGGGCGCGGCATAATGGGCTCGAGTAAGGATGTCGAAATAACGAGACGCGCTGGGTATGCAGCAGCCTCAGGATCTGGGGCGGCATTGATGCCATCTATCCGTGTTGGTGGGACACTCTGCACCTCCAAGCCTCCAGCCGGGATAAGAGAGCTGTACGAGGCTATAACAGTGAGAGACGAGATGGGTATCTGAGAAACGTGACCAAGACCGCAAATTCACGCGTCGCGGAACCAAAAACTCAGGTCTCGGGACTTGCAAGCGTGTCCTCCCACTCAACGCCAGCTGGCAGCCATATGCTGCAATGCATCAAGCGAGTGCAAAAAAAAACCCTCTGCCGAGGTGCTTTTAGTCTATATATCATACGCACAGAGCGAAGGAACCCCATGATATCTACACATCAGAGGGAGAGTGTACTAGCGTGCGTTCCGTGGGAGAGATTATTCCCTCGGAGGTCCAGTCCGAGAGGGAGACGGAAGAAGAAAAAGAGAGAAAAAGCGCGTGAAGAGGGAGAGTGTGTGTATGTAGTCGTAATATAGGATAGCAGAGCGGGGGGAGACGGAAGGAAAGAAAGAGGGCGAGAGAGCGAGTGAGAAAATAACACGCAAAAAAGTCATAAACACCCCACCCGCATTAATATCTTACCGAAGCCGGAGGAATATAAGCAATCTAACTCCAGACATCGAGCATCAGCCTCGACCGCTCCTTCATCAGCTTCACCTCCTTCTTCCCATCCTCTATGCTCCCTCCCTTTGCCTCCGCCAGAATCCGCGCCAACACCTCCTCGACCTGGTGCGCCATGTTCTTCGCATCACCGCAGATATACACATATGCCTTGTCCTCCGAGATCGCCTTGGCAATATGCGCCCGGTCGTCCCATATGAGATCCTGCACGTAGATCTTGCTCCCGTCGGGCTTGCGCGGGCCCGAGCGCGAGAACGCTGTGTGCATCTTGAACTTGCCCTTGAGCTCGCGCGTATACTCGGGCCACTCGTCCGCGTAGAGGAAGTCTTCGTGCTCTGAGCGACAGCCGTAGAAGAGCGAGATCTGGCCCCACGTGTCGAGCGCGTCCGGTCCGTTCTTCTCGATCGCGCGGCGAGCCAGGGCGACGCGCTCTTGTACGAATCCGCGGAACGGTGCTACACCCTAGTCGATGGAATGCAGAGTTGGTACTGCTGAATTGAAACGGTGAAGTGAGAAAGATGCTTACGGTGCCAGGTCCAACCATGATAACAGGGCTCTTGAGATTCGTCGGCAGCCGGAACGTCGACCTCCGGACATGGATCGGGGCTTTGTAAATCCCGTCGACGTTGTAAGCCTGACGAGGACCGCCAATGGCGTACTGCACAGGCATCATCGGGCCTTCCTCCACAACAAGCGCATTCGCCTCGCCATTCATCGCTGTCTTGAGATTGAGCAGGTAATTCGAGCCAACGCCGTACACCCACTTTGGCTTGATACCTTCTGTCGGAACGTTCTCGTATTTCAACACGACGCACGTAACGTGGATCGAGTTAGGATGGAGTTTAGGTGAAGACGAGATGGAGTAGTATCGGGGTTGCAGACGGGGGATGGCAGAGATGACGAGCTCAAAAGGAATTTTCCATGGTGTGGTATTTGACGGCGTGGCGCGGACAGTAATATCGTCGCCGGCCACGAGCTGGAGGACCTCGCCGAGTTTGAGGCATCCGCCTGCGACGATGGACGCGTACTGCTCCTTATCGGAAGCGAGTTTAGCGAGACGCTCGCGTGCAGACTCGGATGGTGCATAGCGGGAGAGCGCGGTGAGGATCTGGCGACCCGCGACGGCGGAGGTATCGATGTAGTGACGGACGACGGTATCGTATGTGGTTGGGACGGGGAATGGAACCTTGGCGAGTGCGGGGTCGAGCGACTCGACGTTGATGACTGTATCGCGGCGCTCGGCAAGCCCAAGGGCACAAAGGAGACGGTCAACCTCGATGTCGTTGTTGGATGGCCAGACACCGACGTGGTCACCATGTTGGTATGTCATGCCTGCGCCTTCGATGTCGAACTCAACATGGACGCAGTTGCGCTCGTGACCCTGGGCAAAGAGCTCGCGTGATACTTTGAGAGGGGCAGGGTACGGGTTCTTGGCGTCGATAATGCCTTTGGTCTTGGTCAAGGCACGAGCGGAGAGTTCGCCTGGTGATGTTGGAGGTGAGAAAAGTAACGCGGAGGAGGTAAATAAAGTGCAGCCTACCGAGATACACTTTGGCTTGGTCGATAGCGTCAACCTCAGTGACAGCAAAGTCGGGTGTATCACCGCCCGCGCCCTCCTCGACACCCATGACGGCGGAGAATTCGGCCCACATCTTGTCCTTCCATTCTAGGTAGTCCTCTTCCATGCTCTTGTCATCGTCACCCTCACCACGCTCGCCAATGCGCTGCGCGCCCGACTCGGTGAGGCGCTGATCAAGATCACGGGCAACAGAGTTGTAGTGCTCATAGGTCTTGTTGCCAAGACCGAACATGACATACTTGAGGCCTTCAAGGCTGTGAGAGCCCTTGGAGTACTCGAAGCTCTCATCAGAGATGTTCTGCATGAGCTGCACAGCGTTGTCGGTAGGCTCGCCCTCGCCGTACGTGGCCATGACGAAGATGGCAGCACAGTCCTCTGGAATCTTATCGAGCGTCTCGAAATCGTACTCCTCGGGATCACACACGAGGCTGCCCAAGCCGAAGCGGGATTTGGCCTCCTTGGCAAGACGGATGGCATACTCCTCTGCGGTGCCTGTCTGCGAGCCGTAGAAAATGACCAGGCGTTTTTTCTGAAAAAGACTTTGTTAGATGACACGTGGTACATGTTAGAGTGGAAGCGTAAACTCACGCCGGCCTTCATCTTTTCCACAAAGTCGCGGGGGTTGGTGTCCCCATCGCCGATGGTAGGCTTGGAGAGTGCTGGTGCGTCCTTCTTGCTGGGGAAGATGTGTGTGCGGAAGAGGTAGGCGGTGGCGATGGCGACGCCGAGGGAGAGAATGACGAAGTCGGAGGAGGAGAGGAGGGAGGAGATGGCGGAGGAGGGCGCGGCGGGGGAGTCGTCCATGGCTGCGAGTGGTGATGTGGCAGGGAGGATGCGGGTGCTAAAGGAGTCCATCCGCTGTCAGCTAGCGCGTCAGGGTACGCGGTGGTTAGGAGGGGGATTGCTCAGCGCCCACCCCGACTGTCGTACTTTATAAGGCCCGCAGCTGAATGCAAAAAAAAGTACAGGCGATGCCCCGTAAGGATCGTCGCGAGCAAGCTAGCAGCAAAAGTGGAAAAAGCCCAGAGTCGGCCCACCGGCCGCGCCGCGTATGAGTGATGCCGGATGCAAAGCTCCCTATGTGCACACCCTCCGGGCACCAGGGCTGTCCACCCGAGACCGGGCCCCAACCAGCGAGAATCCTTGCTTTGCCCGCAGTCCTAGAGTCCTGTGCAATATCTCTGATTGATGGTCCTTTCTCAATTGCGGTCACCCCATGGCGTACTGCCGACCTCAGCGAGATGTCCACGTAAGCAACGTACGTATGTGGTTCTTTCATCTCTTGGAATTCGTGTAGCGGCGCCAGAGGAGGCCCGGGAATGCGGAAACCCTGTACACCCATATTGGTATGACTCATCCTGTGTTATCATTCCCCCAGGCTCACGGACCTGCACGTAAGTAGCTCGCAAGGATTATTACGATCGCACCCATGCGCCGGGCCGACTCGTAGTGCCAATCATAAAGGACCGTATATAGCTGAGTTTCAAATATTTGAATTATGACGGCGACCGCCCGATATAATCTCCTCGCAGTGCTCATAGATTCCGCTGGTGTACGAATGTGAGATCCTTTGAGTAGGAGCAGACGGCCTCGCCTTTGTACCCTTGTGCTGCAGCGGCTACCTGCTAATTATCTCTATCGTCGTGCGAATTTTATCGATTTTCGATCGGCTATACACCACACAAGTGCGACTCTATCACTCGGTGCCTATGGTGCTAAGCGTCGTTGTTCAATTGGGACCAATATGCTACACATATTTGTATCTCCTTCGAATCTCCGTCAGTGTAAATCTTGTTCGTTCGGCCGAAGCACCTCCATCCATTTGGTGCCCAACGGCAACCCGGAGCTCCCCACCAAAGCCTCGTACGCTGCACGTGCCTCGAAGAAATCCAACGCCTTATTTATCGTCCTCTCCTTGTCCTTGTCCTTGTCCACATCTTCGCCATCCCCATTTAATTCCGACTTTCCAGATCCCCAGAAGTCCGCCTCTATGCCTTCGTCCAGGTAATTGATGAACGCCTGGAACATCTCGCGATTCGCGAGCCGCTTGTATCGTTTCAGGCATTGCTCGATCTTTGCGCGGAACCGCTGGGGGCGGAAGAATGGCGAGGTGGCGATCCAGTCGAACGCAGATGCTCGAGTGCGGAAGACGTGGTCTTCACCGGTGTATGGTTCGGGCGACAGGCCGAGGAATGCGAGGATGGCTTGTGCGTCGGTGGAGAGGGGGAGTGTCCCCTGAGGCGTCTTCAGCTATTGGTCGGGGGTGGATATTGTCATTCATTGCTCGGAGACCGACCAGAAAGGTTGGACCAACGTACCTTTAGCCCCTTGGTTCCAAGATGTAATCCGTGGAGACGGAAGAGCAGAGACATAATCATGCCCATATCTCCATACGAGCTCATGAGCAACGCCATCCCTAGCTCGTCCAATTCGCACTGGCGCACGTCAACTTGAGCGTACACTCCTTCTCCGAGCCCAAAACTATCGCCGTGCCCCCCGTCATCGCCGCTATCGGCACTATCGGCGTCAACAGCTATAGTGGATAGCGCCAGCGCAAAGTTCCCGAGATGAGCGTTCTCCGAGAACGATAGCTCGGCACCCAGGGCCGCACCGACGCTGTCCCTGACATTTACACCGGATTCGGGGCCATCGAGGGGGATGGCGACGATGAGGTCGAGGTCGCCGTAGGTCGCTTTCTCCGGCGCTTCGGGAGGGACCACCACGTGTAGATATAACTTGCGAAGGCGGGAAACGCAGTGCTGCTTGAGGGCGAGGTAGGTGGGAGGTTGCATTCGAGGGAATGTTATTCCTGCGTGGCTCTTGAAGGCATGGCCGCCCATGTTTGATGGTACGGTATCGATATAGGTGGGCGTTAGAGTCCAGTATTTATACTCGTGGGGGCGCTGTCATTTTCCGAGTCATTTTCAAGCAATCGTGCGCGTTGGGCGAAAAGATGAACGCGCACCGCGTTGGGTATATATACTAGTAGCCAAACAGGGGCGCTGCCACCGGTACTTATATTCGTTCGCCGCTGAGCGTTACGAGTACCCGCTCAACAATGACATGATCCTTGGCCTCCAGGATTCTCAAGGCCTAGGGGTAACTGCATTCTGGGACAATGGGGTGGGCGCCTCCCAGTATTCGATCTCGAAGGCGCGCTGCAAATATTAGTAGTGCCTTTAGTAACCCCACTCACCTACCATATAATCGCTCTGCATGCCCCATAACTGGACTTACCTTAAGACTAGTAGTTGCCGATGAGCCACGAGCAGCATGCGCCGGGTAAGGTCAGCCCTCCTGTCCAAGGGTATTCAGGAAAACGATAAAAGGCGGTGTGGGACAACACACGCTTATCTACTTGGAATGCCCTACCTTTGTCTTCTCGAGCTTCTCCATCTTCCACTTTGATGTTACTATGGGCAATCTTCTGAGCTCCTGCTTCAAGTCCTCGTCTGTGCCCACACCGGGTCCCACATCTGCGCTCACACCTGCGCCCCTCATCTCCCAGACCCAGAACAACATCTCGGCCGAGAGCTCTGAGAAAATCGATTACCGCGTCCTCGATGCCGCAGCCTTTGTTGCCGCCGGCAACTCTGTCATCGAGGAAATTGGCGCTGCCTTTGCGCGCGTCCAGCACAACAGGTACCTCTCTTCTCGCCACACCAGCTCGGACCGAATTTCATGCGCGTGTTCCCAGAGAACAGTGCCAGCTCTTGCGCGACCGCAGCGAAGAGGTCTTCAAGGCCATAAACGAAAACTGGAAGCCCGAAGACGAGTTGACGCTCGCACCCGCTGTCAACAAGTTCATCGCGTACGCGATTCTTTTGACGCGCTGTGGTCGCTTGCGCGCTCACGGTCCGCTGGCATAGGTTACTGGCAGAGATCCGAACGTCCATGGAAACATACGCCTCTTACACTCACTTCGACAGCTTCATCTACCAATTCAACATTGCTGATGATGTGGAGGCAAAGCTAAAGCATTTAGATCATACGCTCGCGCGATTTGAGGTGGCCCACACAATTTTAAAACCCCATTGCCGCTCACTCATTCACATCACCTCTTTTCTAGTTGGCTACTACTGCAATTACACAAGACTTGGCGGCAGCAAGGGAAACAGATTTTGGCGATCTCGGAGAGGCGCTCAGGGGCCAGGCGAGGTTGAAGAATACGACCCGGGAGAATCGAGTTGCACTGGACAGAGTCCTTGGAGGTTTACAAACGGTGCGTTGTTTGGGTATCCAAGTGTGACATTAGTTGTTCATCACTGGCATCCTTATTGGCAGCTCCTCCGCCAACAAGCGCCCGGTCCCGCGCAGGAGCAAACCAAGTCTAGAATTTTCATCATTCAAAGTGTGATAAATGTCGGGTTACCAGAGACCAAGCTCTTGAGCGGGATCGAGTGTCAAAAGACAGGGAGTGAGCCAGTAGTTGGCACGAACGTGTGCCTCCTTCTCAAATTTTGTTGCATGTCGTACAACCTAACATGCCGCTCTCAAATAGGCGTATGAGATCTGGCAGGGTCTATGGATGGGCCGACAAAAAGTCGCGCTCAAGGTCCTGCGGCAGTCGAATTTCGATGAGTTGGAGAGCGGCAAGTCAAGAAAAGTAGGTTCGCTTTGCTACTTTATCCATTTGGCGGACGTTGACGTGTTGGTTGCTAGCGATTGATGAGATGGGAGAGGCGAATCGATGTCTGGAGTAAGCTCCACAACGAGTACATCCTTCCGCTCTATGGTATCTGCTACGACGATGGCCCATTTCCGTGCGTCTTTACTAACTCCCGCCCTGGAGTCTTTTATTTTCTGACCTTGCGCATAGGTATCTCGTGTCGCCGTGGTGTCCGTGAGTCCCCTCTATCAGAGTACAACGTGATTTTGGAAGTTGAATATAATACTCTAGAAACGGGGACGCAAATCGATATCTCAAGGACAAGTCTGCAGCTGAGCGTCTCAAGATTGTGAGTCTTTACCGAATCTAGGTGTTATACTCTATGCGCTGATGCTGACTGTTTCTTGCTTGGCCAGTGCCTGGATGCGGCACGCGGCCTCCAGTATCTACACTCCCTCGAACAGCCTGTCATCTACGGTACTATGAGTGGCGTTCGTCACCCCTCTGTGACCAATCCACTGCTTTGTGGCTAACACGATATATGTATCTGTAGGGTGGTATCCTCATATCCAACGACGGGAGAGCATTGTTGGCCGACTTTGGCGTGCCCAGCGCTACCGACATCCTATCCCCGGGCGACGGGAGGGCCGGTAACAGTCCCTCCCAAATTTACCGATGGATGGCACCAGAGATGCAAAGCAGCACCAATACGAAGAGCACCGATATCTGGTCCTGGGGGATGACTACTGTAGAGGTACCCAAAAAAAAATGACACCTCCAATCCTCCCAACTTCCTCTGTCTGATTGTACTATCCTGTTTGCCAGCTCGTGAGCGGAAAGCAGCCGTTCCCCTCGTTCAGAATGCCGGGAACCATCTTGCTCAAAATCGCACAGGGCGAGCGACCCAACCCCAAAGAGCACGATCCAGCGGTGTTGCGGGGTGAGCTGTGGTCGCTGCTTCAGTCGTGCTGGCACAAAGACCCAGAGGAACGGCCGAATATCGATGTGGTGGTGAAGAAGATGGAAGCTATTGTAGACGCTTATCGTCGCGCGTGAGGGCATGAGTGTACATGCAGTTGGCGATGTTCCTTCGATATTCCTTGAGATTTTTTTGTATTCGCAGCTGTATTTTTCATCTCTACATCCGTATGTTTAAGGTGGGCTTCTGGCTACGAGAATCTGCTTCTCAACATAAGTCCTAATGGAGATCGACCGCAGTCAAACTCAAGTTTCCAGCGCTTATTTATGTACCAGCCCGTTGCAACGTTCCAAGCCCTCTTCCATCCCACCTCCATCCCTTCCTACTCCCATCTCATCAATACCTAAATTCCATCCCCTTCCATTTACGCAAATATAATCCAGTCTCGTATCACAGTACCATGCCTATTCGTGCGCACGCCATTGTTTATTTCATCGCCCATTAGATTACCGCGCTGACCGACTCCCAAATTCTCATAGCGCTCGTAGCCGCAGGCGCTCTTTTTGCCGGTGGCGTGACGACACTCGCGCTCAGCCCTATCATCCTTCCTGCGATCGGATTCGGCGCCGCTGGCCCTATCGCAGGTGTGTACTTAACAACGCTCACCGACTGTGCTCTTCGCTAATGCCCCGTGTCAAGGGAGCGCCGCCGCCGCTATCCAGGCAGGATATGGGGGGACAATCGCCGCAGGTTCTTGGTTTGCCATCGCGCAAAGCATCGGGGCGGCGGGACTCGGTACCGCGGCCACGACTGCCGGAGTTGCCGCAACAGGGGGCGGGGCTGCTGCGCTCGTGGGAGGGAGGGCGATTGCTAGCGGTGCGACCGCTGCGGGCGCGTTCGTTGCCGCGCTGTTTCTTTGAGCTTTGAGCTGTTGCAGTGGTGTCTGTACGATTAAACCCAGCAGGATCCTATACCCAAGCGCAAACCATTTGTGTGTGTTGTTGCGATGTTTGAAAGGAGAAGACGAAGGGGAAGTGCAAGCTACGCGCGTGTTTTGCCAGTCCTCTGCTGTCTTGCCCGCTGCCAGAGAGGATCTCAAGGGGTTTCTTGAAGTCCATGCAGTAGCCAGAGACGAGCGGGTAGTATTTATATCAAGTACTTCATGGAGGTCTGCTAAGCGCACTTTCGATCGATGTGGTGGTGATACGTCAGCGGGACGTCCGGACTCGCTAGACGTCTGGTGGCGGTGTTGTTCTCCGTCCGTTCTTGAACACCTCTGTTTTTCTCAGCTTGCACTGCAAATCACGCTGAATTTTGGGATCCGGTAAAGCTACGAAAAAGTCATATTTCCGTAGGAATGTCCGGAAAATTTTCAGAATCGCCTTTTCGGTACGGAAAATGCTACGGAAAGTCCAGCTTTTCGGTATATAGCCGGAACCGGTTAACCGGTACCTTAGCTTACGTCATTTTAAACTCCGCCCGCGCAGGTGGAGGCTTCGCCTCCACCTGCGCGCGCGACCGCGTCGCTCCAAGATTTCTCTAAGTTCACACACATGGACATTCGGCCGTTTTTTCTTTCCCACCACCATCGCATCCACTGCTCACTACGTCCCCCTCGCACTCTTCACGACGTCCTCCCCGTCCATCACGCGCCTTCACCCACCCAACTTCACGCGCAGCACGTCTCTCAAGCTCCAAATGTACATATCTTCATCGCGAAATCTCATACTTGCCACTGCTATTCTTTTGCCACCACAAGAAATCAAAATCTTCGCCCTTCACCTTCTTCGCTCCACAGCTATTTAATGTCCCCCGATAACAGAGAACCACTACCAATCTACCAACACAAGCATGTCTACGCACTACGACGACGAGTACCCCACTCTTACTGATTCAGACAGGCCCGACGACATTATCTCCGAGGCTTCCGCCCCTATCCTGTCACAGAGCCCCCCAATTGACAACATCCTCTCGGATCACGAGGATGTTCGCGAGGATGTTCATGCGCACCCCAGAGAGCAGAGATCGCCCGAGATCGGTGCTCCGATCAGCGTCGATCATGCGTATGGAGCTGAAGACGATTATTACGAGTAGGCCTTCCACTTCGATGATTCATGGCGTTAGTGTTAACATCCCCGTTGTATGGGCAGAGGTCAGGATGCCTGGGGACTGTCAAGCTCCATGGGTTCATTTCCAGATGCCCGCGACTCTCTACTATCCCAGGAGCACTATGGTATGTAGCTCGGCGCACCATATGTCTCTCCTGCTGAAATTTTGTATCACCCAGAGCTCAGACCTCTGGGCCTCAGCCCCTATCAAAATCGTCCATCAGAGTCACCAGAGCCAGACGATCCAGTGCCAGACGATCCAGAGGCTCAAGAGGGGGATTTTGACGCCGTCGACGAAACGATGACCCCCTCTACGTCCCCGTGGAATCTCTATATGACAACGAGCCACTGTCGATCCCACTGACCACGCTGCCACCGGCTTTCAAAGAACATCCTGCTATTCGAAACGCGTACATCCGAATATTTATCTCGCACGCATTCAACGGCAGTAGCCACACATCTGTCCGCGATCAGCTGGAAACCATCTACCGGGGCCTGCACACTACGTCTGGTGGCGCACTCCCCAAATTGGATGAGATGGTGCGCACGCTGGGCACCCTTGAGCGTCGCCTTGGTATCGCCACCTCAGCATATATCCAGTACCATTTTTTGTGCCCGGTCTGCTGGTTCCGGCATCCTCCCGACCAGCCCTATAAGCTCTCCTTGCCCAATTGCACCAACTCAGGTTGCCCAGGCGTCCTCTATACAGTCAAACAAAACGCCACACATCAGCTCGTGCAGCCGAGGAGAAACGAGTTCCCACGAAGATATTCCCATGCGCCTCGCTTGAGGGCGCTATACAGTGAATTATTTTGCGGCCTGGAAAATGGGAAGAGTTTCAGCATTGGCAATGCCCAGGCGACGAAGAGGGGAGAGCACTACCAATTCCTCGTTAAACATACTGGGAACTTGGCTTTGACGCGCACTTTCACCTGGCGTGCTTGATCTATCGCGCTCAGTGGCAGTGCGCACTGCAGGCACGGGTTTCTTGGCAGACATAGATGATAATTGACTTGATTGAGCTTGAAGCGCGTGTGCTGCTGGCTGATCGTTCGCCGCGACACGGAATCGAGATGGCGGTGAGCAAATGGATGCGAGCGCGACGCGGAAGCGTCACGCTCGCCGTCTGATTACTTGATCACATGTACACTAATTAGCTTATGTAATATAATAATATAATGATTATTCCCTGCTGGACGAAAAGGCTAGCTATACTGTAACCGGCTGGAATTCTGACTGAAGATCTGAAAATTTGATTGAAAGCTTGCGGCGGAATTCTGAAAATCCCAACTTTTTGTAAAACGTCCATTTTCCAGACATTTTCTGGGAATCTTACCGAAAATCTGACCTTTTCATAGCTTTACAGGATCACAAAAGTTAGCATGATTTGCAGTGTTGAGCGCAGCTCAGGTTGACAATTTTCAAACCTACTAGGTACATCTTGGACATGTAAAAGTTGAACCTAAGGGGTCGGTTTACTAGTGGAATCTGGCGTGGTTCCTTTCCTCGCTAATGTAACCCAAGTGACGACTAAGGAGCTCCGCAGGAACACGTCAGAGACTTGCTTGCAGGTGCACGGAACTCCTTCAGTAGCCCTAGGGGCCCCTCAGCGCACTAGCTGGCAGGTGGTGCCTGAAAATCGTCGAGGATCTCCTCACCTGACGCAAGGAAGTCCTTGTACAAACCAAGGAGATCCTTGCATCACCTACTACCTCTGGGGGGTTCCTTAGACATTCCTTGCGGGAAGCAAGCAGAGACTCGTGTTTATTAGGTGTGGGCATAGGTAGAGGAGCTCCTCGCGAATATAATTACAGCAGGTTTGGCGCGCGCATAGTCCCAATGCACATATAGCTGCAGCGCGTAGCTATATTGCTTATTACAGTGCATATTTACAGGTGGAAATGGGATGTGAACGGGATGTGACGTGGGCGTGCAAGTCGCGAAAATTCTGAGGGATATGTTGTACACAGTGATTCCCAGATGGCTTGAGCCAGGTTCGAGGCGAGAGAAGCGCCGCACGTAGTCTATATATCGCCCCCAGATGGTAGGCGGTAGCCCGGGCTACTTGTCACTGCACGGTGTATGTGCAGGTGTGTGGGAGGTATTGCGTTGCGCGCGCGCGCGCATTATTATTATCCACGCACCATGACATTGAGGGAGGCGTGCTTCGGGCGTGTTACTGGAGGGGAGAAAATTAAAGATGATGATTGCAGCAGTGGAAATGGCGGCGACGGCGAGTTTATAATGAAGTAAGCACACGCACATATGTCGTGCATGCCCAGGGCAGTGAGCCACTGCCGTCACAAAAGGATGTGGAGGCATGATGAGGGCATTGGCGAAAGAGGCATCCGGGAACGTGGGGAAATAGAATAAATAAAGAATATATATAAATAGCACCAGCATTTAGGCATACCTTCTGTAACACACATGCTAACCTGCCTCCTCCCTCTCGTACGCGTTATCTGCTTGTTCTGCAGATAATTTTGTGGAGACTATGACCCTGCCATGCATGGGTGAGGGTCGGGGCGGAAGGTGGAGAGACGAAATAAGAGTCGGGCATGAGGCTTGTATACGTTAGTAAACGACAAAAAAAGGACAGGATGTATCAGTTGATGGGAACGGCGTGGTGGTGAGTTGGTGATGGAGTCGACGCACGTCTGACTGAGTTTGAAATTAGGAGGCCAGATTTGGCCAAGTAATGTTTTGTTTCCGCAAAAAGGTCAAACAAAGCAATAGCTGGCAATCCGGCACTGTACTTACTTAGCACATGGCTTGCACCTTCCCCCAAAAAATCCTGAGGTGATAGAAATGTAGCAGTGACGTACTTCCGAGTGTACAGGTGTGATTCTGAGTGGTGCGATCGCTTGAGCGATGACAGGAAGCAAATCAGAAAAGACCGGTGGGCTGTGCTCAGAGTGTTCAATGGATCCGTTACGGTTCAACGTTGTACTCACCGCCAAACCGTTCTCACCACTGTTGATACCACGCCTTGCCTTGTTGGTTCGTCCTCGACTCACTCACTACCTTCTCCACTGCTCTCATATGGCCACCACCAGGACAACTCGCTACCTACGACAAATCCTGTGCTTTGAGGAAGCTGTGGTGATCTCTGGTAAGTATGGTGAGCAGGCAAGTAACGCACCGCGGCCATCCTTTTTTGTTGCAGTTAACATACCAGGACCTCCACCCTCGCTCTCGCTTCGTTTCCCTCTTGTAACCATCAAGCTCTCGCATACACTCCCCTTTCACTTCCCACTGCGTGCGCTTACCCACCCGTGCCAGCACTTGACATTATGAGGTTTGGGAGGAAAATGTAATACTGTGGGTGTGTAACACTACTTGAGAAGCCCTTGAGAAAATTAGATGATAGGAATGCCGTGTTCAACTAGAGCGCGCTGGCGCAGTTAGCTACTGAGAGCACGCGACGGAAGAAGCGCGCATGTTTTTATTTGATGCGCCCAGCCTGGCCTTCAGGTGTGAGACCGTGGGGCGTACACATATGGAGGTATCACTACTTAGGAATGGTGAATATTGCGAGCTGGGGCTACTTGTGATGTGGGGGTGGATTTGGATAAGACTTCGTGCTGCGGCAGACAGTATTTCCCGAGTGTAAGTAACAGAGTCTTGATAGAAAGAGAACCTGAGTAACGGGTACGTACCATCTGCATGTTAACAACCCAGCGCCTTTGGTCCCGCCCCCACGCAGCCTACAGCCATCCAGTATGTCCACGCACGCGTGTTGTTATTGGCGATGGTGACCGTAGCCTTGTGATGTGCAGTGTTTACATGTGGGAGCAAGTTACGCACACATCAGGAAGAAGTAAAAAGGCTTCACCCCCTTGGAGGCAAATTTTTATGCCGCAGCTACTTGATGGACCATCGACGAGGCCGTGGTATCTGGAGGTGCCTGTGTTGTGGGCGGTGACGTGGGTGTACGGCGTTGAGTTGATGGTGTGTGTGGATCGCACACAGCCAGTTTATTCGGCCCGTTTCAATGTTTGGCTCTAGACCGCCACCGAGGAACCCCTCCGAACACCAAGTGTTGCATATACCCTACACGCGGGGTTCCTCGGAGTTGGAAAGGAGTTCCTTTCGCACCCCAGGTGTTCCTCACTAGTTCCTCGGGTGAGTGATGGCCGCTTTCATGCTAGGGGGTTCCTCAAGGATCTCCTCGTCAATCCGAGGGTCTCCTTGAGAGCTAAAATGCACGTCAGGGGGTTCCCTGGGTCCCGCCCTACCCTGGGTCCAGGATTCACCAATCAGCTCCTCCTTGTAAACGGCCCCTTAGGTATAACATCTACATGTGAGGGATGTACCTAAGAGGTTCAAATCTTGGCAGTCTGTGGTGCTTGAGCGTTCAACGTTCCCAGTGAAAACCCCGGATGATCGCGACGGCAAGGCATGGATTCAAACTCATCTTGCCGTCTGGAACCGCTCACCCGGACTTTTTGCCTGGTTTGAAAAGGTTCAAAGCGGATTGTATAGCAACTAAAACGACTGTAGTGAAATAATAGTAATAGGTAGCCCCCTCGCCCCCGCCTGCTCCCACCCGAATCCCCCTCGTTCCCATTGAAACTGCCCAAAACCGTCCAATAGCGTCCTGGCACTCGCACCCCGTCCGAATCGTCTTGAACCGCGCCACACCTCTACTTATCTTTCTTCGCCGCTTTGCTCAGGTCAGTATATTTCTGGCAGAAAGATATAAGTATCGAGTTGTGCGGGAGCGATGCTGCAATACAAACTCACCTTCCGCTCGGGTGTCGCAAGATTGTCCCAGACCTTCGTGAACTCTTCTTTCGTGGTGTCGGGGTGTTCTTTGCAGTAGTCCCAAGCATATAAGTTCCTGTATAAAAGCGCGCTTGGTTAACATAGTATTCAAGCAATGAAGCATGCGAACATGCTCACCTTGGAGTGGTCGACCCGCGCCCTGTGGCGACGGGCACCATTAAACCCTTGCTTCCTACGCAAGGCTTGGTGGAACTAGAGGTAGCATGAGGCTTGGTAGACACAACTGTGGAAGACGCCGCTGCGGTGGTGCTGGTGGCTACTGAAAAAAGGTAGAGCAAGATTAGCACGTTTGCAACCGCAGAGGGGGGTCAGAGAGATTTCACTGGCCATTTTCAAGTGCGAGCCGCGGTGGCAAAGGGATGGCGTCAGGCGAGTATGTATCAGCTCTAAAGAACGATGCAGCGTGTCACGAGTATTTAAGCATATGTAGTATAAATGAAATCCTCACAAAGGATCGTCAATAACAATGTTGGCAAAGTTGCTGGTGCCATTGACCATCGCAGGAGTGTTAGTAGTGGCCATGTTGGTGACAATAGAAGTGATTGCGAGAGGCGTGGGTACAGTTGCGGTTGTGTCAGGGGTTGGGGTCTTGCGATTCGTGCTGCTTGGAAGAATGTTGTTGGCCGCGACCACAACTGATGCAAGAGTGGGGGTGGGGTTCTCTTTGCTGGCAGGGGACGAGCTCGAGGCTCCAGAGGATGAGAGGCGTGGGGAAGGCAGCGGGCTGATATCATCATCAAGGTCCAAGTCCAAATTGACCTGCGAGAGTGGGACAAGCACATTCCTTGGTGTTGTTGGGGGCGAGAGCTCCGGTGCGGGTGGCAAAGATAGCGAATCAGTGGAAGGGGTGGGCGGTGTGGATGAAAAAACGACAGGTGGGAGAAGCGGCTGTGGTGCGACAGCAGCGATGCTGGCTATGGACTTGATGGGCTTGGTGGCCGGTTTCCTTCCATGCTTGGTTTTTTTTGACGGAGGCTGGCTGGCCGTTGGTGATGCTGCACACTTGGGAGGTGTGTCCAAATCGGTGATGCTGTCCACATCCAGCGGCTCGTCCTTGATTTTGAATTGCTTGATCCACCCCGGATAGGTCTGAAATGCAACCTTCTGTGCCTTCCAGTTGTCGTCGCAGTAGCGTAGCTCTGGAAAGCTACTGTACATCTCGCTGATGTAGTACTTGTCCGCCTCCTTGTCCACATTTGTCCACTGGTCAGGTGCGAGATCATCAGGAAAATGCCATTTTACTTAAAATCCACCTCAAATTTATTTTGCCTCTCATGCATCACCAAGTTTTCCTGACCCAAATCCAGTTGGATATTCTTAAAGAACACCATCAGTTCCCCCTATGAGCCAAAAACCTAGAAAAACCACCAGGTCCTGGAGGAGGAACAAGCTACCAAAGTTCTGTACAGAAACAACAGAAATGCTAACTTGCTCCATAACTTTGGAACTTAGCTCCACTTAAGCACTCACTTAGGGACTTAAAGCCATTTTAAGTGATTTTAAGTGGATTTAAGTAATCTTCAGTTTTCCTGATGATTGCATCGTCGAAGCGTCATCCAGATTTTCTTTGACTCGCGGCATATCTCATCCAGCCGCCACCCATCCACAGGTTGCCCGTTCTCCTGCTCGATATAGCGCATCGTAATATTCTCACCTTGGGTCCTTCCAGAGCGACCACTGTGTTTGACAGTATTGCTGTTGCTTTGCAGCTGAGTTCGCTCCTCTTCGGCTTTGACATGTGCTGCCCACTGGGCAAAAGTCCAGTAGTGAATCTTGGGAAATTGTGCGTGCTCGAGTTTCGGCAGACTGGCGTAGTTGATAGTGGGGACTGGGCAGGAATTGGTGGATGTCGTTGTGTTCATAGGCGGCGCAGGGGCGGGCTGACTTGCAAATGCTTGCAGTGACTGGTGGAGTCGCTCCTCAGTTGCCCTGAGAATGATTAATGAGGATGAATATGGGTGTGAAAACAAGAGTGTCAGAATGCTACTCACTGCAGCATAGCATTCTCATTCTTCAAAATCATATTTTTGTGGTAAAGAGAGATGTATATGTGGTTTCCACTGTTGAAAAGTGCATCATGGTCCATGTCCTTGACACGGACTGCTGGCAAGGACGGTTGTTGTTGGAAAGCGGGCTATAATGAATGCATATATCATTGAAATTCTCTTTTGAAAATTGAGAGAACTTCATACCAATGCCTGAGAATATTGGAAAGCTCCAAATGTGCTATCGGCATGACTCAGAGGGCTTGATGGGAAGACAGGTGCATCATTGAATGAGACGGTGGGCATTGTGGGCGTGGAGGGCACCGTAGACGTGGCATACGAGAAGTTGTGTCGATTCATGGCGGTGGTTAGAAGGAGACTTGTGCAGACACAAGTCCGCGTTGTGCATACAGCGACTAAGTCCATATTGGATCAAATTACATATACTTAGAGCGCTAGCTCTCTGCTCGTTTCTTGATGTCCCCCTCTCTGGAGCGTAGTAATATCTTCCAAGGAGAACAAAACAAGGTGATAAAATACAACATAGACACAAGTTCGGTAGTACCGGAAGTGGCGAGCCAGCAACTCCTGACACAAATGATGCGATATAATACATGGAGATCTGGGAAGAGAGTATGGTGAGGATATTTCAGAACGGAGAGCAAGACCACATAACGAGACAATGAGCTCACAAGTGCATAGTGGTTATAATCTAGGCACCGTCAGCAACCTCGTCCGGGGTGTCCTCGTCAACCTCATCAGCAGCTCCCCCCATTTGCTGCACCTCCAGGCCCAACTTCTCGACAACAAAATAGGTTGTTTTTCCAGTAATGAGGGGGATATTGGATGTGGGGACCATGGCCACAACAGCCTGTATACACTTGACGTTCACTACCTGCAAGGTTTCGGTACAAGTGCAAGCGTAGAGTGTGTTTGATGATCGTTGGAGGAGCAGGGGGTCGGGTGCGGAATATGGAGTGACTAGTGCGAATGCAGTTGGAGTCCCTGGGGTAGTACCACGGAAATAAAAGTGTACTTCTGCAAAGGCAGGTTGACCGTTGAGAGAAAGCTATGTCTATGTCATGCAGTCAGCGAACTGCGCACACAGGCCATAGCTAGATAAACAAGTACCTTCACATTTCTTGACATACAGACCTGCTCCAGCGGTTTCAGCGTCTCTTTCCATGCTGACCGTGCAATCTGGCCATTGGGAAGCTGAAGTTGAGCCCATCGAATGAGGCGTGCAACGGTGTTCGATTCTCCCTGGGACTGTAGATGGGCACAAATGGCAAGGCCTTCTGGACCGCTGATTATTTGACGATACTCATCGCGTGCGTGAAGTAAATTGTAGCCACCACCGAGGCCGATGGCAGTCAGAGGAAGCTTTGGTTTGTCATTGTTGAGAGAGGGGATCATAGCCTTGAGAGTGTTGACCTGGCAGCGCACCACAGTGCACTGTGATAGATTGGCATATGGATTGGAAGGCTGCTTGATCTCCTGGCCAAGGTTCCCAATTGTGCGCTCCATGGGATATTGCGATGCAAGGGGAGGGGGTCCAACACGAATGACGGAGGGGGGGAGGTGCAGCGTATTGTGAATACTCTGGCGGCAAAAATGGATCCGAGTCGCTTTTCGTTGATAGTAGAGTGCTTTGAATTCCCGAACAAATGCAACGCTTAGTAGGCGTGCTTCGCGGGCTTGATCCCGAGAGATCTCATGCTGGTACATAAGGTGGGCATAGCGAACAAGTTTGCAGAAGTGCATCCAATACTCGTCTGGAAGTACATCATAGAACACACCTGGACCCAGTCCATACAAGTATGTTTGGTATTCCGTTGATTTGTACTGGGAGTTGATTTTCTCGGCAGGATTATGAGGTGGTCGGTCAAAACTCCCGGGGAGATAGGGATGTGCGTCTGCAACGATCTTCCCATGTGCTCTCCAGCGTGCCTCATTCATAAATACAGCCCAGCCCCACGTGGATTTGTGATCGGGCGCAAAGCAATCCATGGTGCCACGCCAGAGAAGTAGGAAGAGCTCGGGGAGGTTGAGTCCGAGGGCATGCATGATATCGATAGGGAAGCAGTATGGGATATCCGTTTTTCAACTGAGGCCACTAAAAAGCGTGGGCTTGACAATCCCTGTCGCCTTGCGAAGCTCCTCATAGTGTGTCGCATTGCGCGCAGAAAGTACGGTCAAAAGACCATTTGTATATTGCTCAGGGCTCATTGGTGGGAGAAGCGCTCCAACGTCAATGTCTTCGTGGGTGCATCCAGAGACATGGTAATTGTCTGGTTTGAGGTGGGCAGCATAATATGACGCCCTTTCACTGGGCAGTTGACTCGACATCCAAATGCACCATGATGGCCAACAAAGCCGTTGAGGCAGGCAAGGCCTGGCCCATCGGCAGTGCCCAGCAGAAGGTATGGGTTGTTATCCACAACAGCCCTCTCTATGGCATCCCACACGCGTAGACCCTCTTGTTGCAGCGCAGCGAGGTGGTGAAGACCGACAAAGAGGAAAGAGTCAAGATTCTGGGGTTTGTTAGGACCAGGAATGGTCCCCCCAGGGAGTATATGGAGCTTTTTGTACCAAAGGTCAGGCCCGTAATTGACTACAATATAAATATAGATCCAGCAGTCAGATTTTTTGTCATGGTAGAGTTGCGCACCATCGACAGAAAGTATAAGGACCGAGTCGTGTGGTCAGATCTTGCCGGATTGAACTGCCTTGAGATAGTCTGTACCATAAATGATGTCCTTGTAGACTGGGATCTTCTGGCCGGCAGCCAGGCCTGCAAAGATCTTCTTGTAGTTTGTGTGCGATAGCGTATATCCTGAGCACCCTCCACAGTACTTCTCTGGGCCTCCAGCTGCGGACCCAATAAGACCGTATGGAACTCTTGCCGGGCTCGCTTGATCTTGCCTTTGCTTGCCTTGAGGACCTCCTGATCATAACAAGGCTCGCGGCAGTAAGGGCATTCCTCGAGGGAAGCCCAGATGGAGACATATGCCATGCAACTCTTGATGCACATGTCGCAAGCGAGGGACATGACACCCGTGATCTCCGCAATCTTTGCCTTGACCTGGTGCCAAGTGAGAATGGCGTGGTCTGGATGATGCAAGAGAATCGCCTCTCGAACGTCCTTGTACGCCTGCTCGGAGGTGTTATGGAGGGAGAGGTAGAGTCGGAGTGAGAGAAGGATGTCTTTGTCGACAATAGCTTCGGGAGCTTCTGGGAACCGCAAGCAATAAAGGATATCCTCAGGCAAGCCTTCTTCATCAAGAGATGCTTGCTCAAGGGCTCTGATGAATGCGCTGGTGAAATTATGCTCGTCCATCATGGACTGCAGCAGCGGGTCACTCGAGGCATTTGGGGTGCAGCGGTTTGATCTCTGTTGTACTCGTCTGTGTCATCGTCGTCCAGATCCGTAAGCTGGTGAGCGGCAGCAGTAGCAGCAGCACGCGCAGCGGCGGCGGAGGCTGCAGCCGCTTCAGCAACAGTGCTGCCCGAATCAATCTGTATGTGCCGTTGAAGTAAGCATAAGCGCAATGTGAGACCCAGATTACATTGCAAATCGTACCCTTTCGTCTTCGCCGCCATTATCTCCCATTGTGCCATCCTGCACATCCAAGTCTTGCGGTGTAGGGGTGCAATTTGGAAGAGTAGGATCCTCGCAAGCTGGCAAATCTTCGCGCATGGGTGAATCCTTGCGCACTGGTGAATCCTCGCGCAATTGGTTATTGATTTCAACAGCGTCACTACGCACAGAGCCGGTAGGAGCTTGCCTGTTTGCAGCATCTCAGTGCTTCAGGTGGTCGTAGTAGGTCACCTATATAGCAGACTTGGCTGCAGCTTTTGCACACTAGTGTAGCAACTTGTCTACAACTTTTGGCTGCAACATGATATGGAGGTAGGAGCTATGGGCTGGCATAGGGAGGATGCAACCCACACCTGGATGTTGCAGCCTGGTCCAGCAGGGCTGCAGCCTGGTCAGGAGGGTTGAAGCCTAGTCTGGGAAGGTTGCAGCATGGTCGGGAAAGTTTAGTGATTCAAAAGTCCCGGCCCAGGGACGTGAGCCGGCCGGAGACGGCCGAAGACGGCCAGGCCGTTGATTCCGGCCTCGGCTCAGGCTTTTGCCTGGCTGGGACGGAGCCGGCCTGGTGGGCCGCGGCCTACTGCCTTGTTTTGGCGGCTGTGCATAGCCACCATCAACTGAGCGGAGGCCTGCGCGAAATCGCGATTTCAACACAAACACGTCATGGATGGCACCCGCTAACCACCACCCGGTTCGAAACACCGTTTTGTGCTATCAGTTGATGGCCACACCCTCTTGACTCGATCAACGACCATGGTGTTTCTCGAACGACCCACTACAAGCAGTGGGCCACTGCCAGAAGTCTTCGCCACCTGAGACGCTGTATTGCACGCTTATCACTGATTGCCATCGTTAGCAGCTGCACAAGTGTTGGCAAAGGGATGGGGCTGCAGGTTTGCGGGGGATGCATCTACGGGCTCGGATTGCAAGGAGAATGGATGGGTACGAGCGTCATGACACGCCGGCTCATTGGTATAATTTTTTCCCCCACGTTATTGGACTGTTTTCAAGGCACACATGGCAGCCTGCCGACGCTGCTCTTCATTAATTTGCTCGCCAACACCTCTACAAGCGCTCGTCAACACGTTCGCGTTCACCACTTTTTGCGTTTCCAGCAATCGCGTGTTCGTTTATCCCATGATTTTTCGTGTTGCTTGACTACGAACAGTTTCCCGATCTTGCAGGCATCAGTTGCCACCATTTGGCATCACTATGGACCAACGTCGTTGTCGGTTTCGCGCACGACGTGTCTTTTCTCGCGTTCCGTGGTCCTGGATCGCACAATACCCATACCGCGTCCGATGCCTCTACCTGGTGTCCTCGTCTGCATACTCCACCGTGGCACCCCACACTCGTGCAAGTAGCCTGCCAACACTGCCCTTGTCACTTTCGAGTGCTCGCTGATGTGCTCGCGTTTGGATTTTCTCGGCATTTGCAGTCGCGTTCCACTTCACCCCATACACCCTCAACACTGTCTCGGACACTATTCCACGCCCTAGCGAGTCCGCGTCATGTTCTTGTCTCACATGATAGCTGTTTTCAGGATTCAGGATCCATTCAACCTCGTCTTCTCGTCCATATGACAATTGTTATTGTTCAGCTGCCATGTGCCATTGTTTTAGATGATGCCGGCACTGTTTTGTACGCATGCGAACCGTGCCATCAACTGTTTTCACTCTGGGTGTCATTCTCTTGCGCTCGTGGCGTCCGTCTTGCTTTTCATGCGTATAGGATTTCTCTGACACACAGTTGACTGTTAACAACGAACCAGAGCACTGCAAGCATACAATTTCGCGCAGATCGTGAATACAGCTTGAACAGCGCGTCACAACGTCGGCTTACAGCGCTCTCAAGTTATTACATACTCGATCGCATGCATTCACAGTGGCTCACGTCCCGGGATGTCATAGATGCCATATGATGATGCTGTGCGCACGGTCTTGTATAATGGTACATATTTACAACGATTCCGTGGGGTTGTGATACCGCCGATGTCCGTGAGTTTTTGGAGTAGCCTGAAACTTCGCAAGCCTAATATAGCATATAGCATATAGGCCGCGGCCCAAGCCTGAGCCGGCCGCAAGCCGGCCGCAAATTCAGGCTTAGGCTCAGGCTTGGATTTTCATGGGCCGGAGCCGGCCTGTTGGGCCTAAGCCGGGACTTTCGAATCACTAGGAAAGTTGCAGCCAGGTCCAGGGAAGTTGCAGCCTAGCCTGGGAGACTCGCAGCCTGGCTGGGAGGGTTGCAGCTTGGCTGGGAATGTTGTAGCCAGGCCCATGAGAGGCCCAGGAGAGTTGCAGCTTGGTCTGAGGAAGTTGCAGCCTTGTCCGAGAGAGTCGCAGCCTTGTCCGGAGAGAGTTGTAGCCTTGTCCAGGAGAGTTGCAGCTTGGTCCGAGGAAGTTGCAGCCCTATCTGAGAGAGTTGCAGCCTGGTCCAGGACAGTTGCAGCCTTGTCCGGGACAGTTGCAGCCTTGTCTGGGACAGTTGCAGCCTTGTCCAGGAGAGTTGCAGCTTGGTCTGAGGAGTTGCAGCCCT
>KL198073.1:246142-259739 GCA_000697705.1 Botryobasidium botryosum FD-172 SS1
GTGAGAGAGTTGCAGCCTTGTCCGGGAAAGTTGCAGCTCTATCCAGGAGAGTTGCAGCCTGGTCCGGGACAGTTGCAGCCTGGTCCAGGACAGTTGCAGCCTGGTCCGGGACAGTTGCAGCCTGGTCCGGGACAGTTGCAGCCTTGTCCGGGACAGTTGCGGCCTTGTCCAGGAGAGTTGCAGCTTGGTCTGAGGAAGTTGCAGCCTTGTCCGAGAGAGCTGCAGCCTTGTCCAAGAGAGTTGCAGCCTTGTCTGAGAGGATTGCAGCTCTATCGCGACGCTACGCTAGGAAGCATCCCCCCTGAGTACCCTCAGCGTGCACTGGTGGGGAGCTTCGGGGATACCGCGCGGGGGTCGCAAATAACGGGTGGGGGTTCCAAGTAATACTCGTATGTTGCCGTAATCTTATAAGACATCCCCTCTCTTCGAAAAGGTCGATGTTGCTCAATTCCGCCGGCCGCGCTTCGGGTTGTGGGCTACCCAAAGAGCCTGAGACTCCAGTTAGCGACGCCCGCGCAGAGCAAGATCCGTCAGGTGCCGAAGGTCAATGCATCGAAATAACCCCAATCCACCGCCTCCCGACCGAGATACTATCTCTTATATTTGACGTGGTAGCCATGAGCGGGTCCGTCGTTAGATATTGGCGTACACCCATGCCTTTTATAATCGCCGGTGTCTCGAGACAATCGCGAGAGATTGCACTTAGCACACCAATGCTCTGGGCCTACAGTGATTACAACCTTAAATCACGAGTTCACGTCGACCTGTTCCTCATCCGCTCCAAAGCGGTCTATCACGTTGGATCTAGAAAAGGAGGTGTTTATTTCTCCCGCCATTTTTTTTCCACTCCAGTCGCATCCAATCACTCGATGTTATTCCTATTTCTCAGTTCAAGATGCCACCCCTTGACTTACCGGCGCCGCTGTTGGAGCGACTCGGCTGCCACGGCGCACACGACAACCTTGTATGCGACAACCCAATATTCGCGGGGTGTACTCCACGCCTTCGAGATCTCGAGTTGTCAGCACTTTCTGTGCCCCTGGCGTCACCCATATACACCGGCCTTGTGAACCTTCGCCTCCGCCGCGTCTCCTTCAATTCTCCGATCAGCGACTTGCTTCGGGTGCTTGAAGCATGCCCAAAGCTGAAAACGCTCAGCATAAAACAGGTTTATTTCCTCGAAACCGATTTTCAGCAAGACTCGCGTTTTTTGTCGGAGCCAATTGACTTGCTGATGCTTACATGCATAGAGCTGTCCCATGTGGGCTGCGGCTTGAACCGCAATCCTCAAGAGATCTGCGCGCCTCAGGTCCTCTCCTCCATCGTCATCCCTCCCGCTGCACTCCTCCATGTAGAGGAGCAACATGGCTACGAGAACTCAGCCGACCTGGACTTCATTGCCTCTCACGCACAGAATAATCTCAATAATATTGGAGAGATTCGCGTATTGAGCGTGGGCCCATGGCGCGATGCCTTCCGACTTCGCGGTGCCTTTCAACTTCGCGGGCGCACCGAGAAACGCGGGCCACCACGACTGCTGGCACGATTTCCAGCATTCACGATGGAATATGCGAAGCTGTTCTCGCAACCCGCCACCCAGTGCTTTTCCCTCCAGCTCGAGATGCTGGAGATCTCACTCCCGTTTCTCGGTGGAATCCGCCATAGAGCAGCTGTCGGTCCCACTAGTATCGAAGGCTACGTCTCCATGCTTTCCAGCCTCTCTCACCTGAAAAAGCTGGCCTTCCCAAGCCACCACCCACTATGCCACTTGCTTCTGGATGCGCTCGTCGCCACCCCGTCGCATCGCATCTGCCCCCAGCTTGCCAAACTGTACCTCTACAAATCCCCCAATCATGTATCCTGGAAGAGGCTCCTGGCCGTCGTAAGATCGCGGACGGACTCGAATATCGGGCAGGTGAACTTGCGAAAGCTTACGGTCCCCGGCTATGCCCACTGAAAGGAGATAGAGGCTGAGCGCGCATGCTCAAGTCAAGGTGTCGCACAGCAGATGTGATGCCGACGCCGGCTGCTGACGCTGCTTGAAGTGAAGGGGTACTTGGGGCAATGCCGTGATTTCATGCTCTGGTCCGATCCTTCTACTAAATAGGAATTCGCCCTGGCTTGTATCGCTGTACCGGTAACGACTTATAAAAGCAGGTTAGCTCGTGCGCAACATTGGCTCTCAATGGTCGGGTTGTTATACATGGATGTGTTTTATATCGTGAACGGTGAGCAGAAAGTACGAAAAAAAGTTGGATACAAGGAGTGCCCGGTGGAGGTACTTGATGCAAAGAAACCCAGTGAAGTTTTTCATTCATGCCCAGCTAGCCAAGCCAGCCTGAGCAATCCTACTTATAAGTCGCCCACTTTCTTAATTCCAGCTATAACCCGATCGTTCCTCTTCCAGAACTCCACCAGTACCTCTGCTACGCGCTCTGGATCATCCTGTAGAGCAGTTATAGACGTCGATGAGCGCAAACGAAGATATGCCAAAATACCAAGTTCTCTCACCTCATGCAACATATGCCCGACATCCCCTAGTACCACCAGTTGGAACTTGCCTTGCATTTGTCCAATCATCAGCGTTTTATCCAAGCGCTCAGCACCAGCTAGTATAAGCAAGCGCGCCGTGCGCACGGCTAAGAACTTGGACGAGAGGCCCCCATACCAGCCTAATCGCGTCAAACTTTAGAAACCAACTGTGATCGCTTATTGATAGGCAAATGCAGACATACCATCCCAAAATGGCGCAGTAGACCGAAGTGGGGTTCGCCATCTCCATGCAGGATCTGACGAAGGGGAGGCAACCAATGTCGAAGGTACTGACGTTCGAGCCGAAACGGCGTTTCGAATCGTGTTGCCTGAGACGCTATTCACGCAGCACCAATCGCATAGTGCGCACGATGAGATAATGTGCTACATATAGTAACCAGAAAAGAACGCACTGCCATGATATCGCCTCTTCCACACTCTGAAACCCTTCGGGTCGCTTGTCGAGGAAGCTATGCATGAATGGCAGAGCTTCGACAGCGGTTCCTAAAAGATTGATTACCGTTTAATCAGGTGAACATGCATGTACTTCAAGGGTAACCCCACCCTCAACCACATCCAAGACTGCCGCGCCAACGATTCTGTAACCCGATGATAGTAATATCGGGACCGCAGATACGACAACAGAGCCGCCCATACTGTGACCCACCATCTGGTCGAGGGTTATATGTTCCAAAACCCGCTTAGATTCCACATGAAGAGCGTGAACTAATAGGTAATGCACTCACAAGAAGCGTCGGCGATATAGATGGGTCCGGGAACACTGTCTTGAGAAGACCCACCAGATCTTCAGCAAGCGTAGCCAAGGAGAAATCAACGGGCTCCGGTTCTCCTGATTCAGCTGATGATAATAACGTCGTCTTTCCTACATTCCAACATGTCATGGCAAGACTCGGGAGAAATAATCACACCAAGATAACACACCATGCCCTCTGGCATCAAACGCCAAGAACCCCAATTCCTCCTCCCCAGCATCCTTCACAGCACTCGCCAGACACGCGAAGCTCAGTCCAGAATACCCGGCACCATGATGACACACTACCACCGTCCCAGGCCCTTCGTTCGCGCCTACATTTACCTTTGGCGGTGTGTAATACACTCGTGAGAGCAGATCGCGAGTTGGCACGTTCACTTCAAACGCCTGAGCGAAATGCTGCGCCGCTGAAAGTGGAGCGAACGCCGAGAAATCTGCCACTCGAGATTTGCGATTTCGAGCAAATCGTGTGGAGCTAAAGTCCATGAGATGTTGAGATCATAAGCGCGCTCGGTTCAGCCAATAAACTGACGATGGAGTATAGTCACCCTGGCGAATCCATCGAGCGCGATGGCAGCGGCCCAATATCGTCTTGATCTGCACCCTCTTCTCCCTCTTCGTCCTCAAAGTCTTCGTGCTCCTCCGATCCCGGCGGCATTGGTGGCAACTTTGAGATTCGTGCACTTATCACTGAGCGATGCAAAGACGACATTATAGCACACTGGAGGCGAAAAGATACCCTGCAATTGTCCGCGACACGCAAAGCCATAAATTGGCGTAGCTTATCTAATCTTATGTAACACTGCAGGCTAAGTAAGTAAGTATAAGGTGAAGTGCATGTCTGGCAGCGGAACGAGCCACATCCTCTACGTGTATTGCCAGAAGCCCCAGCAAAGGAGCGCACAGCAAGAGAACGGGTCAGATATGCTCCATAGTAATTGATATTCGAGAGCTCTCCAAAGGGGACAAAGTCAAGACAACGCATAGGCATCATCTTGTCCCCCTGCAGGAACGTGGCCGTACAGCGGCCACTGAGCGTCCTCGGAATGACCTTGGGGGTCGGTGTATTACAAGAGTCCGACGAGATTTTGAATGAGGTGGCATCCGATGTTTCTGGTACACCAGCTCACCTCCACCCACACGGTCTGTGCATTCAGAAGCTGACATTGTTTGATACCCAAGGTAGCCATTCTCGCACCTAGTATTTTCAAACGACAAGGTGACGTGGTACATGCTCAGCCGGTAACGCCTTCACTGCCTAGAATAGCAAACCCGCCGTGTCAGCAAAATAATCAACAAAAGAGACGGAGGAAGCAAGTGTCGTCAAGGCGCAAACCTTCTGCATAATCTCCTGCCCTCCTACATCCCACCCACTCCTAGCCACAGGAAGCATAACCTCCTCCACCAACCGCTGTAAAAGTTCACCAGCGCCAAACCTATCTCCAGTATGTTTCCTCCATCTCACGAGATTCGCGAGCAGCTTGAGCTGTCGCGTGAGGTACCGTCGTCGCGCAGGGATCGATGCAGGGTCGAACGCTGGCGGAAGAGAAGATGAGAGCCAGGGCTGAAGCGCGGTCGCCGACTCTGATACGGCAGTACGGAATGTTTGTATCACAGCCTTCAAAAGATTCTGAAGGTGCAAAGGACACCGTTAAAAGACATACAGCACAACAGTATTAAGCGGCTACCAGCCTGTAATTTCAGGTGATCCTTTTCAACAGTCACCTCAATCTGCTCCGCTATGTCGACCAACTTGCGAATATGTTTGGCGGAGAACGGATCCAGTGCGCCCCCCTCGATGAGCTTACAGAGCTGCGGTACGATAGCGGTCGTTATCATCGCCGATACAAGGTCCCCATCCAGTCCGAGTTCAGGTTCCATGTCGTCCTGGTCGTCCACGTCCATAGCAGAGACAGGCCTCGTCCGCGGTCGAGAGTACTCATACAGCGCCGAGTACCATGCAAACGAATCCAGTGATCTGTCGTCCTGTTGTTCTGCTCAGCCACGATGGTCCTCGTAGTCATTAATGAACTCGCCGTACCTCGAATGGATTCCACCCCGCGGTCTCCAACCTCACCCAAAACTCCCATGCTCCAATACACGCAAGGCCACCCCATGCACCAACATAGCTCTCCGGCCACTTCTCCCTCCACTCTCCAAACCACGTCCCAATTCCGGACTTCGGATCCTTGAACTCTGTCGCCCGCACATCAGCCATCATATCCACAAGCCGCTCTCGCAGCGACGATAGTGCCAGCTGGAAGTCACGTAGCTCGGATGATGGGAGTTCCGAGTCAGTCGAATAACCTTCTTCGCGGACCAGAGCTTGAGATGGGGGTAGTGGCTTTGCGGACGCACGCGCACTGCGTCGCAACTCGCGGTCGGCCCGTCGAGAGCGCCGAACTGCAGAATTTGAGGTGCTCGATTGAGCGCTGGGAACGACTCGCCCTAGGTCATCAACCTGCTCTGGCTCTGAGGCGAGTGCTGGAGGAACTCGGAGAAACAAAGAGAGATCATCCTCGTTATCGGACCTCCGCCGTTCTGAGATCATTTGGTATCTTTCTTTGAGGATGCCGATATAGTCTTCCTCGATCTTCTCCAGTACTGGAAACTAAAGTAAAGCATAATAATTAGCTAGATTGCGCATTGTACAGCTTCAAGACAACGCACCTTGTCATCCAAAAAGTTTGCGACACTCTCGATCCTTTCGCGCAGCTCGCTAAACCAATCTTTCTTCGCTACGGTCTTTTCAACCATCTCCCTCATCTCCTTTTCCTTGCTCTCGAGAGACTCGCGCTCCCCACCGAGCGTAGTCAACGCGGCAGTATGCGAAGCATGTGATACAGTAAGATTTGTGAGTTTTGCGTTCAATTGTGAAATCGCAGCGCCAAGAGAGGGGAGAGGTGTTTCTGCGGGAACTGTGAATGGATATCAAAAGTGAGTGCTGAGGAGGGATAGAAGGGCTCTGGAACTTACTTGAAGCGGGCCTATATTGCCGTTTCTCCTGGAAAAAAAGTGTGTACATTGGTCTCATTAATATCGGCCCGAATGTGGGGATGGATAACTCACCTGGAGTTCATCTGCGGCTATTTCTTTGACCGTACCCCCTCGTCGGATTTGCGCCATTTCCCACTCTTTCGTCTCCTCGTCATCCTCTTCGCTGTGAAGTAGTCCCATTAGTGCCCTCCCATAGTGACAATAGATGGCCTAAAGGGTAACGAGACTTACACATCGTCTATGAGCTCAATTATACCCGCTCGCCTCTTCCGTTCTGCCTCCTTTCGCGATTTTTTTCCAAGAGCGATTCGCTCCTTTGCACCAGTATATTCGGCCATGTCTGAAATCGCAAGTCTCTGGTCAGACTTTACCACACTCCAGGATACGATGCTTACCATCGTCTCCCTCCCCTTCCTCATCCTCTTCTCGTACAAGCCGACTATCTGGATGCGGCCCAAGACTCTCCACATCCCCAGTCCCACGTTTTGTGATTGATAATGAGATGAAGTCCTCACTTGCATCGGCGCCTGCGTTGGGGTTCAACGACCGAAGTTTACGAGCCCGTTCTCGCTTTTCGCGCGCGGCCGTAATCGCTGACGTCGTATGGATGGTAGTTGCGAGCGACGCTTGCGTTATTCCTATCATTCAAGCTCAGTTCCAATATCGGTGGATTTTGAGTATAGAAGGGGGCAGGACGGACCATTGTCGTCGGCGTCAATGATAGTATCCAGATCCATGCTCATTTCCACATCTGGTGTGGCGGCATCCTCCGCGTGCGGACGCGTAGGTGGCTTCGAAGTGCTTGCTTTGAGCTCAGAGAGATACTCTTTGCTATACATAGGCGTGCTCGAGGACGAAGCTGACTGGTCATCTGTTGATACGCTGCAAGGTTATAGCGACAATTGAGTATATCAAAAAGGAGTCATGAGAAAATAACAGACAGGTTGGCTGGTGCTGCACCCAGCTTAATACGACGGCTAAGTTGGCTCTTCTTCACTTGAAACACTTCCCCTTGGCTTTCCTATACCGCGAATCCGACACGACTGCCCTGAGCTCATCAAACCAAGCAGCCATCCAAAAAGCTGAACATACCTCCAGATCTGCAGCTCCAAAGCTCAATTTTGCTTGTGGTTTGGCAGGACGCGTCTTGTTCTTTGCTTTCAGCTTAGTTGCAAGCGTCATAGGCGAATCTTCTTGCTGGACATCGTCGTCTTTGGTTTCCGCTGGTGGCGGAGAGCCTGCTTCTACTGGCCGAGAGCGGTGGGGGCGGGACTTTGTCCTCGTAGAGGCGCGCTTGATAAATACGGGTGGCGGCTGGTCTTCCATTAGTGTCGTTGGTGCTGGTCTAAATGGAGCTCAACGAATGCCAGCTGATATGGGAGGTTTGCGTCGTGGAGGTTATCACCACGATTGTGCGTCTGCGCGACGCGTCGAAGTAGCTCTTACGTAATCAACAGTTGGCAAAATTTTTGCCGAAGGCGTCGGCAGCTCAGGCTGAGGCGCCCGACGTCGTTGAAGGGCTGAACGTAAAATCACGTTCCAGATACGGTGGGAGGACATGAAAGTTAACGGGGGCAGCAAAGCATAGTAAAAGTGTGATGTATTCCAAGAGGTTACGAGATACAGCAACAAAGCAGAAACGTGATAGGTGAATGTTGCCGTGGGCGTCATAAGACCTAGCAAAATAATCGGCTAGTTAGCACGGTGCTTCAGGTCATCGCGGAGAAAGAATCAAGACAGAGTCAGAAAAGCGGGTCTGGACACCAAAGCGCCCAGCCCGAAGGTAGCGAGTTGGTTTTCTGCACTGTGGGGTGCGCTCCCACGTAAAGCCAAATGCCTCAAGCATCATACGTTCACCATCCACGCTGAAGAGAGATGCTCACCATTTTCACAGCGCGGGACACTAACAGTCGAGGTTGATGGTACAAGGGCTTGGAAGTCTAAGGTGCGACAAAATTTATACCTACTTTGCATCCGATGTTGTGTTCTGTATGGATCGCAGCCGCTTCCAAACATAATAATTTGCTCCGTCCTTCAAGTTCAAGCCGCCAGCTGCGTCGTCTGGGTCCACCATCCGTATCATGATCGCTGGCTCTTAGTAGACTCTAGACCTTTCTCCGCGCCACCAATATACATATATACTCACCCACCCGCAAACCCGAGCTCTGCAGCTCTTGTATAATCTTCGGGCAAGAGCTCACCGCAATAGATGGCACACTGAACTTGCAGCATTCTGTCTAGAGCTGAAATCATTGGATATTTACACAAGGACTTGCACTACTACAGTCTACTATGTTTCCCACCGAAGGTACTGTCCCGCAGAGCTCGATATTCAAAGACCGTCTGGCGTGACGCGCCACCGCGCCTACACATCAGATGATATTTCAAACACGAGCTCGAGTTCGGGATCCGATCTGGGCGATTTTATCTCTTATTTTGCTTCTGAAGTGCGGGACACCCTCCCTCCTCGACTGTAACTCATGGTCCTCACGCACGAGCATCCGGCCATCGGCGTCAACGCCGACGCACTGAGCCCCGCCACTGTCCCCAGTTCATTCACAGACAGCTCATATTGTAGAGTCACATCGTGGCCGATCCCGGCGCCCGTTTAATTCCCTGCGGAGCGCGTTGAGGGAGTACATCGGCGAGGTGGGTGTCCCGCCGCCCATATGATCCCCCACGCAGACCTCCAAGTGCGAGATATGCGAGCGGGACGTCCCGCTGGCGTAATACCACCTCACCCCGCGCGCTCGACGCACGCGAGAATGCTTAAGCGCGAGTGGCACCCTGGGTCGAGTCTGCTGAATTTAGTGGCAAGCTACGTAGGTCAGTCCTGCCGTGGTGATTATGTCTTGTATTTCATATCGCTCACCGTTACTCCGTGTCCTCTTGTACCTACAGCTGCAAACGGTGGGCGCTGATGCGTTCGTTTTACAGGTAAGTTGCATTCACGTCTTCTCAGACCCTACAACCGCGCATACCATACTCGTACTCGCTCGCTCACGCACTCGCTATTGATTTGACCCAGGCCGCGCCATTTCGCCGTTCACGGCGTGGCCACAAACGAGCAGTTGGCCTGCTAGTATTACATAGTCGAGCTCCTGTTGGCGAGGGAGGGTCGAAGGTGGAAGAAGCACGCGTCCGAGCAACGCTAGGGCGTCCAGCGCGGGGGATTGCTCAACGCTCATAATGCTCACTGCGGGAGCGGCCTGCTTTTAAACACTCTACTTATCCAACAGCATACTTCCTTGATTCGATATAACACCTAAATGCTTGCACTGCTGTGGATCCACGAAATGTCGGTGATCGCTGTCCATCATAGCACGGTCTCCAGTGGTATAGTAATGGCATCAACGTGAAAGCTGATATCCAATTATACAAGCGGTCGCACATCGCCCGTTTAAATCTACTCTTATTATAATGTAAGATCCCCGACCAATACTCTTATCTGCGTCTTTCGTGAGTTTTCCACCACCTTTAGTTAGCAGGGGCGTGAACTACGGAAATAGCTAATTGCGCAACGCCGACATGCTAACGGGCACTGATGGTGGTTGGTGATTATGAGACACTTACAACATCATGTAACATTCTAGAATCTTGGTGGTAGGGGCGAAATAATGCCGTGTGAGCTTGGAACGGCGAAGGTTTGGTCCACAGATATCGACGCCGCGAGGCACATCCAACTTGAAGGTCTGTTGCATAGGACACAGCATCTAAGCCGGGGAACCTATGGCGTTGGCAACTGCGTGTTCAGCGTACTTGAGACCTATAGGTACTAGTGCTTCAAATATAATAACGGGTGACCTAACTCTTGACATGCTCGGAGGTTGAACGACGCATTTATGGCCAACGAAAAGAACCACCTAGTTGAAGAATGAACGTCGGTGGGGGAAGGGGAAGCAACGGGATTCAAGAGAGTGAGAAAGTCGATGAACGAGAACGCAGGGCTTCATTGAAGCTCAAAGTTAGAAAAATTCTACATACTCAAGGTCGCATCCGTCCAAGGTATCCTACCCTCGCTCCTGAGTCTCCCATTTGCGTACGTAGAGAGCTGACCGAGCCGCTCACCTGTGAAGGCAAGTCATTAAATAAATGACATCTGGGAGCGAGGGCCCAGGAGCGCGTCAATACCACGCACGGCCCGCGATTCGATCGATTGCTCGCTGTTGCCAAATCCTTCTGCTTTTGGGTAGGATGGTGAACGACTTGAGTGAGGGATAAATCCAAGGCTCATCGTGGCTTGACTTGGGCGAGCGCGAAGGACAGCTTCAAGAGAATGCGGGTCTACTTAAGAGCGAGGTGACTAGTGGCGGTGGGGTGCAACAATAAGCGCCGGTGGCTGCGCTCAAGCCGCGTTGCACACTTTCAGCGCTTACTACCACACACCTCTGTCTGCATCTCTGACTAGCGCCCTCAACATCGAATCTCTCGCTGCTATCTCAATATGTCTTCCCTTTTCTGCGGTTGTTGTATCCGCCTCTTTCGCCGTAGCGACGCACGCAGCCCCAATCTTTTGACCGTCGAACCTATTGGCGTGCCTTCTGATACCTCACTTGGAGATAATGATCATGGAACCACCAACAGTGTTCCCGATTCGCCGACCTCTGACTCTGCGCACCTTGTACTAAACGACTCGGTCCCTCCCGTCAACTTCGAGAATATGGATCAGGAAGTTCACAGCGTCGTGACTACAGCGATCCGACTCCAGGATGATCGTGCTGAGGTCGATTCTACGTGAGCACCTATGCTCCTCTGCAAATTACGCTTCTAAACCTGTTTATGCTATCCTTCACCATGGACTCGGCTCACTATTTTTAGGAGCACTACTCCAAGTCGCAGTGGGTCTCTCCCGACGGATGTCCAGCCCAGCGATTCGGGCCCTATCTCAAGCTCCTTCATCTCGCCTCATCCAGCTCAAGAGGTTCGCGTAGCGGCGGAAACAGTATCTGCCTCGGATGAGCCTCATGTACCTAGGTATGTAGCTCTGCTTGCTTATTCTGGGAGTGGCGTCTTACCCCGAGCGACTATCAGTGCCGTCGACGAGTTAACCGAGCTGCGCGAGAAATGTCGACATTTTCGTGTTCTTGTCTTGGGTAGAGCCAATGCTGGGAAAACCACACTTCTCAAGGCGGTCTGCGGCGCCGCTGGGGATCCCAAAGTCGTTAAGGAAGACAGATGGGGCAATCTCGTGGGTTTCCACTTCTCGAAAGCCCATACAGACTATCAAACAGTGATTTATTTGTTAGGTGCTAAATGATGAAGGGCCACAGTGGGTTTTTGAATGCAAACTGGCAACTACAGCACTCTAATCTACTGTATCATAGGGAAGGGAATGAGGATGACAATATAGCTGCGAGTTATGTTCCTTTTACACCCTCTTTGTCATTGAGCTTATGCCTCCTTTAGCCACAAAGCCTGCTCTCACCTACTGCAGGGGTAGGTTTTGTATATAAAAAATCAAATGCTGTTACTAACTATTTCCAGCGAGGAGAACACAACATTGAAACTCAGCTGGTGTTCCCAAGCAATCCAGGCTTCATATTTCATGACTCAAGAGGATTTGAAGCAGGAAGTGATGAAGAACTAAAGAGTGTTACAGAGTTTATTAGGAGCAAAGGGAATAGCAGAGAACTGAGCAAGCAGCTTCATGTCATATGGTATGTAAAGCTAGCTTCTACACTTCTCCAGGCCCAAGCTGAAATGCAGTTATTAGGTATTGCATCCCCACTGACAATGAAGCTCGGCTACTCTCAAGACCTGAGCAGGAGCTACTCAGAGAATGCAGTGCTGGACCTGGTAAAGACAATGACATCTACTTTGCATAGCCTCCAATGCTAACAGCCTGGAAGTTCCACTGGTAGTCATTTTCACCAAATTTGACAGCCTGGAAGCCAGAGTGTTTCATGAGCTAAAAGGTACTGGGCTAACACGCCAGCAGGCCCAACAAAGTGCCCCCCAGCATGCTATTGCAGAGTTTCAGAGGAATCACTTGTCTCGCCTGCTTGGTGAGAAGCCCCCAAAGTATATATGTCTCAAGAGTGAGTGTTTAGACTCAATGCACTCAGTGGCCATGACTAACATCTTATTTGATAGAGATGCACAAAGAGCAGAACAACACAGAAATCCAGGAGAAGATGGCAGAACTTATCCAGCACACAGTGGATGCCATGGGTGTTGATGCACTAAAGCTATTGCTTGTTTCAGTCCAGAGGAACAACCTTCAGCTTACAATTGAGTATGCTGTCAAACAGTATGTTGGCTCCCTTGACTGTATCAAATTTACTTGACATTGACATGTTGGAAGTGGGCACATACAGGGACCTGCTCAAGGTGAGGTCCTTAGCTTATTGGATTGTAGAGAGGCTAGCTCCTGATCATATATGAAGAGGTATTTGCTGCTGGGAATATTGTGACAGCACAACAAGTTGAGAGGTTGATCAAGATGCTGTTGTTTTGGTTTGGATATATTGAGGTATATCTTTATTTGAACAACAGCTTTTTGGTACCTATCTCAGCTTTGTTCCTTTCACACCCCAAATATAAGGTGAGGACCAATTATTGAACTAGCAATGTGATCTGACTTAGATGTGTACCATCAGGGAGTGAGTCCTGGTTTTGATATTATGTTGACTTTATGTTAGGGCTAACTGGACTTGGATCATGATAGAATGTATGCATCTACCTGAACATTGCTGATGTCTACTGACCAGCATCTGTTACACTATAGAATGTAAGATAACCTATAATTGTTTGTGGAAGAAACTAACCCTTTTGAGTAGCTTGTGTGTGCTAAATTCCTTCAAGCATATATTAGTATTACTATGTCAAGCTCTCTGACACATTGGGGCCTTCAGGAAGTGAGTGATTTCTTTGGTAAATGCAGAGATAATACTGGGTGACATATTGTGCATTATCTTCCAAAGACAGTAAGTGTGGACTACTGCAGCTGACAGCAAAGTTAGATGATTAACAAGTTATTGTTGGCTGAAAATGAAAGGATGTAAGTGGGTGAATGTGTCATTTGTCACAAACTAAATGTATTGGTGGTGATAATGCATGACTGAGCCATCCACACACTCCTGGCCCTGTCTCAACAGCAAGTGAGTGCATCAGCCTGTCTGTTGTGAAGATGGATGGCTGACTCATCCACACTCCCCTGGCCCTGTGCTCAACAGTTTGTGAGTGCACCAGCCTGTCTGCTGTGAAGATGGATGACTGACCCATCCACACACCCCTGCCCTGTGCTCAATAGCTTGTGAGTGCACCAGCCTGTCTGCTGTGAAGATGGATGACTGA